>BLSH010537910.1:778266-789942 GCA_018402905.1 Glandirana rugosa
GTCTTCCGAACGTACATATATATGTAATTATGACACAGTAATCAAATATGGCCCACCCACCACCCAAATGTAGATGAAATTTCCTTTGGAGGGTACTTTATACTGCAGACAGTGAAATCCGATGGAGGACTATTTCCGCATTACAAACCAAAAGTACTAACTTCAGTCTTGAGCAGGAAAATGTGTGAACAAGACCCGGTTACTTTAGCTTAAATATCTTAAACCAAACATTACGCCTTTATCAGGAGGTAGCCTAAAGTGACAGACTTCATATTTCATGGGAGGTTTCCTTTAAAGTAGATGTAAACCCACCACCCACCTGGTATAAACTAATGACACAGTATTAATGTATATATACATGCAAGCCTTCTGCATCTATCCCTACCTTTCAAATGTCCTTCCTGTAAGCACTAGCAGCTCTGTAAAACTCTGAAATCAGAGGGTGTAAGTGTTTGCTGGAGTTTGGTGGGTGGAGTTGTGATGTCACAAGCCTCCCCACCTACCTCTATACTGAGACATTGAGGAGGGAGGGAGGGGGAGGGTAAAACTTTCTCTGCTGTGTGAAGGAGATAAGCAAATTGCTTGTCACTCACAGAGCAAGGGGCAGATCGACTGTGTATTTCCCTGTTAGTCTGACTTTCTCTTCCTGAAAAAAGAGAAGCTCATTACTCACAGTTGGATTAACTCTGTGTGACAAGACTGGGCACAAATGATATGACATGCTATACTCTACCAGGCAGAATTATTAATTAAAATTCTTTTTTTGGGGTTTACATCCACTTTAAGGCTCAGACAGGGACAAACCAGTTTAATCTCCTCTGGGGGCAAGGACTGTTGGGAAGAAATAGAGACTTAATGCGTAATATGTTGGCATTATTTAACATGTGCATCTAGCCAATAAATAAAAATAAATGGCCTTACCTGGAAGCACATGGTTCAGGATTTATGGACTCCGTACACACAGCAAGCTGTCACCATGACCGTAATGTTTAAAAAAAGTCTACCAATAAATTGGGAATTCAACCTTAGATTCTCACCACTGCTCTCCGGCAAGGTTTCTTCGGCCCCAATTTTATTGGCATTTCAAAAGGAATGCTTGGCAGATTGTGAAGTCCTGCAATGAGTGTTCAATAGATTGTCCTGGGATTATATGTGGGCAATCAGGGTGTTGAGAAAGCCCAATCTTTGTCACTTTGGCCTACTACTCTTAACACCTAAAAAACAAGGGCAGCCCACCTCTAAAATATGGGTGTTTGATGCTCCTCTGCATCTAACTCCCATGTCAATGTGGCCTTATTCTAAGGCCAGCTTTAAGGCTGGGTTCACAGCATCGCCGCATGTGGCTCCCAGCAGGGGTCCGGTGCGTCCTGGTTCACCGTTTCAAGTCCGATTTCAGCACAAATTATGGGCTGAATTCGGACCTAAAAACGGACCAAAAGACGCACAGGGCTCCTGTGCAAATTCGCACTGGAGCCGTAGCGGAGATATGTGAACCGGCTTCACAGAGATCCGGTAAAAATCTCCTGCTACTGCAAATTGGATGTGGAGAAACCCACATCCAATTTACAATGGTGTGAGCCCAGCCTAAAAGTAAATCGAAAAAATAAAAACCTATTTAAAAGTTTTTAAAACCCAAGTCCAAACCTGCAACCAACGGAGACCAGATATAGTGAATGCAGGCTCCTGGGTCTAGTAACACTTTAAATACAAGTTGAAATACAATATGTACCAGCATAGATGTAAATACTCACCTCCTTCTGCCAACGTCATCAGTCAATGTCTCATCAGAAATCAACACCTACAGAGTGTCAGTTTACTGTGTCCATCATCATGCTCTGTAGCTCCTTCTACCAAACGCCATGTCATCACAAGACACAGGGGTCAGCAGTCATTACAGAGGGGAGTGCTGAGAAAGATGCACTCCCCAAAGTGTTGGCTTCTGAAGAGTCTTTAAAGAGTGGTTTTGCACACAGCAGCCTGGATCCTCCTCTTATTGGGTCTCCCACTGGCACTCCTGGCCCCTACTAAATGCCCCCACAGCAAGCTGCTTGCTATGGGGGCACTCTTGTATGCTCACTCCCGAAGCAGCTCTGTGTGTCCATTGGCACATGTCCCTGTTTCATAGGTGCAAAAACACACCAGAAATGTGGCAAAAACCCCAATGAGTTTTTATTGCATTTTGGCAACTTATCAGTGTGAAAGCAACCTAATGCAAAAATCTTCTGCCTTAAGAAACCTTTTAAAGGGGTTATAACTGAATGAGGTCCCAGCTATTCTAATGGATAAAAGTTACACTTCCTTTTACTGGTAATAGACAACCCAAATTTCATCCAATTCCTGCTGAATAAGAAAGTTTGAGCCATAGGTGTCCCTGCAATCACCAAAAATGGATTTTAAAGTCAACTGAGCCAACTAGCAAATTATCACTTGAACTGTGAACTACAGAGCATCCTATCAGATGCAGTCACTGTTCGGGTATTCAGGCAACAGCAGCTGCCTGAAAGAAATAGTCGCCAGTGGAGATGCCTCCCCTCCACACTGTTTAGGGTGGATGGCAGAACTAACCAACTTTCTCTCTCTCAGTGGCATGCTCATGGATTTATGCTGGATGTACAGGCTTGTACCATTCGGCGTCACACTGGAAATTTTCATTCCTTTTGGCTAACGGGCAGGACAAGCATCAAAGCAAACAAATTTCACTGACAAGTCATAAACGTAGTTCAGACACCACACATCCAGAACACTAAAAACACAGGAGGAGTGGGGGGGCAAGCATTGGCAAAATACATTGCAAACATTTGGGTAAAGATCTCCATTCCACAACATGCATGAAACCAACATGCGCATACAGGAGAGGACACTGGATTTCGTCTGGATTTGATTCGGGATGAACAATGATTGAACATAAAAAACATTGAACAAGCACTAGATTTAGAAGTGCAACCAAATAATCTTTTCTAGTCATGGGTAGAGAAAAAAAAAAGTATTAAAACCTCTGTCAAGTTTTTTTTATCATGCCTGTGCTCTGGTTTCGAGGATTTGTTCACTTTTCCCTTTAACCGAAGCCCCCAGGACAGAAATTGAGGGGAAAATATATATTTTATATTTGTCACTGGAACAGAGGTATGATGTTCCAAAAAAGAACAACTATCACTTCCTGTTGGTCCTACCCCCAAAATCTTTGCCTGCAATAAAACTGTTAATATTCCTGTCAAAAGGTTTGTAAATGCTCAAAAATATCATTTTAATAGAAATAAAGTCAACGATTTGTTAGAAACACATGAAAAAAAATGTTGGGACATGAACATGCATTTTCATTTATTGGGATCAAATGGGAAAGCATCAAAATGCATGCCGAAGTTGATGTGGGTCATAACGCATTGCTGTTCATCATGACACTCCTGTTGGCATGGACTTTGTGTTTCCGCTGAATTGAATGAAAAATGCACAGAAGAAAAAAAAAAAAAAGGTTCAAAGCCAACCTTTGTGATTTTTTCCATTTGTTTCAGGTTGGATTCACAACTATGAATTATTCTTTAATGTATTTTCCACTGAAGTATATAAAACATGTACTTCCAACGCATGCATTAAAAATGGATGTCAACATGCCAGGATGTGCAACATTGAACCGCTGAACACTGGAAGGGTCACTAAAATCCACGTTTATTGTGTGAGAAATCCACAGGCATTGCAATAACAGTCCCCGTCCTTGGTCCACCCCGTCTAACGCGTTTCACCTAATAGGGCTTGGTCATAGAGATCTGACAATGCAGTTCCTGCAGATGTCTCATTAAATAAAAACAGATTTTAGTGACCCTTCTGGTGTTCAGTGGTTCTCCATTTTCACATTCAGTTTTTGAGTATGGACAGCTCAACTTACGTCCAGCACCTGGTTGAAGTGGCAATGGGGAGGAGCAGCTTGTCAATGTCACCCAAACCCCAGGATGTGCATTGACACGCCATGTAAAGTGCACCTGATGTGTACTGACAGAACTTTTAAACGCATTGCCATTGGATTTCAATGCAAACCACATCCAGGCAAAAACACATAAGGGTAAAACGCCCTAATGATCCTAAATCCTGACTGTCCAAGTTACCCATCACCACCAATCAGATTCGCTCAAAGATTAAGAATTTAAAAAGTACCTTTGTTTTTGCAGGCAAGTAGAAATAAATTTGACCCAATACATCTCTGCTAACCAGCAACACCAGTTTTGTGAATATTTACTCATCAAATTAAATGACTTCTTCTACCGTATATACATAAAAGACAGCAGCATAAATGACACATAATTAGTTTTGCATTATAAGGCAAAGTATTACAGAGATCTACTTTGAACATCAGCATTTGGAAAAATGACTGATGAAAATGGAATTATCGGTCACAAAAATATTAAAGTGAACCTGTGACTCTGCAGTAGACACAGCGGGGAAAGAACAGTGGGTACTATGCTGGTATAGATTTGGAATGTTCTAGTATAAGGTTTTTGCTCCATGTAAACCCTGCACATTGCCATGGCAGTAGGCCAGGAGGTACTCAGGTGGGACTAGTAATGGTATGACTGAGAAGCTATCCCTCTAGCTTCCTCTTTGAAACTCCCTTGGTTTCCATCAGTTGAGGACATTGGTGCCAGTCGCACCCCAGCCAAGCTCTCCAGCACTGCCATGACAACATTGATTCATAAGGTTACAAGGAAAACAGCCTTGAAATATCCATTGGAAAATCACTATCAAATGTAAGCATTTAATCATCTGAGTGAGTCTCTACATCCTAGAGAAGAGTTTCTCAACTAGGTTCCTCCAGGAGGTTGCTAGGGGTTCCATGAGCAATTTCGGCCTCTCACATAAGTTCCCACTGGCACTGTTGATTTTTTTTTTTAAATATCTGTAAGGAGCATTTCTTCCCAATGACGTCAATGTATGAGGAGTAGATCTAGAAATTATTAGCAGGGGTTCCCCGAGACCAGAACCTTATTTTAAGAGTTCCTCTGTGTTGAAAAGGGCTGTCCTATTTATGCATAAACAATTTGATACCATTGCATATGCATACAAGGTGACCGTCATGCACATTTAAGGATTAAAGCCATTAGGTTCTTGGGTTTAGATCAGGGTTTCTCAACCTTTTTTTCAGTCAAGACACCCTTTAAAATTCTCCACAAACCCAGGGCACCCAATTCTTAAAATGTAAAAAACTGAACTAATCCTTTTACATAATGCATCAACATCCACATATGTAGGACATCCAGCATTAGAGGCGATTTACACTTCCAAAGCAAATACACCTTTGCTCAGTAGTACTGAGCAAACAAGGATGATGTCCAGGTACTCCACGTCCTCCATATCAACCAATGGCATCATTGGTTCTTAGGATGGCGGCAGCTGGAATGTTTTCATGGTGACAATAAAAACATGGTTTTGCCTAACTAAAAGGCAGGCTGCATCCAACCAATGACTATACAATTTTTGGGCAATTTCTAGACATTTCGCCAAGACACCCCTGAAGAAACCTAAGGACATCCTGGTTGAAAAAGACTGCTTTAGATATACTTTAATGGTTTTAGATGTAAAAAAAATAAATAAATAAAAAGGGTGATTTTTACCCTTAAGTACCTACTCGGCTGGAGATACTGTATAATTAATAAATAATAACTATTAATACCACGGGTATAGAAAAAGAATCACCCCCCTTTAAAATAATCACATGTTGTTGCTTTGCAGCCTGCAATAATGACAGAAAGTTTAGGTTTTATCCAGCTATATTAACTCAGTACAACTTATAACAGCCAAGTGAAAGACATAAATCAACTTGTCAGGAAAAAAAAAAAAAATAAATCAAAAACAGAATCACTGAGTTGGAAAAAGTATCACCCACTTGTGTCAGTATTTTGTTGAACCGCCTTTTGCATTCTTTACAGCCATTAGTCTGTTAGCTTTGCACATCTAGACTTTGCAATATTTGCCCACTCTTCTTTGCAGAACTGCTCAGTTTCAGTTAAACTTGATGGTGACCATTTGTGGACTGCAATCTTCAAGTCATTCCACAGATTCTCAATGGGGTTTAAGTCTAGACCATGCAAGGACATCCACCTTTTTCGCCTTCAACCACTGAGTGGTCATTTTTGATGTGTGCTTTGGGTCATTGTCATGTTGGAAGGTAAACCTTCTTCCCATTGACAACTTTCTGTCAGAGAGCAGCAGATTGTCCTAAAGAATTTGATGGTATTTTCCCCATCCATTTTTCCTTCTATCCTGACAAGTGCTCCAGTCCCTGCTGCAGAGAACCCCCCATAACAGGATATTGATAACCTCCATGCTTTACTGTAGGAATGGTGCTATTTGGATGGTGATCTGTATTGGATTTCCACCAGACCTATCGTTTGGTGTTGAGGCCAAGTAATTAAATTTTAGTCTCATCTGACCATAACACTTTTTTCCATATGACCTCAGAATCTTTAAGGTGCGTTTTGGCAAAGCTCAGTCGTGACTGCATGTGGGCTTTCTCGAGGATTGGCTTTTTTCTTGCAACTCTCCCATACAAGTCACATGTGTGGAGAATTTATGATATTGTTGTCACATGCACACAATGACCACTCTTTGTCCGAAAATCCTGCAACGGCTTCAGAGTTGCTGTAAGCCTTTTGGTAGCCTCTCTGACCAGCTTCCTCCTTGTTCTTTCATCCAGTTTGGAGCAACATCCTGATCCAGGGAGGGTCTGTGTTGTACCAAATACCTTCCACTTCTTAATAGACTTCACTGTGCTTCTAGGCATTGATACAGCTTTTGAAAGGTTTTTTTATCCATCTGCTGACTTGTGCCAGTCCATAACTTTATTCCAGAGATCTTCTGACATTGCCTTGCCACTCATAGTTTAAATGTTTGCTTCAGTTGCACTACACCAGGGACTGAAAAGCTCCAGGAAAGCTCTTTTCATGCCGAGCTGACCACCGCAGATCACAGTTGAAAGTCAGATGCCATTTTTAGGAGGGGGTGATCATTTTTCCAACTCATGAATTCCATTTTTTTTTTGTTTTTATTTTTTTTTTTTTTTGACACGTTGGTGTTATCCTTCACTTGGATGTTATAAGTTGCAATGAGTAAATACAGCTGGATAAAACAAAAACTGCATCTATCTTCATTTCAAGCTAAAAACAGACAAAATGTGATTATACCCACTGTAAATTGTAACTTTTTAGTTGCTCTTTTTTGATTATTATATATGTGATAACAGTAAGAGACTCAAGTGGTCCCATTTGTTGGTGATTTTTCAATGGACATCTTGTATTCACCGCAATGTGAATGCGAAGAAAATAAAGTAGAATTATTTAAATGGCATAGAAATACAAGGTTTGTGCTTTACTTCCTAAAATGATTTATAACTGGATGGTAAAAAAAATAAAAATTGGGCAGTCTACAGTTTTCCATTCTCATTAGAACTACCAAGAAGAGACAGGTTCACTTTAGATGACAAATGGAAGAATTAGGCACAAAAGGACGACATGCTCACTCACTGAATGTCAAAAATAAAATGGGTGGCATGACATGTTGTGCACTGACACAAGCTGACTGCATGATAAACACCTTACCGTATAAATGCCAATTCTACAAACAGCGCAAGAGATCTGGAGGCATTCTGATACTGTCTAAAATTAAAAGACAAGACATGGTCACCTCTGAGCAGCCCAACCGCTGGCCAGAACATCATGAAAAGATGACCACACAAGAGACAACTTTCCAATCAAGTCTATTATGCCCGACCACCAGGGTGCAGCTGACAATACCCCGAGGCCTGCAGTAGATCAGTAGTCAAAGAGCTGCATGTTATCCAACCTTTTACATTCGCATCTCCTGTCGGAAGAAAAAAGGCTTTATTTTGGAAATGTTGAAAAGCCAGACCTGACAGTTTTCGGCAAACTCCAAGCATCGGCACATTTTTTTTTTTTTTTTAATTGCTAGTACACAAGATAACTCAAGAAGCCTTGTATCATAAGAGACCATACGGTAACGTTACAGTCAACAGAACTTACTTTGCTGTGGTAGGTGTGCACAAGATGCTTTACAATTGTAGTGTGCTGCATTACCGCAACCCGGTAATTGTAATTGGGCACCAATGCATCAGAATTCATGGCGGCAGTATTTTTCACCACAGATCACAAAACCTCACATGGTGCTTTGTGGTGTATGAGCCATGAAGTGCCACTCAAAGGAATGGCAATACAAATGCACATCTTGTTGCAGTGTAAAGTCGTAATCCTGCATGTCTTTCTGCAGCGCTATAGTTGTGAACAGACCCTTCATCTCCTGAAAGTCAGGCAACCTTCAGTGCAACCTGAAGCAACAGGAATGCCTGGGTAATCTTCCTGTAATGTCAGATCCAAATCACATCAGATAAGGAGGATCCGACTTGGAGGCAACTTCCATTAAAGTCTATGGGTAGAAGTCAGAAACCTTTTCTAAATTCGGAGCGACTTCAGTAGTGCCAATTAAAGTGGAGTTCCACCCACATTTTCACTCCTCACCATGCAGCATTAATGTGCATCTTTAAAATGAATTGGCAATTTATACATTTTTTTCTGTTCACTTACCGGATTCATGCCTAGATCTAATTTAACTTCTTCCTTTAGGAGCCGCAGCGCCGTACGTCATTTCTGGCTTTGCATTGGCTCCTGGGATATCTTGGTCAGCTTGACATGGCACTGCTCCCATAACATTTAACATTGGCGTCTATGGAGAATCTTTGCATGGCTGTGCCATGTCAAGCTGACCAAAACTGCATTGCACTGCACATGCGCGAGATCGGCAGGTAGCCAGCAGGCATGGTATCCAGGAGGAAGGACACTGCGGCTTCAGATGCCCACACTGGTGATGGCCACGCTGTGCAGGAACTTCACAAAGTAAGAAAATGATGCTGCACAAATAGAAAACTGGGCATAATTTATAACACATCTTTGTTACATTGCACAAGGCATGAGTATTCTAGGGGTATGTTTTTATCTTAAAAGTTATATTTCGGCCGGAACTCCACTTTAAGACAGCACCCATCGAGGTGGATTTGATTTAAAATCCCTAGTAAAAAGGCTTGATTTAAATCAACTCAAATTTAAATCATCATTTTTAAAGAGCAACTGTCTGTCATCTCTGTCCTGCAGCGGCTCCTCCTCTGACCCACTGTTGACTCCCCAACAGTCCCATTCAATTTAATAGGATGGCTGGTGATGCGGCAGTGACAACAAGGCGAGGGACGTGGCGGCAGCAGGTGAGTGGATGCCCGCTAAGCCTCATGTACACTGCTGCTGATAAAAACTTACATTTAGGAGAAGCTGGGCATTTTTTTCAGTAGCCCCTGAAGTCTCCTCTAGGTTATATTATCAGTACATGTACACTGAGTAGTTTAGAGGCAGTTGCATTTAGTAGCATATTTTGAACGCAAAATAAATGCGTTCAGGACGAAAGTTTATTGGCATTTGAAATACCAAATGCTTGTAACAGCGTGCAAACTCGTCTCAACGCAGTAACTTGTGTTTAGCCACATTTTGTTTAAAGCTGTTTTTAATGGAGATTCATTGCTGACCATTTACAATGTAAAAAATGCTCCTAAACGCAGCACAATGGACGTTTTTAACCATTGGTTACTAGCTGTCAAGTTCCGTCGTTCAAGAGAGGTTTTTAAAACATCCTGTTTTAAAAACCTCTCTTGGCGCTGCCAAGATGGATCTGAAATGACAGGTGCTCTTTAAATGTAAGGACTTATTCTTACTGGTAGTTAGATTCTTTAATATTTGCAAACAAAATAAAGGTTTCCTATATAGAATAATAAGCTGTCAGGTTAGTAAAACAGCGATAGCAGAACCGATTCAAATCATACAGTTTGTAGTGTACATAGATTTGCAAAACAATGGGATAAATGAATAGTCCTGAACTTTGTTTTATCTCATGGCTACTGGGAAATTGTGTGAATGCATCAATACAATGCATGTTATCTACGCTTGCATTCATTGAATGGGTTTACCAAAAATATAAATCTTGCAGAATATACAGCCTCATGCTACATAACTAAGCTCCATTTCATGCTGAATAAACTAAATTATTAATGCATCTTAAAGTATAACAAAAGGCAAAACTTGTTTTATTCCTTTTGGATAGAATGGACAGGGATTAGAACACTTGCCAGTTTTTATTGCTGTTTGTGACCCCGTTAAGGAGATTCCCCCTCTCTATTGGTCCCCCTCTCTATTGGTCCTGTTTACCATTATCACGAAAAGTGAAAGTAAAAGAAATTACCCAAACTTTGGGTTGTCCACAGAAAAGTAATAGAGGGGAAATTTTCCAATGAGGACACAAGTTCTGGTGACCTGGGGTCCAGGGATTCCCTTAATGTTCAGGGATTTCCCCTCACTTCCTGTTCTGGGACAGGAAGTGAAGGGAAATCTGCAATGGGACAGATGGCGAAAAAAAATTGACAGGGGTTGTAACCCTCCCTTGCGCTACCCAAAATTTAAAAAAAAAAAAAAAAAAAAAAGAAGTTTTGCCTATAGTTATACTTTAAATGGAAAACTATCTTCAGATGGATATTTACTCCAAAAGCATTTTATTAAAATAAATTTGATAAAAATCAAAAAGAAAGAAAAAAAAAAATCAGATTTTTATCTTTTGGGGGCATCAGTCCCCTCCTCATCTTTTTTTAATTAAAAGGAAAAAAAAAGTTTGAACTAAATTCGTATTAAAAGCGAACCACCACCAAGTATGATTTTAATTGCAGCTTGGCACAGCTTGGCACAGTAAGGATGCACATCTCATACCCAAGTGACTGCTGGGGAAGCCGATAATCACTCTAGTAGGTCGGCTACAGTGCCATCTGAAACCTTCCAGGCCACCCTGTGCCCTTGCCTTCTAGTTGTTTGCTCAGCACTGCTGCCATTCATAGAATGCCTTGTATTCTTTTTAATGGATACAAGGTGTACCCCGGTTGGACAGGGGGGAGAACATGAAGTCATTGCCCGCATCTTATCAGAGAACGCCTGGTATTCATTAAAAAATACAGGATGTTTTGCCAATGGCTGCAGCACTGAGCAAGCGACCCCCTGTATAAGCTATGGCCTCCTGCCTTACTTTCAAAGTGCTAGACGCAACCCCAGAAATTCTAAATAAAATTTCCAAGTTTCTGAAAGCTCCCCTCCAACAAGACAGCCCACAGACATGGCAATAACCTCCAAGGCACTAATCAGTTGATGGCAGTACAGTAAATGCCCAGGTGTGCCTTATTCACGGGAGTTCCGTGGGTTTTTTCTTACAGCTCCAACAACTTGGAGAGGAGATATCTGGTGAAGGAAGTCCAAGCACTGCCTGGTGCTTATTACTCTGTTGTGTTTGTCACAAATAGAGGTTTGACAATTGAAAAGGAGAAGTAGTCTGCTTTAAACATTACACCCAACTAATGTTTGGAATTTTACAATATCCCGGAGCTCAGCTAAGACGGAGACATTATTGAGCTTGGTAGTCAGCAGTCGTGGGTGAGGAGATACGACCACGGGTTCCTGGCTATTTTCAACAGCTCCATTAGTCAAAAACAACTCAAAGATGGCGTGCTAGAATTTTGCGTGCATACACAAGATAGATTACAAGAAATAACCCCCCTTCACATCAGAGTCCACCTATCACATTAAACCCCCCCTCGAAAGT
>BLSH010537910.1:791629-827177 GCA_018402905.1 Glandirana rugosa
AGTACCTGTCACCTGTCCATCAGAGTACCCAAGTACCTGGGTACTCTGATGGACAGGTGACAGGTACTTGGGTACTCTGATGGACAGGTGACAAGTACCTGTCCATCAGAGTACCCAAGTACCTGTCCATCAGTGTACCCAAGTACCTGTCCATCAGTGTACCCAAGTACCTGTCCATCAGTGTACCCAAGTACCTGTCCATCAGTGTACCCAAGTACCTGTCCATCAGTGTACCCAAGTACCTGTCCATCAGTGTACCCGAGTACCTGTCCATCAGTGTACCCGAGTACCTGTCCATCAGAGTACCCGAGTACCTGTCCATCAGAGTACCCGAGTACCTGTCCATCAGAGTACCCGAGTACCTGTCCATCAGAGTACCCGAGTACCTGTCACCTGCCCATCAAAGTACCCAAGTACCTGTCACCTGCCCATCAAAGTACCCGAGTACCTGTCACCATCCCATCAGAGTACCCGAGTACCTGTCACCTGCCCATCAAAGTACCCGAGTACCTGTCACCTGCCCATCAAAGTACCCGAGTACCTGTCTATCAGAGTACCCGAGTACCTGTCACCTGCCCACCTGAGTACCCGAGTACCTGTCACCTGCCCATCTGAGTACCTGTCACCAACCCATCAAAGTACCTGAGTACCTGAAACCTGCCCATCAGAGTACCAGAGTACCTGTCACCAGCCCATCAGAGTACCAGAGTACCTGTCACCAGCCCATCAGTGTACCAGAGTATCTGTCACCTGCCCATCAGCGTACCCGAGTACCTGTCACCAAGTACCTATCTGCAGCCCATCAGAATACCCGAGTACCTATCTGCAGCCCATGCCTCATAGAATATACCACAGGTGTTTGTTTTTCAAAATGGGGTCATTTTGGGGGTAATTCCACTGTCCTGGTGCCCCGGGGCCTTCAAAAGTGTGATAGGTATGAATGAAATTTTATGTGTAATTTATGCTCCTAGAACGCCTGACGGTGCTCCCTACATGTTCGGCCTCTATATGTGGCCAGGGTGTGAAAAAGTCTCACACATGTGGTATCGCCATACTCGGGACAAGTAGCAGAATATATTTTGGGGGGCAATTTTTTCTATGTGCATGCTATGTGTTAGAAAAATCTTATAAATTGACCACTTTGTGTAAAAATAAAAGCGTTTTCATTTTCTTTCCACGTTTTTCGAAGGCTTGTGAAAAAAAATTAACCATTCAAAAAGACTCATAATACCTCATAGATTATACGTTGGGGTGTTTGCTTTCCAAAATGGGGTCATTTTGTGGGCAATTCCATTGTCCTGGTGCTCCAGGGCCTTCAAAATTGTAATAGGTCGTTAGGAAATTAGATGTGAAAATTCTGCTCCTAGAATGCATGACGGTGCTCCCTGCATGTTGGACCTCTCTATGTGGCCAGGCTGTGAAAAAAAGTCTCACACATGTGGTATCGCCATACTCGGGGAGAGTAGCAGAATGTATTTTGGGGTGTAATTGGAAGCATGCATATGCTGTGTGTGAGAAATAACTTGTTGTTATGACAATTTTGTGCAAAAAAAAAAAATAATAATTTCTTAATTTTCCCAAGAATTGTGGGAAAAAAGTACAACTTCAAAAAACTTGCCATGCCTCTTGCTAAATACCTTGGAATGTCTACTTTTTAAAACGGGGTCATTTGGGGGGTATTTGTACTTTCCCAACATTTCAGGGCCTCAAGAATTGAGAAAGGCCATCAGTGCATCAGGTGTGATCAATTTTCAATGATTTGCACCATAGTTTGTAGACTCTATAACTTTCACACAGACGAAATAATATACACTTTTTTGGGTTATTTTTACCAAAGATAGGTAGCAGTATAGGTTTTGGCCCAAATTTATGAACAAAAATTACTTATTTGCAAAATTTTATCACAGAAACTAAAAAAAAGTTTTGTTTTTTTTTAATTTTCGCACTTTTTTTCAATTATGTCGCAAAAATAAAAAACCCAGAGGTTCTTAAATACCACCAAAAGAAAGCTCTATTTGTGTGAAAAAAATGATAAAAATTTTGTTTGGGTGCAGTGCAGCATGAGAGAGTAATTGTCATTCAAAATGTGAGAGCGCTGAAAGCTGAAAATTGGTCTGGGCAGGAAGGGGGTATAAACGTCCGGTATTGAAGTGGTTAAAAATCTCCATAGGCGATGCTTTAAAAATTTCTACAGGTTACCAGTTTAGAGTTGCAGAGGTGGTCTTGTGCTAGAATATCATGGCAATACCTCACATGTGTGGTTTGAACACGACTTACATGGGGCGCTTTCAAATTTTTTTTTTTTTTTTTTTTACACTGTCCCTTTAAAGAAAAAAAAAAACTCATCACTTTTATTGCTGTCAGAAGGAATGTAAACATCCCTTGTGACAGTAATAGGAAGTGACAGGTACTCTTTATGGAAGGATCTGGGGTCCCTCCTTTGCACAAGTTTGGCTATATCGAATACTGGCATTTTTTTTAAATTTGGCGCCTTTAGGTGTTGTGTAAACTGGAAGTGATGTCATGACATCGCTTCCGGGTTACAAGATCCAAAACCCGATTGAAGCAGATTCCGGCTTTGTTCGGGTCCCTGGCCAGCCGGCGGACGTGCCAACTGGTCGCTTGGGCCTCTCGGTGGGACAGGCGAGCCGTTCCCTCCCGCTGCTTGGGTTAACAGCCGAGCGGCTTCTTAGCCACATCGGTTGTTATCCCATGAAAGCCGACCGCCGTAAGGGGTTAAATGTCCATGGGCCCGGTGCATGTGAATTCATCACGGGCCGTAGGTTACCAACCCCTGCCATGGATTTTGTAATTTTCTTTACTGCAACCACGGGTTACAGGAAACAAAGTCACTCGATTCTCCCATCAGTCAGTGTAGAGAGGGGAATCCCTCCCACAGAGCTATGGTTTTCTCCCAGCAGGGGGTGCGGGGAGCCATCTCTGCTGGGAGAACACAGTTAAGCCTCGTACACACGGGGCGACGATCGCATTCAACACGTCGTACTCACGACCGTTGTATGCGAGATTGATCATTTGTGTGCGCGCTTTCAACAGTCGAACATACGACGGTCATACATGGGAGTTGTATGAGCAGACTACAAAACTTTGCCATACCAACAAGCTTGCATACGACCGTTGTATCGTGTGTAGAGCAGTTGGGTACAACAAGTTGTATTGTGCTAAACACGCATGCGCCAAGTCCACTTCAACTAACACGAAATTAGATGAAGGAGCCCAAAGAGTGACGCTACGATACCAGCACTTCCTCTTTATACGCTCGTTCGCGTCATCACGTTCAGCCGGCCGCAAGTTGTATGTACGACCGTCGGGTGCACGTCAGTATGCTATTTACATTATGCAACATACGATTTGCGACGATCGTACGTACAATCGTCGTCCCGTGTGTACGGGGCATTACTGCTACTAGAGGCTATAGCCACTAGCAATAATTGCATGCTAAAAATCTGACATGCTAGCTGTACCCAAGTTGATCGATGGATCGACTTAGGTACAATCAGCCTGCCCATAGATGGATCGAATCTCAGCCGGTCCCTGCTGAACGGGCAGAGATTTGATCCATCTATGGCTGGCTTAATACAGGTGGTGTGTTACTGGCCAGACCAACAGGTGAAAAACAGAGGGAAAAGAAACAAACAAATGCAGCCACCACATCTAATGTTGGGTAAGCTGCAATAGATTATAGTTTGGTATTGGGTTGAATACTTCTTTAAATAGCTTTTTGTGTTATCTAGCAGAATGTGCCGGGGGGTTTTGTATGGTTCCCAACTAAATTTTCTACTAAAACAGAACATAGCTTTCTACAATTCAACTGAACGATACTAAAAGTTGCCATCAACAAAGTGGGCAAACCTCATGGCCAACTTATGTCTGGGGCAAGTTGCAGGACAAATGTCACCTGACCTGCGCCAATAGGAAAGTTCTTATCTCCGTCATGGAGATCTTTATTACACGGATGTATCACCAAGACAACATAGAATAACACTGAAATCAAACATTCCGAAGGCCGATCATGTGATTGTGCAGCCATTTAACCGTATCACCATGATAAACAATTACATGTGACAAGTGTATCAGAAGGACGCAAGGACAACGACTCGTTCACTGAACCCCACAGAGAATGGGCAGCAGACCCTCCCAGTGAACGATGTTTATAGAGGATTAGAGATAGCGGTAAAAGGTTTTGTTTTACAGAAATGCAATAAAACATACAAAAGGGGATCATGCAGAATTGCAGTATAATCAGCAGAGAGGATAAAGCTTTGTAATTGTAAATAGGTAACAGAACATGTAGCTAGCAGAACTCCTATATAAAAAGTTCTGCATGCAAAGGGTCGCTCTGTCAGCGCTCTCCTCCCCAGGGGGGAGTTGTGGATTCAAACCAAAGCAGCATCAGGCATGGCTTAAAGCAGTATTAATTCCAAAGGCAAAAATTATATTGCCGTTTACCAATCCTTTAGATGTGATGGCTGCATTTCATTTTTTCTGCTTTTTCCATTTATTTTTAACTAAGGATCCAGCCAGTACAGTAGTGTAAAAGTTTTAGGCAGGAGAAAAAAATATATATAAAAAATGCTTTAAAGAAAAAAAAAAAAAAAAAAAAATGAATGCTTTCAAAAATGATATATTTATTTTTTTAATTGTTTAATTTTTATCAACAATTAAACAAAATGCAAAGTGAGCAAACCGAAGAAATATTTGGTGTGACTACCATTTGGCTTCAAACCGGCATTGATTCTTAAGCCTCGTACACACGGGTCGACGATCGTATACAACAGGTCGTATGAACGACCGTTGTGTGCTAAATCGACCGTTAGTACACGCGATTAGAACAGCCTACATACGACAGTCATATAACAGGAGTTGGAGGAGCAGACTAGAAAACTTGGTAGTACCAACAAGCGGTCGTACGACCGTTGTATCGTGTGTACAGGGAAGTAGGTCCAACAAGTTGTACTGTGCAGAACACGCATGCTCAGAAGTCAGAAATGGCTGGACGCTAATTACATGCACCTGAACTTTCTCTTTATACGTTCATAACATGTCACTACGTTCGGCTTGGTCGTATGATCATTTAGTGCATGTCAGTACGCGAGATACAACAGCCAACATACGATTTGGGCCGTTCGGTCGTACGACCGTTGCACCGTGTGTACGAGGCATTACACTTGCACAAAAACAGGGATTTTGTAGGATTAGGTTAGGTTCACATTGATGCAAGTTCAACTCATACCATTTCATTCCCGCATGTCAGTCCCGACTTCAGGTGTGATATCAGGAGACATCTGTGCGGGTTGCTGCACAGATGTCTATGGAAATCGCACCTGAAAAAAAAAAAAAAAAAAAAACGCCAAAAGTAGTACAGAAACTACTTTTGGGAATCAGTGCGGCGCCGCACATGCAGCGTTGCACTGATTCGGACGTTGCCATTGCGGGCAATTGCCGCCGAACTGGCATGCGTTTTGACATGTCAAATCGCATGCCAAATTGCACCAATGTGAAGCAGGGCTTAGGCCCCTTTCACACAAGCGGAGCCTATTTTGAGGGGCTCTGCTGCTCAGCGGGGATCCGTCCGTTTATCCCCGCTGAGCTGGCAGATGACAGGACATTCTCTGCACTCTGTGTAGAGACTGACCTGTCACAGCTCCATTCTCCTCTATGGAGGAACACTTACAGACTGTCCGTGTTCATCCGATCCGCCAGGCGGATGGAAAATAGGGTTTCCATCCGTCTGTTTTTGGCGGATCGGAGTGGATTGCATGTCAGCGGACATGTCACCGCTGATATCCATTGCTCCATAGAGAACAATGGAGCGTCCATTCGGGTCCACCTGAAAAACTGACAGGCGGACCTGAAAGATCGGCTCGTGTGAAAGGACCCTAAAGCCTCGTACACACGGGACAACGAACGTATACAACAGGTCGTACAAACGACCGTTGTATGCGAAATCGATCGTTCGTACGCGCGATTAGAACATACGACGGTCGTACAAGGGGAGTTGTATGAGCAAACTAGAAAACTTGGTCGTACCAACAAGTGGTCATACGACCGCTGCATCGTGTGTACAGAGAAGTTGGTCCAACAAGTTGTATTGTGCAAAACACGCATGCTCAGAAGTCAGGAACGGTCGGATGCTAAATTACATGCACCTTCTTTCTTTGGTCGTACGATTGTGTAGTGCAGTCAGTATGCTACATACAACAGCCAACATACGATTTGAGAAGATCGTACATACAATCGTCGTCCCGTGTGTACGAGGCTTTAGAGTCAGATGTAGAATTAACCAATTATACTAAGCAGGTGCTCATGATCATCAATTTCACATGTAGGTTGAAACACAGTCATTAACTGAACCAGAAAGAGCTGTGTATAAGGCTTAAAACTGGGTGAAGCAAAGCTAAAGTCTGCTACTAAGGTGAAGTTGTAGAATAATTTCAAGTCTCAGGTCATACACCATGGCAAGACTGGGCACAGCAATAAGCTGCAAGGTGGTTATACTGCATCAGCGAGATTTCTACCAGGCAAAGATTTCAAAGCAGACTGGGGTTCCAAAATGTGCTGTTTAAGCTCTTTTGAAGGAGCACAAACAAACCGGCAATGTTGAGGACCGTAGACACAGATCGGCCAAGGAAACCCAATGCAGCAGATGAAAGACATCATGCTTTCTTCACTTTGGCATCGGAAGATGTCCAGCAGTGTCATCAGCACACAGAACTGGTGGAATCCAGTGGGACCCAGGTACACCCATTTACCGTCTGCAGAAGTCTGGCCAGAGGTGGCCTTCATGGAAGAATTGTGGTCAAAAAGTAGGGTTGCCACCTCATCCCTTTAAACCCGAACACATATGAATTACACAGGTTCTGAGGCCAATTGAATGCAGATAAGGCACCAAGTGAGTTTAATTACCACCTGATCAACCAGAGAACCTGTGTAATTAATGTGTGTTCGGTTTTAAAGGGATGAGGTGGCAACTCTATCAAAAAGCCATACCGCAGACTTGGAAACAAGTCTAAGCAACCCAACTATGCCATGCCAGCACCAGCCAGCAGTACCCCCCCAGCAGTAGCAGCCAGCAGTACCCACCAGTAGTACCAGCAAGCAGTAAAGGCAGGCAGTACCTGCAGGGGTACCAGCCAGCAGTACCAAACAGAAGCACAAGCCCTGGAGGACAGCCAGCAGCAGCCACCAGTCATACCCACCTGGGGAACAGCAGCAGTGATACCTGCAGGAATCCTGAGGAAGAAGTGAAGATTGAGGTCAGTTGAGGTGCAGGTACCGCAGTGCATCAGTGTGAAAGCAGCCCTAGGCCCCTTTCAAACAAACAATCGGTCTGATTGGGTCCGTCTGTCTGTTTTTCATGCGGATCCAAACGGACTCTACATTCACCTCTATAGAGCGGCACATGTAAACGGACTTTAACACCTGCAATCCCATAGAGTAGAGCGGGCTGTGTCAGTGTCTGCTCTGCATATGCAGAACGGACACTGACCTGTCATCTGCCCGTTACGTTCATTGTGGCCCGCAACTGGTTTCAAAGTCGCTAAAGTGGCCCTCGCTCTTCAAAAATGTTAGGCACCCTGTTTTATAACATCAGAATTGCAACAACAATAGAAGCAATATTACTGTCAATCAGGTATAAACTCACTTGAAAAATATGTCATGTTGTGAGTGCTAAAAAAGAAAAAAAAATTATATTATGTTATATTAATAAATATATATATATATATATATATATATATATATATATATATATCACACATACATACATATATACACACACACACACTTGGGGGGGGGGGACCCTAACAACGCATGGTGCAGCTGCAAGACCCCAAGACAAGAAAATGCATTTTACAGCGCACACATGGCTCTTACTCCTGCAAGGCTGTTTAAGTTGTTAAATGGGGATTTGGTCACACTAAATGGCCATGAAGTGCTTAAGCCCACTGACTGCTTCAAAGTACCCCAATTTTTCAGTGGGTCCTGCACTAACCTTAGAATGAAAGATCCTGTCTCTTAAGGTGGTTGTCAAGTCATGACAACCACTTTAAGAGACAGGTAAACCTATAATAAGACTTACCTGTAGGTCCTGGGAATATCTCCTAAACTTGCACCGTTTAGGAGATATACCCTGTATTTGCATGTGCCAATGTCATCAGCACATGCACAGTGAAGAAACTGACCGACTGGGCCATTTCTTCACTAAGTGTGCCGTAAATGACGGCTCCTGTGCACATGCGCGGGAGTGACGTCAGCGCAGCTCCTGCCAATCACAGAGCTGGAGTCCGCGTTGTGATTGGTCAGAGCCTGGGATCCCAGAAGACAACATGACGCCGGTTACAGCAGTGCTCAGGGACCGCTGCAAAGGCGTCGATCTAAGGCAAGCCTTTCATAATGAGCTAGTATACGATGCATACTAGCTCATTATGCCTTTTTCTTGCAGGTGGGTTTTTTTTTTTCCCCAAGCCTTGACAACCACTTTAATCATCATAGTGAATGGAGCTGACGGCCACACCTAGCTGTAGCAGGAATCTCCAATTCGCATAAATCGCCTGTGTAAATGTAGCCTGTTATTTTTTAGTGTGGGTATTCTGATGGTTATAATGGAGGAACATGCCTGTGAGATGTACCTTGGCACAGCCACTTGGAGAGCGTGTGACATGACGACAGCACAGAACAATTAGGAAACAGGGCCAGAGTGTTGTCACTCTATTATAGAAAGTTCTAGTACAAAGACTTGGATCCCCAGATATTAAAATTATTGAGCAGCAGAAAAAAAAAAAAAAAAAATCGTAATCGGCGTTTGATTGGTTTGCGCAAAAGTTGCCACGTTTACGGATGATGAGAATTTTTTTTTTTTTTTTTTTTACTAGTAATGGTGGCGATCTGCAATTATTAGCGGTACTGCGATATTGTGGCAGACATGTCGGACCATTTTGACACTTTTTTGGGACCATTGGCATTTATACAGCGATCAGTGCTATAAAAATGCACTGATTACTGTGTAAATGCCATTGGCAGTGAAGGGGTTAACCTGCAGGGGACATTTTAAGGGTTAAATGTGTTCCCTAGACATGTTCTCTAACTGTATGGGGGCTGGGCTGGCAGGGGGGAGGGGAGTGATCACAGCTTCCATATACAGGAAGCCTGTGATCACATCCCTTCCCCCTCTGTCACAGCGGAGATTGGTGTTTAAATACACAGACTTCCTTTCTTTCACTACGGGGGGGAGGGGCATCGCGGGTAGCCGGCGGCTTTCGAGTCTGCCCTACCCGCTCCCTGCCCCCCCAGAACACAGTGAGCACACGCCATCTTGGCACCGTTAAACTGCGGTTGGCAGTCGGCAAGTGGTTAATCTGTGTGCTTCTCCCAGACTGCTTTCCTCTGGTAATTTGTAAACTGGCAGAACAGAAGCTTAGCTAGGAGATAGAGCATTGGGGGGCAAAGGCAGGACATAGGTAGGAGTGGGCGGGGCTTCATGGCCAATCATGGGTGGAGCCTAATCAGGACTTCTGTGTAAAATAAAATGGCTGAGATTTGCATGGATATAGGAGCCCCTCCCCCAGTGATGTCAGGACATTTTTACAGAGAGATAGACGCAAATGGGGACAACATGAGTCTAACACAGGCAATTCAAAAACCAGGAAATAAAGTTGTCACCTCACTAAAGGACATGCACATGAGAGCTGGGGACAAGGTAGAGATCTCACCATCCTTACTGCTTTTTGTGAAACAATCAGTGACATTTAACAGACAGTATAGGTGCAGAACATTGATTTCTTCATTTGACCACAGTTCTTCTTTAACTAGGTGGATGCGGAATCAATCCGATGTTGCATTTGTCCCCTGCAGAATCTAACACTAACAATCAAACGCCACCGATCGCTCGGTTCTCAGCGCTACCTAAACAGAGGGCTGGTGACTGTCAGTCACAGCCGTCTGCTCTGCCCCTCCCCCCACCCACGCTTACTGAAGTGCTGGGCTGTGGAGGGGCGGCTCAGGCTCTCAGCAGCTCGGTCCAGGCATGTGGGTGGATCCTGACTGCATTGTCGTGATCTTGTCCGTGCCTGGACCGGCTCTGTGATGTCAGCAGACAGAGGGCTTCAGCCTGCTGTCTGCTTAAAACGGATCACAGGAATGCAAGATGAACTGCACTCCTGTGATCCACAGAAGTACAGCCAAACAAGCTTTGGCTGTACTTCTCCTTTAACCACTTGCCGTCATATGACGTCTCCCCTTTAAGCCGGGATTGCGCATAATGAGGCGCGCGCATCCCGGCTCTGTCGGTGTCGGTGTGTCCCCAGGACACACCGTGTCACCAACAGGGGTGAACAGCCATTGGTTATGGCTGCTCACCATGTGATCGGCCGTGACAAAGTCACGGCTGATCACAAATGGCACATCTGTCATTCGCACGGCGCATTCGCGCAATCGCGTCGGTGGCGGCGTGTTCCCAGGGAACACTGCCTGTCATCAACACTGGTATCAGCCGCCGGCCAGCGGCTGTTACCTTGTGCTCGGCTTTGATCTACTTCACAGCTGATCACATCCAATGTAAACAGATCAGTAACTCACAGTTTCCAGTGTGAGGAGAGGAGAGCTAGGATCTGTTTTTACTTAACAGATCAGTAACTCACTCACAGCTGTCACATCCCCCCTGCCCCTCCCATGCACCTGTCACCCAACAGTCACCCCATATGCCCCCATAAAGTGTACCGGCCATCATAAAATGCACCCGTCACCAGTCACCCATCAGTGACCATGGCAGGTCACCCGTCACCCATCACTGACCACGCCAGTCACCCATCACTGACCACCGCCCAATACTGACCACTGCCCGTCACCCATCAGTAACCACTGCCAGTCACCCGTCACCCATCAGTGACCACCACCTGTCACCCGTCAGGCATCAGTGACCACCGCCAGTCACCCATCAGTGACCAACGTCAATCACCTGTCAGTGACCGTCACACCCATGAGTAAACATCACCTGTAAAAGTCTCACACATGTGGTAATGCCATACTGGGGGGGGGGGTTTGGAGTGTCATTTTTGCTACATACATACCGTTAAAAAGACTCATTTTTTTTCGTTGGGGCGTTTGCTTTGCAGAATGGGGTCATTTTGTGGCCATTCCATTGTCCTGGTGCTCCAGGGCCTTCACAAATGTGATAGGTCATCATAACATTAGATGTGTAATTTATGTCCCTAGAATACCTGACGGCGCTCCCTGCATGTTGGGCCTCTGTATGTGGCCAGGCTGTGAAAAAGTCTCAGACATGTGATATCTGTGTTTTGAGGTGTAATTTGGGGTATGCATATGCTGGGTGTGAGAAATAACCCGTTACAATGACAATTTTGTGAAAAAAAAAATCTTAGTCGTCAGTACATCAATATTCAGTGATTGGCACCATAGCTTGTACACTCCAAATAATATACAATAATTTGGGTTATTTTTACCAAAGATAGGTAGCAGTATAAATTTTGGCCAAAATTTACAAAGAAAAATTACTAATTTGCTAAATTTTATGACAGAAACAAAGAAAAAGGCATTTTTTCACAAAATTTTCAATCTTTTTTTATTTATAGCACAAAAAATAATAACCACCCTAGTGATTAAATACCACCAAAAGAAAGCTCTATTTGTGTGAAAAAAAGGACGCAAATTTCATATGGGTACCGTGTTGCATGACTGAGCAATTGTCATTCAAAGTGTGATAGTGCTGAAAGCTCAAAAATGGCCTGGACAGGAAGGGGGTTTTCGTGCCCGGTACTGATGTGGTTAAAGTGTTACTAAACCAACAATAGTAAAATCAGTCTGTATATGCAGTAAATAGAAAAGATATACCTGCGCTCAAATCTCAATAGCTTGTACATGTAATTGAACTACCAGGTGCTAAAGGGGTCCACTGTAGCATTTGCAGTGGCAAGGCAGTGTAGGACTGCCCAGAAGAGGGATTACTTTGGACGGAGTTGGTCAAATTAACCACTTCAGCCCCAGAAGGATTTCCCAGGTTAGGACCAGAGCACTTTTTGGGATTCGGCACTGCGTTGCTTTAACTGACAATTGCGCGGTCGTGCGGTGTTGTACCCAAACAAAATCTGCATCCTTTTTTTCCCCCCACAAACAGAGCTTTCTTTTGGTGGTATTTGATCACCTCTGCGTCATTTCTGACCGCCGCTATAAACAAAGAAAGAGCGACAATTTTGCAAAAAAAAACCCAATATTTCTTACATTTTGCTAAAACTCAAATCCAAAGAATATAAAAAAACATTTTTCTTCATCGGTTTTGGCCGATTTATATTCTTCCTCATATTTTTAGTAAAAAAAAAAAAAAAAAAACGCAAATCGGCGTTTATTGATTGGTTTGCGCAAAAGTTGCTGTGTTTACGGATGATGAGAATTAATTTCTGGGGTTTTTATTTTTTTTATTTTTTACTAGTAATGGCGGCGATTTGCAATTTTTAGCGGTACTGCGATATTGGAGCGGACATGTCGGACATTTTTGACACTTTTTTGGGACCAATAACATTTATACAGCGATCAGAAATTTAAATGTCCACTGATTACTGTATAAATGTCATTGGCAGTGAAGGGGTTAACCTGTAGGGGGCGAGCTAGGGGTTATCTATGTTCCCTAGGCGTGTTCTAACTGAGGGGGCTGGGCTACCATGGGCATAAGATCTAACTGATCCCAGTGACAGGGATTAGTAGATCTCTTATGTCCCCATTGACAGAGCGGGGAACCGCCGTGTTTACATCGTTGGTTCCCTGCTCTTTGGCTCTCGCAGCTCATCTGCAGACATCGGGTCCGCCCGAGCCGCAGGCACACTCCTCCGGAGTGTGACGGGCACGAGAGCGCGCCGGCGACGGTGCGCACTCGCCCCCTAGCTGCGCCTGTGCGAGTCGCCGCCTATTTACAGTGATTCGCGGGATGCATCCACACTGCCGCAGTAAATATACTGCGCGCGCTGTGGAAGCGGTTAAACATGTATTGCAATATATGTGAACTAAATATGCCTGTTTTACATTGCGGAGTTTGCTGAGAAGGGTGTAGCAGTGTGCAGAGGGTCTATTTGGCATTTCTAGTGTATATGCAGTAAAGCATGCTTGTTATATTCACCATGGAACCTAAGGGGTTAATCCTCCACATTGTGTAAAAAGGTCTCTTCTCTGATCCTCCCCTTCTTTTGCTGTCCCCAATCAATCTGCTGATGGAACAGAGCCCTAGGAGGCACTCTGCACATGCTCAGTTTGGTGTGTATTGCTAGAAAGTTTTTTTATGTTTTGGCAGGGGAAGTGCATGTGATCAGCACAGGGCCAATCAGCACTGTCCAGACAGAAAGTCAGGGGTCATGCAGCCTCATAGGATGGTCAGAGGAGAATGAAAACTTCTACAAGCTTTACCCGGACACTGATAGAAGTCACAAGACTGCTATATACTGCTGATGAGAAAAGATATTTAGCAGTTTATAATAACTAAAAATAATTGCATTTCCATGTTCTGTGTACTGTGGGAAAGCAGATATAGTGAATGCAGGGTCCTGGGCTTAGAACACTTTAAGGCTGGATTCACACCTGGGCGTAGCGTTTTCAGGCAGAATTACACGCGTTTTTACCGCAATTTTGTACAGGTCAAAAAGGTCACCAATGTAAAAAGTAGAAAAAACACCCAAATCAAGCTACAAAAATATCTCCAGAACGTTTGAGCTTCAGGCGTTTGAGTGGAGATGTGAACGGACTCCATAGAAAATCATTGATTTTTTTCCCCTCAAGCTTTTTGTAGCTTCAGGAATATTCAAGCTACAAAATGCTC
The DNA here is from genome assembly GCA_018402905.1 of Glandirana rugosa. NCBI lineage: Eukaryota > Metazoa > Chordata > Amphibia > Anura > Ranidae > Glandirana > Glandirana rugosa. Next base: position 805,464 of record BLSH010537910.1, read on the forward strand.
GGGTGTGAATGGGACCTAAGGCTCCATGCACACTGGACGCTCTCTGGGCGTTGGATTATAGAAACATATAAAAGTGACGGCAGAAAAAGACTGAGTAGTCCATCGAGTCTGCCCCTTTTTATTTTTTTTATCTTTATTTTTTGGGGTTTTTCATTTTTGTCTTGATTATGTGGCAGGAGACGCTGCTTAGAAAAGGTGCTTTTAGCAGCGTTTATCGGCGTCTGCGTTTTTGAGTGTTTTTTTTTTACTTCATTGGCTTCCATTGACTACAAAAAAACAATGGCCGTCGATAAACGGCCGTTTAGTGGTGTTTATGAGCGTTTAGCGGCGTCCAGCATTTTTTGTAGTCAGAAGAATGACTCTTGAACACCAATTGAGGGCGTTCAGTTAACAACTTATAAACGCCACTGCTGTTAGACAATAAACGTCCATGAGTGCATGGACACATAGGATAACAAAGGGGTGTTTATGGGATGTTAAAAAAAAGAAAACACCCAAATGACCATAAACGGTCATTTATCAGCTTCAGTGTGCATGGAGCCTAAAGCTGAACTAAACCCAATGATTTAACAGTTTCTCAAACACTGGGAAACTGAAGACATTCCATGAACGAGAACCGTTACATTTGCTTTTGCTGTTAACTGAACTGTCAAGCCATCATTGGCTGGTGTCATAACGGATCAACTGATTTGTCAAGCCCTCATTGGCTGGTGTCATAACGGATCAACTGATTGACAGTTTAGTTCCTCTTTAAGTTCCAAAGCTTTCAAGAAAATGAATGTGCCAAAAATGTCTTTATTATAGGAAATTATAATGCTCTGCTGCTGCCTCCAGGAGCTCTTTATTTATTTATTCTGCAAAATCATCAGCCGGGAATGCGATAGAATCATATTATTCTACCCCAGGGTGCATGTTTTCTGTTTGGTTTTGCAGTGGGGTATAAAACGTAGGATCGCCATCAGGAATGCACTTGTAGAAAATGAAGAGGACAGGTCTACCAGGGGACCCAGAGGGCCTGGCACCGTCCATACAAGTAATTCTGGTTTCCCTCCTAGCACAGCTATACAGCTCTTCTAGAACAAAGGCAATTTAGTAAAGTGCTCACACACAGGGAGTTCATCCTCCTCATCTGTCCATTAACAGTAATGTATTGAAACATGTCAGGTGAATGAACATTACTAACATTATTCTTTATGAAACAGAAAGATCGCTGCAATGACCACAGAGCAAGAAACGACTAAGACAGCCATTAACATTTATCAGCTGCCTTAACCACTTCAGCCCCGGAAGGATTTACCCCCTTCCTGACCAGAGCTTTTTTTGCAATTCGGCACTGCGTCGCTTTAACTGACAGTTGCGCAGTCGCGGCGTTGTACCCAAACATTGAACGTCCTTTTTTTCCCCACAAATAGAGCTTTCTTTTGGTGGTATTCGATCACCTCTGCGGTTTTTAATTTTTGCGTTCTAGAGAAAAAAAAAAAAAAAAAAAGCAACAATATTTTTTACTTTTTTTATACAATAAAATATCCCAAAAAAAAAAAAAAAAAAAACACAAAAATGTCTTCCTCAGTTTAGGCCAATATATATTCTTCTGCATATTTTCGGTAAATAAAATTAAAAAAATCGCAATAGGTGTATATTGATTGGGTTGCGCAAAAGTTATTGCGTCTACAAACTATGGGAATAGATTTAGGGCATTTTGATTGATTTTTTTTTTGCTACTAGTAGTGGACGCGATCTGTGATTTTTAGCGGGACTGCAATATTGCCCCGGACAGATCGGACACTTTTGACACTTTTTTGGGACCAATGATATTTATACAGCAATCAGAGCTAAAGATAGCCACTGATTACTGTATAAATGTCACTGGCAGGGAAGGGGTTAAACTGTAGGGGGCGATCAAGGGGTTAAGTGTGTTCCCTCACTGTGTTCTGTGTAGGGCCTGGGCATGACAGATCTAACTGTTCCCGATCACTGGGAACATTAGATATGTCATATGTCCCCTGACAGAACGGAGATCTGCCGTGTTTACACTGGCAGATCTCCATTCTGCCTCTGCGGAAGGCAATTGTAGGTCACCGGCGGACAGAAGAGTCCGCCTGACCCGCTGGTGCACTCCAGCCCGCAACTGCGTGAGCTGCCGTACAGCTACTGCGATTCACTCAGCAGTGTCAACCTGCAGCCTTATTATGCCGGACGGTCGGCAAATCGGTCAAAGTGGATGTAGACCCTCACATATACCCAGTGAAGTGAACAGCCTCAGATGATACACAGAGATGAAACAAATCTCCCTACATAGGTTTTTACATGCATATCTGCTGTCTTCAGCTTTATATATTCTTCAGAAAGTTCAGATCGTGTTAGAGATTTTCTCTTCCTGTTCAACACTGCAGTGAAGCCTGGGCACACAGCCAAGACAGCTGTTTGGAGGAAAGGCACACACCTCTGAGCCTACACATTAGGTAGAGACTTTCAGATCTGTTCATTGAATAGTTCAGCACTCTGCTACCGAACATAGTGCTTTGAAGAGATAAGAAAACACTGCAGATATATGTGCCCAGCTCAAATTTCATGAATCAGGTATGCATCCACTTTAAAGCCCAATTTAAACCTCATCTTACAGTAGAGCTAAAAGGCAAAACATTCACCCCCCTTTTGGATACAATAAGGGAGGCCTGTAACCCTCTCTCTCTTTTTTTTTTTTTTTTTTTTGCTATTTGTGTCCCATTATGGAAATTTCCCTTCACTTCCTGTCCCATAGCCAAAACAGGAAGTGAGACCAAATCCATGCAAAATGGAGGAATTTCTGGTTTTCCTGTTGTCAGAACATCCCCACTGGAAGATTTCCCCTCTTTTCCTGTTCTGGGGACAACCCAAAATTTGTGATGTTCTTTTACGCTCACTTTCAGTGATAAAAAGGTAAAGGGAAAGAGAGAGGGGGAATCTCCCTCATGGGGGCACAGGCCGCAATAAAAACCTGACAGATGTTGTAATCCCTCTCCATTCTAACCAAAACTTTTTCTTTTTAATGTCATTGGTGGGCCTGCAACAGAAACACGGCCAGCTACCAATGACACCTACAATTCAAGATGGTGAAACGGTCTGGAGAAGAGGAGGCGCATTAGGATGTGGCTCTGTACAGAAAACAGTGGAAAGAAATAATCATCCAATCAAAAGTTCAGCTTAGGGAACATGCTACATGTTCCCCCCATTTTTTTAGGATTGGAACATTTAACATGTTCCCCTCTCCAGCAGTGGCTCGGTGATCCAAGCTCTCGCTGTGACAGCAGAACGGGGAGAAGTTACCTGTACTAGCTGTCACTTTTTTAAAAGAAAGCGGCCATGCGGGGCTCCACCCACATAGTTGCATCATTCATTCATAGAGTTCTGTGAATGAATGAACTACAATTACCGACAGCCTTTGCAGCTGTCAGCTTGAAGTTCTCAATGAGCTGCGACGGCGCTGTTGTGCTCTGCGGTCATTGATTCTTCCTGTTAGTGTGAGACTGCTCGCCCATACGAAGCACGGGCAGACAGCTTATACTGGCAGTCTGCTGGAAACCTGCATGGCATCAGTGATCTGCTGATCGCTGGTGCAACCCTTTCCAGGCTCCTACAAAAATAAAAATAAAAACTAAAATAGTAGATGCACTTTTTTTTACCTACAATAAAATGTGTATTTATTATATTATAATGTTTGGGGGTTCCCAGTCATTTTCTAGCAAAAAATACTCGATTTTTACTTGTAAGCAACAAATGTCAGAAAAAAATGTAGTCTTTAAATGGTTAATCTAAACTTCTATACAGGGGAGTTCAACCCTTTGATCATTTGAAACAGTTTTTTTTTTTACTTTTATCAACTTCACTTGGCTCTCTGCCCAGACTTGGCAGTCTGCCCAGATAGGAGAGACTCAAGTGCTCTGACTTAGAAAAAGATTCCTGGGGAGACTTCAGGTGACTTGTATTGACTTCTATTAGAGTCAAGTCGTGCTGATTCGCCCCGCAAATCGGACTCCATTAACTGCACTGAAAATTGCGGTCATGCCTGAAGTAGATCGTGCGGGGTGGGGTGAATCGAGATCTCAATTTTAATACGATTAATCGCGTAGCTGTCTGTTTAAAATGTGTGGGACTGGAGGGTGGATCTGCTGTAAGCCTTGCACCACTGGTGTCCTCAGTTCAAATCCTGTCAAGGGCACCATCTGCACGGAGCTGGCATGTTCACCTAAAGCTGGCCTTACATGTATAGAAAATCATTCAATAAGTCTGATCGTTCACCTTTAGGATTCTGGAAATGCAGTTTTATGCCAAAAGAAAGATCCGTCACGTTGGAATTTTGTTGCGTAACTGAACAATAGTTAGAAAAAAACCTACGGCACATGTTTATGGAGAAAAAAAAAAAAAAAAAAAAAAATTTACGTCATTACCGATCGATAATATGTCAACGAGTGGAAAACAATTCAATACAATGGTGGCATTAACACACAGTCGTTCGAAAGATCTTTATCAGGAATGTTTTTTCGAACACTTTTCTATCCATATGGCCAGCTTTAGGCTCCATTCACACTGGTGCATTTCTTGATGCATTTTGCAGAAATGCAGGAAATTTTTTAACATGGGTTCCTATGGAACATGTTCACATCAATGCTTTTTTGTGCCTCTGCATTTTTGGAAAGGGACTTTTTTTCCCATGCAAAAAGCAGCGTTTTGCATGTAATAGACTTCAATGGGCAAGCATGAAAAACGCAAGTGCTGCTTTTTTACTGCGTTTTTCCCGCAATTTGAGGTTTGCATTTTAAATCTGCCTAGCAACAACATTTTCTCCCCCAAAAAAAAAAAAAATTTATAAAAAAATTAAATATAAAAAAAATGCAAAAACGCAAATCGCGACAAAAAAACGTGGAAAGCACAGCAAAAAAAAACGCTGAAAAGCAAAATGCACTGATGTGAATCGAGCTTAAGACTGTAAGTCCAGGATATGGTATTTTTAACCCGTCCAGATCCGCGCTATAGCCAAAGTACGGCTCCAGCGCGGATCTGAAATGCCGGGTGGACATCCATGGACGTCCTGGCCATGTGCGCGCTCCTTGATGCACTACATGGCCCTCTCGCTTTTTGTACTGGGTTCACACATGCAGGAGCGGTGGGGGGAAATGCATGTGATTCAGACAGGACACACTGCATTCCTTTTCAAATCGCATGATTGCAGGTCAATTTGCACCCATTCATTTTATATGGACGCAAATCGCACCGCAATGAAAATATTTTGTATCAGCACTGATACCGATATCGTTGCATCCCTACCATAAACCATGCAGTAAAACGCCAAGGAAATGACGACAGACATAGAATATGCCTATAAACACCCCGTGTGCATGGACCCCTAGGCTATACCCATAAAACCTCACTAAATTATAGGACTTATTTTTGCTGCAACGGCTTTCACTCTCCCACCTTTGACAAAATAAAAAATGCCTTTTTATAAAAGGTTATTGAGAAGAAAAAAACTTTACCAAAAATCTATAAAAGAGAATCAAGGCCTAAACAGAAGTTGTGCTCAGTTTTCACCCAGCAGAGAAACAAAGGAGGGTTCCTCTTTACAGATCACACTGAGGGTTGCTATAGCTCTAAGCAAAGGAATTCAATAGGAAACTGACAGAGCAAATCGAAATGGAGTAAAGCATTCTAAAACATCAAATAACCCCAGGACGCAGTTTTCATTCTAGACGTACAAGAACACAGATCAATGTTCCCGGAGAAAAATGTCACCATACAAAGCTCTATAGGTAATCCAAGGGCCAATACCCACAGCGAGCTTCCAAAGAGCCCTGCTTGTGTGTCCTCAGAACACAGAAACAACGCGATCACAAATTCAAGGAGAACGCAAGAATGCATAGCGTGTGCCAATGTTCATCAATTAAAACCACACAGCTAAATATATGAATGTTAGAGAATTTACCTGCCAAAATAATTCTAATTCTGTTCAACGAGATCTATGACCCACACATTTCTACTATTCCATTCAGAGCTGGAGTGTGACACCACTACCCAGAGCCTTTTCTTCTACAGCGGACATCACTAAATGGTGGACCACGGTCCGCATCCGGACCAAGTTACTGTTCCATCCGGACCGGCCACGGGCCGACCATTTAGGAACCCGGTCAGCCACCCTCACTGCTGTTACCCTCATTGAGCCGACAGTAGGACAGCTCCATATGGACGGCGGGAGGCACATCATTCTAGAGCCGACATCAGAGGCTGTACAGCTCTGAATGGAGGGCGGGAGCTGAGAAGTTAACTTTTCATGTTAATCTCCTGTATCATGTTAGCAGTCTCTGACCATCTCTTGTATATTGTCTGCAGTCTCTGACCTTCTCTTGTATAATGTCTGCAGTCTCTGACCTTCTCTTGTATAATGTCTGCAGTCTCTGACCTTCTCTTGTATAATGTCTGCAGTCTCTGACCTTCTCTTGTAACATTGTCTGAAGTCTCTGACCGTGATCCTAATCGTGATGCATCGCGGAATCGAATCGTTGACTAGATAATCATAATCGAATCGTGAGTCCAGTGAAGATACGCACCCCTAGTACACATGGGCCGTTTATCAGGCGGTATCGGCCGGTTCAGTAGAAAACAGAACATTTGGCCCGTGTGTACAGCAGAAATTAAACAGTAAAAAGCATCCAGCAGGATAATCTTTGTTAACCACTTCAATACCAGGCACTTAGAACACTTTCCTACCAGACCAATTTTCAGCTTTCAGTGCTGTTGCGCTTTGAATGAGAATTGTGCGGCCGTGCAACGCTGTACAGAAACAACATTTTTATCATAATTTTGTTCCCACAAATAGAGCTTTCTTTTGGTGGTATTTGATCACCTCTAGCACTTTTGCGCTACAAATAAAAAAAGACCGAAAACTTTGAAAAGAAAAAAATAATAATAATTTTTCTCCGTTTGTCACAAAACTTTGTAAATAAGTACATTTTCTAGTTCACTGATGAGGCAGTACTGATGAGGTGGCACTGACAGGCACTGATGATGAGGCACTTATATGGAGCAATGATGTGCGCTTATAGGCAGCACTGACAGGCACTGATAGGCAGCACTGACAGGCACTGATAGGCAGCACTAATTGACACTCATAGACAGCACTGGGCCCTGATAGGTGGCACTGATGGGCACTGGTGGGCATATGCACTGATAGGGGCCATTTCCCTGGTGGTCTAGGGTGGCATCTGAAGGTGGCACTGAGTGCCATCCATATTGGGCACCTGGTGATCTAGGGTGGCCTCCCTGGTGGTCCTGAGTGGGCACATCCCTGGGCAGGCTCCCTGGTGGTCTAGGGTGACGATCTGAGGGGGAGCCGTGCTGATAAACCATCAGCACAACCCCCCCCCCCCCCTCCCTGTCAAGAGAGCAGTTGAGGCTCTCCTCTACTCAGATCTGCAGACCCGATTACAGGAAAAGTCGATAAACGGCTTTCCTGTTTACACTGTGACCAGCCGTGATTGGTCACGGCTGATCACATGGTAAAGCGCTTTACTGAGATCGGTAATGCGGGGGGGGGGGTCAGACTGACCCCCCACACCACCGATCGCCGCAATGCACACCCCCCCAGGCGTGCGCCAGCATGTTTTCCTGCTGGACGTCATATGATGCCCAATCAGGATAACGCAACCACTTCCCAGCAGTCATTCTGCATACGGCGGTAGGGAAGTGGTTTTAAGCATGAGCCAACAATGCAGTCGGAGGTACGGACTTGGCTGTTCGGGAAGCAGAAAATAATTTCCCCAAGCTGCATTTCTATTCACAGCTTCTAACCACTGCATCCCTAGGAACCTCTGACGTCAACACAAATCCCTGACAATGTAACCAAAGGGGCGGGGACAGCGATGACATCACTGCATCTTCCCATTATAGCTGATGATAGCTCAGGGAGTACATTTTTTTTTTCTTTTTTTTGCTCCTGGTGAGTTGGCAGGCAGCGGATTTACAATGGACATTTTTGGGAGATTTTTAATTAAGGACTTTTTTTTAAGGAGTTTCTTCATTTCAATTTTTTTTACTCTTGTGAATGAATAGTACCCAAAACAATCTCATGTTTGGGGGAGGCAGTATTCTATGGTCCCCTTATTATTAAAGGTTGCTTCCAGATTCCAATAAGCCCCCTGCCCACAGACCCCCACAACCACGGGCCAGAAAAAAAAAAAGCCCTTGTTGTTTTAACTTTGGATAGTAAAACCTTTTTTCTGCCAGTAAATCCTTCATACAGCCCACTTCCCCTTTGTCTGGTTAAAAAGTCTCGGCGTTTGACACAATGCACAGCTCTCTCTTGTGAGAGTTTTCCCAGGAAGGGAGGGGGGGGAGGAGTCAATTGAGAGCCAATGAGAGCTGGAAGTGTGCCTCTGTGTGTTTGTGTGAATCCAGGAAGTGAACAGGCAGCAGCTTCAGCTGCCCACAGTTAAAATGGCTGCAGCCAGACTTAGCGGAGGGAGATTTCTGCAGCATATTTGGCAAGTACAGAATCACAGTATATATAAAATAATATGCAAAGTGGTTGGAGGGAACTTCAGAATGGCAAAGATGTTTTTATTACTAATTATGTGAGCAGACTGCAGTTATTTAAGATAAATAAATATAGATCATTGCTCCTGGCCACTTGGATTTTTTTTTTAATTATTTTTGCATTTGTACACGTTCCCTGGAGTAGAAAACCACACACACGCACGCACGCACGCACGCACGCACACACACACTATTTTTCTAGGATGCTTTTATTAAACTTTTTTTTTTTTTTAAAGACACAAGGGGAAAAAAAAGGGAAAATATGGCATAAAGCAGTATATATACTAACTGTTCAGACAGACATAGCAACATAATCACATAGTAAAGTAAAACTATCCAGTCCTTTTCAAAAGTCCATCAAAAGTATAAATGCCAGAAAAACAAGAAAAAGAAAAAAAACCCACACAACAACAACACTTTCCAGGCTTTTATTTTATGTTATTTTTTTTTTATTTTTTTTAAACACCCCCTTGCCAATTAGCCCAGAAAATGGGCTGCACACCTTGTGTAGCAGTCTACCCAGCATCCCCTAATACTTTCCTGAGCCCCTTCTCTGTCCAGGGCAGTCCCACAGTGGGACCATTGCCTCCAGTGGCTGTCAGCCCATTAGCCAATTGGGGTAGAGAGGGGGTAGGGCTGGGGGGGGTAAAAGACCCCCATCCCTCCTTTATACTTCACAGTATTCAGATCGCCAAAGACGGCGATTCTGAATACTGTCATTTTTTTTGAACTGGCGCAGTTAGCCGTCCGAGTAAACCAGAAGTGACTTTTTGCCGTCGCTTTCTGGAATTTGCTGAAGGAGACCCGATCTGAGCCGATCCCGGCTTCCATCAGGTCTCCTCTGAGCCGGCGGATGCGCCGGATCATAGCCCCGGTCTCCCGGTGGGACGGGAGGCCGGATGTCCCCTCCCACCCCCGGGGATAACTATCGAGCGGCTCCCGAGCCGGATCGGTCGTTATCCCCGGATAACTGACCGTCCACTCTAAAAAACGGTACCAGGAAATAGCCTGCAGCTGCAGACTATATCCCGGTAGAGCCACTCAAACGTAGCCGCCGCCTATTTACGGCGCTGGGGGTGAAGTGGTTAAGACCCCTTTCACACTTGTGCGAGTTGTCCTGCGATTTTGGACTGCAAAGTCCCATGATAAGTCATTCCCCATTATTTCCAATGAGTACCATTCATGTCTATACGACTCTGAAGTCGTGCCAACTTCAAAGTAGTCCCTGCATTACATTGGTCCAACTTGAGGTTCATAGACTTCAATATTAAACCCTCAAAGTCTCATGCAAATCGTACCCGAATAATATAGATGCGATTTCTGTACGACTTTGTAATATGTTTTCATTGAGCCAAAGTTGCAACAAAGTCAGACCAAAGTCATACTGATCCCATATCGCTGCAAAATCGCAGCAAAAAATTGTGGTAAAATTGGGTCGTACAAGTGTGAAAGGGGCCTAAGGGTTGTAGGTGGGAGAGTCCATGACATCAGATGAGTAGTTATTATAGCAGCTGTTAAGCTGACAATCTAATCTGCAACCAAGACTTAAAGCAAAAATTTTACCAAAAAAGTTAAAATAAAAAGGGACATGACTTCCCTTAATCTTCCCGTACAGCAGGAGTTAACAGAATTGAGGAGCTGTGACAGGCACCAATCAAAAGTGCCCGACTATGCCCACCCTTTCTGCCCAGCTCCTCCATTCACAGAAGCCATACTACAGCTTTTATAAATGAAACATGATCTATGAATAGAGGGGTGCCAGGGGGGGGGGGGGACAAATGAGCGGAAGTTCCACTTTTGGGTGGAACTCCGCATTAGGGTCTGCTCTATAGCAGTTGTACTGCTACATGGTGGCACCTCTGTGTCGGATCCCGTATATATATATATATAACACACACACGCCCACACACGTGATCTGACTCTTCCGAGTAGGGGGCGCATGCACGGCTTGCTCCCAGTGTTTACACACAGCAGGAGCTGATCAGTGGGTACCGTGGACTTGATTCCACTGGCACCCGCTGATTGTGAGGAAAAAAAAAAAGACACAGAACTACAATCTGCCTATGTAAACAAGGCAGATCGATGTTCTGACAGGAGGAAAAGCATGGATCTTATGTCCCCTGTGAAGCAGAGAATAAATTCCATGCCTTACCCTTGTAAAAGCACCTCCCACAGTACACAAAAACACTGGTTAGGCACACAGTTAACCCTTTGAACACCCCAGATGTTAACCCCTTCCCAGCCAGTGTCATTAGTACAGTGACAGTGCATATTTTTTAGCAATGATCCCTGTATTAGTGTCACTGGTCCTCAAAAAAAAAAAAAAAAAAATCAAATGTGTCAGAATGTCAGCCGCAATATCGCGGTCCCGCTATAAGACGCTGATCGCCTCCATTACTAGTAAAATAAATGACATCCCATAGTTTTTGAGACGCCTTAACTTTTACGCAAACCAATCAACAAACGCATATTGGGATTTTCTTTACCAAAAATCTGTAGCAGAATACATATTGGCCTAAATTTATGAACAAGAGATTTTTTTTTTCAATTATTTTTATTAGACATGTTTTACAGTACAAAGTAAAAAATACCTTTTTTTTTTTTTTTTTTGTTTTTTCTAAAATTACTAGTCTTTTTTTTTGCTTATGGTGCAAAAAAGAAAAAAAAAAAACACCACAGAGGTGATCAAATGGCATCAAACAAAGGCTATTTGTGTAGGGGGAAAATGAATAAAAAAAAAGTTATACATCTTGTTTAGGTACAGCGTTGCAAGACCACGCAATTGTCAGTTAAAGTAACGTAGTGCCGTATCGCAAAACAATTGCCTGGTCATGATGGGGGATAAATCTTCCGGAGGTCAAGTGGTTAAGAGTGAGAACATGCCAAAGATTCAAGCAGAAAAAAAAAAATCCATTTAGGTATAAATTTCGATAATACATGAAAATTGTGTGTTTACAGAAATACTGCCAATTACCGCCTGGCACCATCATAACTGAACATTCAAAGATATTATTTCACAAGAATGAAACGTTCTAATGCTCAGTTGTGCCATTCAGCTGCCTTGCATGTCGTGTTGTCCTAGTTTCTCTTAGAAGTAACATTTATTATTAGACTGCGTTGTTGGAAACAATAGCGTAGAATGAAGTTCTCAGGGAACTCTCAGCCACAAGAAAAACAGAGGTCTACATTTTCCCTGTGGACTTGTGGCTGAGCAGTCCCAAATACAATGAAAACAGCAGAAATGCCTTAAAGCCCTGAGCAACCAAGCAACCAAAAACATTTGGCATAAAGCCACCAGATTGTGAGCAGATTGCAGTTGTGGGCTTTCAGAAGACCAACATGACCAGACCAAATGTAGCCGTACCTCACAACTGTATGGAGTCCATGGATGGATTTATTAAACCTGGAGAAAAGGTTCACCAGAAAACTGGTGAAGTTATCAACAATGGCCCATCAAGCCTTCATTTCGTCATCCTCCAAGATCTGCCTGGTCAGTATGGGGTAGGTTTTCCACTGCTGCGGAGAACAAATTCTTATTTAACAGCTGAAATACATCAATCACAAATGGCTAACCAAAGACATTATTCAGCAGCCCATGGAAGTAGTGGTTGGATCTACTCAGCTGAAATATAAGAATCCAAAATGGGTACAGACTGGACCTACTGCGTTCAACAAGGGTACAGGCTGGACCTACTGCGTTCAACAAGGGTACAGGCTGGACCTACTGCGTTCAACAAGGGTACAGGCTGGACCTACTGCGTTCAACAAGGGTACAGGCTGGACCTACTGCGTTCAACATGGGTACAGGCTGGACCTACTGCGTTCAACATGGGTACAGGCTGGACCTACTGCGTTCAACATGGGCACAGGCTGGACCTACTGCGTTCAACATGGGCACAGGCTGGACCTACTGCGTTCAACATGGGCACAGGCTGGACCTACTGCGTTCAACATGGGCACAGGCTGGACCTACTGCGTTCAACATGGGTACAGGCTGGACCTACTGCGTTCAACATGGGTACAGACTGGACCTACTGCGGTCATAGTATAGCAAGGTAATCACTCAGCCCAGGACTGAAAAGCTAGCAGTAATTACTGTACTGTAATAACGGTGCCCACAACAGTGATTTCCAGCCTCCATGGGGATCCCACAGGTATGGCACATATATACTTCTATTGATCCAAGCAGAATTTTTTTTTTTTATCATCCCACCAGCTCCTTAAAGAGGAAGTAAACCCAGATTGCCAGGGAGCGGGTGCGGCGGCTTCGATTGCCGCCGGCTACCCGCGATGGCCCCCCCGGAGCGAGTGAGCGGAGGTCCGTGCATGTAAACACGGACCTCCGCTCTGTGTGAGGGGGAAGGGCTGTGATCACAGCCTTCCTGTACATGAAGTCTGTGACCACTTCCCTTCCCCAGATAGGCAGTCCCCCATACAGTTAGAACACGCCCAGGGAACATAGTTAACCCTTAGCGCGCCCCCTGCAGGTTAACCCCTTCACTGCCAATGGCATTTACACAGTAATCAGTGCATTTTTATAGCACTGATCGCTGTATAAATGCCAATGGTCCCAAAAAAGTGTCAAAATGGTCCGACATGTCCGCTGAAATATCGCAGTACCGCAAAAAAAAAAAAAAACCCCAGATCGCCGCCATTTTTAGTAAAAAATAAAAAAAATTAAAAACCCCAAAAATGAATTCTCATCATCCGTAAACGCGACCACTTTTGCGCAAACCAATCAATAAACGCCGATTGCGATTTTTTTTATCGCAAATATGAGGAAGAATATAAATCGGCCAAAAACGGTGAAAAAAAAAGTTTTTTTATATTTTTTTTTTTGGATTTGGATTTTAGGAAAAAGTAAGAAATTTGGGTTTTTTTGCAAAATTGTCGCTCTTCTTTTGTTTATAGCAGCGATCAGAAATGACGCAGCGGTGATCAAATACCGCCAAAAGAAAGCTCTATTTGTGGGAAAAAAAGGACGCAAATTTCGTTTGGGTACAACTTCGCACGACCGCGCAATTTTCAGTTAAAGCGACGCAGCGCCGAATCGCAAAAAGGGCTCCGGTCCTAAAGCTGGAAATCCTTCCGGGGCTGAAGTGGTTAAAGGGACACTGATCGGATACAAAACTAATCGCGATATCTGAATAGGCATTATATAGGTCATAAAAACAGACAAAAAGAGGAGCCCCCGCGCTCAGACCAGAGCAGCACTCAGTCCACAATGATGCAGAACAAAAGAAAACGAACAAGAACAATTTGCCCAAGGGACTTTGGGTGGTGCTCTATAAAATAGTACAATATATGTATAAAAATACATAATGTATTAGATTTGCATAAAAAAAAAAAAACAACAGGTACATAATCACATTCATTGTGTAAAAGCAAGGTCATCATTTCACCAATGTACATTCAGGATGCCAACATAATGATATATATATGGATCAATATTTATGTGCCAACACTGTACCTCTATGCATTTCGTGGGGCAGCGCCCACTTCATCAGGAGAGAGTCGCAGTCGGTTTGTATGTGCATCTATGGAAAAAACAGGTCACTGCAGAAGCAAATTGGATGCTGCAGCCCCCACCCCATGCTGCAGTGTTCTTTGGCTTTTTCATTCTTACCTAAGGAGGTTCCCCAGTGGGGGTTGTGCCCCCCCTTTTTCTGCCCAGCCTCCAGGTTGCCAGCTACCCTCAGCTCCCAGTGGAAAAAGTTTGCTGTGACTACCTGCAGCTTTTGAGATTCAGTTGCCCTTTCTTTTAATTTGTGAACTATATCCAATTTGATTCTACAGTGACATGGTTTTTCCATAGATGCTCATACAACTGCGACTGTCTCCTGATGAAGTGGGCGCTGCCCCACGAAATGCATAGAGATTACAGTGTTGGCAAATAAATATTGATACATATATCGTTATGTTGGCATCCTGAATGTACATTGGTAAAACGATGACCTTGCTTTTAAACAATTCATGTGATAATGTACCTGTTGTTTTTTTATGCAAATCTAATAAATTTGGTATTTTTATACATTTGTTGTACTATTGTATAGAGCACCACTCCTTAAAGTCCCTTGGGCAAATTGTTCTCTTTTTTTTTTTTTTTATGTATAACATAGGTCATGTCTGCTTCAATCAGCAGGGGATCATTGAATGGATCCCTTGCAGAGTCAGAGAAGAGTGGAATTAATGTCACTTTTGTGACATCCCTGCTGTGATTTTTTTTTTTTTTTTTTTTTTTTTTTTTTTAAACCTGAGGTTTTTGGGCCCATATTAGATCTACCGATTCAGTTTACAAAAAAAAAAAAACACAACACACACACACACACCACAACAGACCCTTTCCCATTTTTTTTCAGATCTGCATGGACTCCGAGTTAATCAGATTTAAAGGGATGCAAGTCTATGTACATATTGCCACTTCTAGACCAACATGGAGCTAGTGATCAGGTCACCCGAACAACCAACAAGTAGACCTGATTGAACTAACCACGTGAAGGGGCCCTATGATTGCAGGATATTGATTTTAGATGGAGGCAGTTGTTAACATTAGAGCTGCACTATTCTGGCCAAAATGAGAATCATGATTTTTTGCTTAGAATAAAGATCATGATTCTTGCGGAGTAACATCATCTTACATATATAAAAAATTGGGTTAACAGCACTGTTTTTTTTTTAAAGTGTCATTTTTTTCTCCAAAAAATTGCATTTGAAAGACCGCTGCGCAAACACCGTGTGACATAAAATATTGCAACAAGCGCCATTTTATTCTATAGGGTCTCTGCTAAAAAAATAATATCTATATAATGTTTGGGGGTTCTAAGTAATTTTCTAGCAGAAAATACTGGATTTTTACTTGTAAGCAACAAATGTCAGAAAAGATTTAGTCTTTAAATGGTTAAACCAAACTGTTCTATACACGGAGTTCATTCCATTGATAAGTAGTTACATTGTAGCTCTGCTTCTTTTATCAGCAATGATCTCAGGCTTGGCAGTCTGCCCAGATAGGAGACTCAAGTCACTCCAACTTAGAAAAAGGTTCCTGGGGAGACTTCAGGCGACTTGCATTGACTTCTGTTACAGTCGAGTCGCCCCAATTGCACGGTTGTGGTATCCAGAAAAACACATTTCAAAAAAGTTATAAATTGATTAGCATTTTAATGAGTGAAATAAATATTTGACCCCTTCACAAAACATGACTTAGTAGTTGGTGTAGAAACCCTTGTTGGCAATCACAGAGGTCAGAAGTTTCTTGTAGTTGGCCACCAGGTTTGCCCACATCTCAGGAGGGATTTTCTCCCACTCCTTTGCAGATCCTCTCCAAGTCATTCAAGCGGAGTTCCGCCCACATAATTTTATTTATTTTTTTGCTGGCATCCACCTAGTTAGTATTCATTACATAAATAATGTAATTGATAGCTTTAAATCTGGGTAGTCTTCCTATTTATTTTGTACTTCCAGTGCTGATTTTCTCTTTACTGGGAGTTCCCATCTTAGCTGTGGGAATGTGAAGCCCACTCGCACCCTCCTCAGGTCTCTTCCTGGATAAGGTGCATGTTGGGTAACCAGCATGCACCTCTCGATCTCAAGTGTATGTCTTGTTGCCATAAAAATGGGCAGCGATGGAGGAAGTTCCCGCCCCGTTGTTATGGCAACATGGATAACATGTCTCTCCCCCACAAAATCGCGTAATTTCCTGTCTGGAAGTAACGCGATTTTACAGCTCAGGGATGCCCACTGACTCATGGGAAATAATGACTCACATCTCCCATGAGCCCAGGTGAGGCAGGAAGTGATGCGGAGTGCCGCAGATCAGGAAGTGGAAGATTACAGGGGCCACATAGCAACAGGGCACTTGTGGGTGAGTATAATTTTTTATTTTTTTTTTGCAAAAAGATGCTTCATCATGCATAGAGCATTTGAAATATATAAAGATGTATTTGTGGGTGGAACTCCGCTTTAAGGTTTCAAGGCTGACATTTGGTAAATCAAACCTTCAGCTCCCTCCACATATTTTCTATGGGATTAAGGTTTGGAGACTGGTTAGGCCACTCCTGGACCTTAATGTGCTTCTTCTTGAGCCACTCCTTTGTTGCCTTGGCTGTCTGTTTTGGGTTTTTGTCATGCTGGGATACCCATCCACGGCCCATTTTCCCTGACCTGGCTGAGGGAAGGAGGTTCTCACCCAAGACATGACAGTACATGGTCCCGTCCATCGTTCCTCTGATGTGGTGAAGCTGTCCTGTCCCCTTAGCAGAAATACACCCCCAAAGCATAATGTTTGACATGTGTGACAGTGGGGATGGTATTCTTGGGTCATAGGCAGCATTCCTCCTCCTCCAAACGTGGTGAGTTGAGTTGATGCCAAAGAGCTTGATTTTGGTCTCATCTGACCACAGCACTCTCACCCAGTTCTTCTCTGAATCATTCAGACATTCATTAGCAAATTTCAGACAGGCTGTACATGTGCTTTCTTGAGCAGGGGGACCTTGTGGGCACTGCAGGATTTCAGTTCTTCACGGCATAGTGTGTTACCAATTGTTTTCATGGTGACTATGGTCCCAGCTGCTTGGAGATCATTGACAAGATTCTCCTGTGTAGTTCTGGGCTGATTCCTCACCATTCTCATGATCATTGAAACTCCACAAGTTGAGATGATGCATGGAGCCCCAGACTGGGGGAGATTGACAGTTATTTTTTGTTTCTTCCATTTGTGAATAATCGCACTAACTGCGGTCACCCTCACCAAGCTGCTTGGTGATGGTCTTGTAGCCCATTCCAGCCTTGTGTAGGTCTACAAACTTGTCCCTGACATCCTTGGACAGCTCTTTGGTCTTGGCCATGGTGGAGAGATTGGAATCTGATTGACTGATTGCTTCTGTGGAGAGGTGTCTTTTATACAGGTAACAAGCGGAAATCTCAGCTGGTTACCTGTATAGAAGACACCTGGGAGCCAAAAATATTGCCTATTGATAGGGGATCAAATACTTATTTTACTCATCAAAATGCAAATCAATTTATATTTTTTGGAAGTGTGTTTTTCTGGATATTTTTGTTGTTATTATGTCTCTAACTGTTAAAATAAACTGCCCATTAAAATTATAGACTGATCATTTCTTTGTCAGTGGGCAACGTACAAAATCAGCAGATGAAATACTTTTTCCCCCCATTGTATAGCCCCATATTAGACTTTGCCAATTAAAGTGGTACTGAAACCAAAAAATGTAATATACACTCACTGGCCACTTTAATTCAATTGCTTGGTAACACAAACTGCTAATCAGCCAATCACATGGCAGCAGCTCAGTGCATTTAGGTATATAGACATGGTGAAGACGACTTGCTGAAGTTCAAATCGAGCATCAGAATGGAGAAGAAAGGTGATTTAAAGCAGAGTTCCACCCAAAAGTGGAACTTCCACTGGTTGGATTCCCCCCTCAGGTGTCACATTTGGCACCTTTTTGGGGGGAAGGGGAAGAGGACACCTGTCTTTAGACAGGTGTCCTTTCCACACATCCGGGAGCCGCGGCCGCTGAGGTCAGCAGCCCGCCTCCCTCCTCCCTCCGCTACTGGCCAATAGCAGAGTGCAGCGGAGCCTCGCGCATGCGCAGTAAGGTGCCCGCCATGCAGCTGTAATGCTATACTTCCGGGTTCCCTTACCTGCAATGGATGCAGCTGCACCTGACCCCCGATCCGTAGATCGGCGATGGGTGCTGACATCGCTGGACTGCAGGACAGGTAAGTGTCCTATTATTAAAAGTCAGCAGCTACAGTATGTGTACTGTATGTGTAGCTGCTGACTTAATTTTTTTTTTTCCAGCCGGGCCTCCGCTTTAAGTGACTTTGAACATGGCATTTCAAAAACTGCTGATCTACTGGGATTTTCATGCACAACCATCTCTAGGGTTTACAGAGAATGGTCCAAAAAAGAGAAAATATCCAGTGAGCGGCAGTTGTGTGGACAAAAAATACCTTTGTTGGTGTCAGAGGTCAGCGGAGAATGGGCAAACTGGTTCCAGATGAGAGAAAGGCAACAGTAACTTAAATAACCACACATTAAAACCAAAGTATGCAGAATACCATCTCTGAACACACAACACATCGAACCTTGAAGCAGATGACCTACAGCAGCAGAAGACAACACCAGGTGCCACTCCTGTCGGCAAAGAACAGAAAACAATATGAAAACATGGATTCATCTTGCCCGGGAGATTCGCATCATGAATGTGCAGCCGACAAATCTGCAGCAACTGTGTGATGCTATCATTGTCACTATTGAGCAAAATCTGAGGAATGTTTCCAACACCTTGTTGAATCTGTGCTACAAAGAATGAAGGCAAAAGGGGGTCCAACCCAGTACTAGCAAGGTGGACCTAATAAAGTGGCCGGTGAGTATTGCACCTTACCAAGCATTAGATGTGGTGGCTGCATTCAGGGTGTTTTCAAAGATATTCAAAGAATCTCTCCTCAGCCCACCTTCACACCACAACCCCCCCCCCCCCCCACCCTTATATCAGTGTCCTCAGTTCCCCTTCACATCACAGCACCCCCTTTACATTGACATAAAAGGAACTGCTCCGTAAGAAGGGAGCGCTGTGATGTAAAGGGGGCTGTACTGTAATGGGAGCACTGTGACGTAAAGGGGGCTGCACTGTAAAGGGAGCACTGTGACGTAAAGGGGGCTGCACTGTAAAGGGAGCACTGTGACGTAAAGGGGGCTGCACTGTAAAGGGAGCACTGTGACGTAAAGGGGGCTGCACTGTAAAGGGAGCACTGTGGCGTAAAGGGGGCTGCACTGTGATGTAAAGGGGACTGCACTGTAAAAGGAGCACTGTGATGTAAAGGTGGCTGCACTGTAATGCAAAGGTGGCTGCACTGTAATGCAAAGGTGGCTGCACTGTAATGCAAAGGTGGCACTGTGATAAAAAGGGGGCTGCACTGTAAAGGGAGCACTGTGATGTCCTCCATCACAGTGCCCCTGCACTCTTGCCCCCCCCCCCCTTCCCCTCTCCACATTCTAATCTCTACCTCTGCTTAGGACTCCTACCTACCAGGGCAGAGGCTGTGCTCAGTCCATGGGTCCCCTCCCGGCTCCCCCGCCCATTCAACAATGTCATCCCATCAGCACCTCCTACACCCCCCTGCCCTGCTGATAGGACAACATCGTCGGCTGGGTGGGCGGAGGAGCACAAGGGCATGGCCGCACAGCAAGTGATGTGAGGGGACTGCTGTATGAGATAGCCCTGTGCAGACCGCAGTCACCGCTCACCTCCTGCTGTGCAACCCGGTCATCAAATTTTTATCATTTTGTTCCCACAAATAGAGCTTTCTTTTGGTGGTATTTAATCACCTCTGCGTTTTTTGTATTTTTTTTGCACTACAAAAGAAAAAATGACGGTAAATGTTGGAAAAAAAAAAAAAAAAAAAAAAATCACAAAACGTTGTAAATAAGTACATTTTCTCCATCACTGTTGGGCACTGATGAGGTGGCACTGACGATGAGACACTTATATGCAGCACTAATAGGCGGCACTGATGGGTGGCACTGTCCGGTTGTCATTCCCTGGTGGACCTGGGTGGCATCTGAACTAGGGTTGCCACATCATCCCTTTAATCCAGGACACATATGAATTACACAGGTTCTGTGGCTGATTAAGGTGGTAATCAAACTCACTTGGTGCCTTATCTGCATTAAATCAGCCTCAGAACCTGTGTAATCCATGTGTGTCCTGGATTAAAGGGATGATGTGGCAACCCAAATCTGAACTTGGCACTTAGTGCCACCCATGTTGCGCATTGTGCCCCCTACCTGGTGGTCTAGGGTGGACTCCCTGGTGGTCCTGTACTGATAAACAATCAGCGCACACCCCCCGTCAGGAGAGCCGTCTGCAGACGCGAGTGGAGGAAAAGCCGATAAACAGCTCTTCCTGTTTACACTGTGACCAGCAGCCGTGATTGGTCATGACTGATCATGTGGTAAAGAGCTTCCGATGGAAGCTCTTTACTGAGATCAGTAATTGGGTGGGTCAGACTGACATACCGCACCACCGATCACCGTGATGCGCGCCCCCACGAACGCGCAATCGAGGTTCATCCTGAGGACCTCAATAGATGCCCATTCAGGATAATGAAACCACTGCCCGACCGTCATTTGTCTATAGGCCGGACAGGAAGTGGTTAAACACAAAACTGTGCTTTTTTGGGGTTTTTTTTTTTTGCTTCAATAGACTTGAATGGAGAAGCTGCAGAAAAGCATGTAGTGTGTTTTTACAATTTGCAATCTGCCCAAAACCAAATTAAAAAAAAAAAAAAAAAAAAAAAAAAAAAACCTGGAAGGCACAGCAAAAAACTGAACTGCTCGAAAGCAACATGCATAGATGTGAATCAAGCCTAACAAGAGGGCCCCCAGGTCACCCCCCCCCCCCAATGTGAAGGAGTATGGGAAATACCCCTACTCATTCACCAAAAAAGTGTAGTGTGCAAAATGACAGTAGGCAGTTTTTGACAAGTCCTTTATTTAAAAAAAAAAAAAAAAAAAATCAACAACATTAAAAATGTCCTCCAATGTAGATCCATCGTCAAACAAGACACCTGCGGCCACCGCCGACCCAAAAAAAAGAAAGAATAAAAAAAAAAAAAAAAAATAATAAAAAAAAAAGGCCGCTCCCACCATCTGACAGCTCTTAAATAACTAAGGGGCGGGCCACCTGATAACGTCACAGGGTGACCCCCGCCCCCTGTGGCACCATCGACCGGTGCAGGCTGGGTCGATGACATTACAAGGGGGCAGTGCCACCAGGTATCGTTGCCACGTGGCCCTGCCCCTTAGCTATTTAAGAACTGTCAGGCAGCGGAAATGTCAGACGGCGAGAGACCTTTGGCACAAGCAGAGTTTTTTTTTTTCCCCCTTCGGGTCGGTGGTGGTGAGCGTCATGTCTGACAATAGGTCTACACCAGGGGACTTTATTTTTTAATAAAGGAATTGTCAAAAATGGGTTCTCTCTCTTCAAAACACCTTTTTTTTTTGGTGAATATGTACTCATTTCACATGGGGGTGTGGGGCTGGTTGGGCAGGGATATGGGGGCCTTCTTGTTAAAGGTGCTTTAGGGTGGGGGGGTGAAGGACTTGGTAAGGATGGGAGGGCGTGG
>BLSH010537910.1:833585-870789 GCA_018402905.1 Glandirana rugosa
GGGGAGTGACAGGACAAACTCTGTTGCCACGGAGACACAAAAGAGTTAAATTTCCAAGGACAGCGGCTTATCTTCTCTCCCCGATATTCTCTCCTGTGGTGTGTGTGTTCTCTCCCTCTCCCTCTCCCCCTCTCTCTCTCCCCCAAGACATACAATCAAGGCTGGAAATGTACATATTTTAATTGAAGAAAGTGACAAAGTTTTTGAGACCAAAGAAAAGGGGGGGAGAATTTCCACTAAAGAAGTGACAGCTCTGGGCTTCAACAAAATGGCGGCCTCTGGCAAGAACAAAACAGGAGCACACACTCATGTTGGTAGCACAATTGTTAATGTGGAATGTATGATGTTTTGCTAAATAACATTAAGGTTGCATTCACATTACAGCATACTGAATCGCAGGCAGATTTGCCGTGAATCTGCCCGTGATTTTACAGCGCAGATATGTGAATGACAAAACGCGGGACTCGCATTTGAGATGCCATTCATTTGAATGACACCTCAAAAACACGGTGCAGGTCTGCCGCGATTGTCAGGCAATAAAGTGTGCTGCAAGTCGCCCCAAAGTAGCAAATCTGCCCACAATTCAATACAATGTAATGTGAATGCAGCCTAAGGCCACACACACACACACACACACACACACTTTTTACCGCCGCGTTTTTTGCAGCTCTCCATTTTATTTAATGGCCCTATAAAAACGCTGATTTTTTTGAGCTGTAGATAGCGTCGGCGTTAGTGAGCTGAAAGTAGAACCCACGGCCAGCGCATTCTGAAGCTGCATCGTTAGAGCGTTTTTGATGCTGAGCCGGCAAAGCGCTCACTAACGCGCATTAACGCCGTAGCGACGTTAACCAGATTTTTTTAGGTTAAAAAACAAAATGCCTATTGACGCCGATGCTCACTAACGCGCATTAACGCCAATCTAAAACGCTGACTAAATCTCCTTTTTGACGCCTATTTTTGCCTGATGTCAGCCCAGACGTTTTGCCATTACGCCCGTATGTTAGGCCGTGTGGCCCAAGTGTCAAACTTTATGGGTGAGGTTCCGCTTTAGAACCCAATAAAGTACACCCTGTGGGATAGTCACAACTTTCCTGCAGGCCACATATCTTCTATAAATGTTGGTTTATAGTACGCATGCGGCCATTTATCCAGCTGGATCACAGCGGTGTCAAGCTTATTGCTGCTCATCAGTGCATGGTAGTGCTAGCTTCTATGGCTTCTTGAGTTCCCATTAGTGGAATATCAGACAGGTCCTTTCACAGTGACCCCTCTAAGGGCCAGTCACACCAGAACACAGTACCAGAACGGCAGCTTCCATTGCATGTTTTCTACACCACCTTCAAAAGCACACAGCTTCTTTGATCTGCTGCGGGGGCCAATACATTGTAAATGGCAGCCCAAATGCAGTGTGTGAGCAGGCACCGGATCACAAAATACCGCAGTCATGTGTGATTTGCTGTACCATGTAAAACACAAAAAACAAAAACAAAAAAAGTCGCTCTTCTGCGACTCTGGTGTGAACATTTTGGAGAACGTGACCGAAGTGTTGCAGCCAAATCAGATCTGAGGGGACATGATTCTACCCATGGGACAGCAGACATACAAAATAAAAACTACGCTCAGTTTTCCAGAAGCGAGATAATCAGCCGGCTAAGACGCCGAACAGGGCGATCGGTTTATTTTGGTGATATTCAGCACACAGCGCTGTCATCGAAGGAACCTGAAGTATTACATGCTGAACGCCACACTTCCAATATAACGGAGCACAAGGTGCCCATCACCTGACGCCATGAGGAACCAAAAAACGGCTACAATGTCTGTTCAGTACAGCTCTGCCTCCCCCAGGAAAAACAGCTAAATACACAGATGAAGGAAATACAAATGGAGCTGTTTAATCTGCATTTCTGTCTATCCAGTAATAACATTTACACAGCTCTGACACACAGCACAGCCCTATCTGGCAGGGCAGGAGACCTGACTTTTTTTTCCTGCCGCAGTTAACACAAGTCTCCTGTAACAGTCAGGAGCAGCAGAAGCGTGATGAGCTCATCTCCCTGCATGTTCCTTGTTAAAAACTGCAGCACACCTGATTGGCACCCAGTGCTGCTTCTCTCTCCCAGTCTGAGCTCTGCTGTACAGGGACTGCAAAAGGCTGGGTTAAATCCAGGACCATACACTGCTTGTATTTACAGTGTGTGCATTCAACCAGAATCTTTTTTTTTCATTGTTGTGGAATAAATACGGAAGGGTTAAACCCCTGCCAGTTTATTTTTTGCAGTCTAAGATTTTTCCTCACTTCCTGTTCTAAAGACATAACAGGAAATCTCTAAAAAAAGTTAGACCTCTTACGGTGTATTCACACGACCAGACAGTGCACAGGTCAGTGTACTTCTGAGGTGGGTAGGTCCAGGTGTTTCCGATCAGCTGTGCACAGGAGGCCTGTACAGATCAACGGCAGGCAGCGCTGCCCGCGGGACCAACGGCAGGCAGCGCTGCCCGCGGGACCAACGGCAGGCAGCGCTGCCCGCGGGACCAACGGCAGGCAGCGCTGCCCGCGGGACCAAGGCCAGGCAGCGCTGCCCGCGGGACCAAGGCCAGGCAGCGCTGCCCGCGGGACCAAGGCCAGGCAGCGCTGCCCGCGGGACCAAGGCCAGGCAGCGCAGCCTGCGGATCAATGACAGCATGTGATCTCTCATGGGGCCATCACCTGTGACTAGGAACAGATACAGTCCTGGATGCAAAGTCATCATCCACAGGTGATGGCTGCATGGGAGATCACATGGGCAATGTTGCCTGTCATTGATCTGTACAGGCCTACTGTCCATGGCTGATCATAAAGGCGCACCATACACGTTAAAAATCTAAACATACAGTCTTTGTACAATCAACTTATGGGAGGACCTACCTACGCCATCCAATCACTTTGTATTCAACTAGGCAGGCCCTGGTACTCCATAGTTGTTGGTGGATCTACAATTAGATTGGGACGTAACATGTGTGGGGAAGGTAGGTGCACACTTGCCCATTGTCTGGAGTGATCCGCTGTGGAGAGTGCAGCTAAGCCAATCCCACCACTTGAACTGAAATTCCTGGGTTTTATCCCCAATGGGAGGAATGTTCCTCAGCATTTGGCTCACAGTTGGGGTCCCAATGACGTGGACGGCCCAGTCTGGCAGGCAGTGCAATCTCTTACCTCAAAGTTACACAGCATATGAACAGCCCCCTCTAGCTGTATGGGGATTTAGGTGGGCGGTAAGACCACACATCAGCCTTCTGTTTTTACCACCCGTGTGAAGGAGGCAAAACACCCGACCATACCCACTACAGGGATACGCTGAATGGGGCGGTGTATGGCCATGCCAATGAGGCTTTAGATAATGCCATGGCAACACTGGATGATTTCCCATCACTTCCTGTATGGAGGAGAGTGATCACCGGGGAGCATAGAGAGAATCTCATAAGCAGGGACACAGACAATGATAAGCATCTGACAGAGGGTCTAACCCTTCCATACTCCATCCAATACTAAACATAAACACATGGGGGGGGGGGGGTTATACAATTTACCAAACAGATCCCCTAATGTATGGCAGTCATAACCATCCAGAGAATGTCAGGAATGTGTATATAAGGCATGGAGATACACACAGGGGCCCCATCACTGGGAGGGCCCCCCTGAGAAACCACGTCAACAGGAGGGACCCCCTGGAAGTCCGATCGCTAATAGCAACCCCCATCAATGAGAGGCACAATCTGGGAGCCCAATCACTGTGAAGGAGCCCCATTAACATGAGGGACCCCCTGGGAGGGACCCCCATCAACGAGAGGGACCCCCTGGGAGCTTGATCATTGGGAGAGACGCCCATCAATGGGGGGGGGGGGCTGGGAGCCCAATCACTGGGAAGGAGCACCATTAACATGAGGGACCCCCTGGGAGTGAACCCAATCAACGAGAGGGACCCCCTGGGAGCCCGATTGATGGGAGGGACACCCATCAATGGGGGGGATGAGGGACCCCCTGGGAGTCCGATCGCTGGGGTTGACCCCATCAATGAGGAGGGACCCCCTGGAAGCCCGATCACTGGGCGGGACCCCCATCAACAAGAGGGACCCCCAGCATGGCAGGGGACCCCCTGGGAGTCCGATCGCTGGGAGGGAACCCCATCAACGAGAGGGACCCCCTGGAAGCACGATCACTGGGCGGGATCCCCATCAACAAGAGGGACCCCCAGCATGGCGGGGGACCCCCTGGGAGTCCGATCGCTGGGAGGAAACCCCATCAACGAGAGGGACCCCCTGGAAGCACGATCACTGGGCGGGACCCCCGTCAACAAGTGGGACCCCCTAGGAGCCTGATCGCTGGGAGGGAACCCCATCGAGAGAGACCACCTGGGAGAATATCACTGAGAGGGACTCCCAGGACCCCCCATCAGTGGGAGTCCCCCCAGGTGATACATGGCTGTGAAGCCTGAGGATCAGTGATGTAATGACAGGTAGGGCCATGCAGGCTGGAGATCAGAGGCACACACCTGTGACCAGGGCTGCATTGGAAGGACTCCTCCATGCTGAGTGCTTGGGTCCTCCTCCTGTGCAGCCATTATACAGGGTGGGGGTGACAGCAGGGCACCTACCATGTAATCCATGGACTCATGCAGTGTGGGGCTGAGCCGTGCTCCCGGGTCTTCCTCCACTGGCGATCCTTCAATAATAAACCGAAAGCAACTTACTGCTGGAACTGTCCCCTCTCTGCTCTTCCTTCTCCTCCCACCTCCCTCCCTGAGAGCCAGTCCGACACGCCTACCTGGGCGTACCCCGCTCCGTCAGCCCGTCCCATCAGCAATAACCCGCTAATAAGCGGGCCCCGCCCAGAATATTACCAACAATCACGCCCAAAGCTCGGGCTCCACCCACCACTGTGGGAAAGTAATCTTCCCCGTCACATGACAGAGCACGTGGTTTGCCCTGTCTAATATTTAACTCCTTGCTGCCCGCAGTCCCCCGTGCACAGAGAATGTGCAGAGTGTCAGATCGTCAGGGAGAAGAGCTCAGCTCCATGTCACCGTGTCCTATTCTATAGATATACACGGGGCAGCCATATTTATTTACCATAGAGATATTCAACGTGTTCCAGCATCTGATTTACCCCTTGTCTACCTGGACACGTTTTCCATTGCTTTGCACAAATCTGCATTGTATAGAAATATCTCTCTTCTGAAAGCAGGGGTCCTGGAGAATAAAACGGTGGGAGCTGCAATGTTTTCCCTGTTGCACGATATTTGTGCAGTTATTTCTCAATCATATATTTTCAGGGGAAAAGAATACCAGTAAAATGAATGTACATACATGTGCGCACCCTACCCTGCATGTTTTATATGGGGGGGGGGGGTGCTTTAATTCTTATTTATTTTATACAATTCTATTTTGTTACACTTTATTTAGGTTATTTGTGTTACTTTATTGCCGGCACAAAGGGGCTAACAAGCCCCCTGTGTGATAGCATGGGCAGGTGACAGTGAGTATAACAAGCAAGCTATTCTGCATATACAGACTGATTTTACTGTTGTGGGTTTAGTAACACTTTAAGAACAAACAAGTACACAGAACAGAGGAAAGATAACACTTCCTCTTATTGCATTACAATAGATTTTCCATGCACATAACACTGCAGTGACACCTGCTGGATAGATAGGTACAATGCACTCAGTACATATAGTTCACAGTATATGGTAACATTGCTGTTGCTCTTCCAACAGTGGGGAGGGTGTCCTCAGATCACCTTTTCATTTCTTGTGAAAAAGTGAACTTACATTTTAACAAAGCTCAAGAAGTTCAGCGCTGTCTTCCCCGCAGCCTCTTCTTCTCAGGGCTTCAGATTTACGGTGCCGCTATCTGGCCGTCACTTCCTGATAGCTTCACTGTGCATGCGCAAAATAGACTGATAATGTTAGACGACTGATCCTGTAACCTTCTAGGATTTGTAATGTTATCCACCGAGCCCAAGGCGATGTCATCCTCATATTGCCAAAAGTATTGGGACACCTGCCTTTACACTCCCATGAACTTTAACCACTTGCTTACTAGGCACTTAAGCCCCCCTCCTGCCCAGGCCAATTTTCAGCTTTTAACGATGTCACACTTTGAATGCCAATTGCGCGGTCATGTAACACTTTACCCAAATAACATTTTTATCATTTTTTTCCCATGAATATAGCTTCCTTTGGTGGTATTTAATCACTGCTGGGTTTTTTATTTTTTACTAAAAAAACAAATAGAGTCTGAAAATTTTGGGGAAAAAAAAGTTTCATAGTTTGTTATAGGATTTTGATAATAGGCAATTTTTCTCCTTCGTTGATGTGTGCTGTTGAGGAAGCACTGATGGGCACTGATAGGCTGCACTGATAGGCACTGATAAGGCAGCACTGCTGGGCACTGATAGGTGGCACTGGTGGGAACTGATGAGACAGCACTGGTGGGCACTGATGGGTGGCATGGGTGGGTGGCACTGATGGGCGGCACTGAAGAGCACTGATAGGCAGCAATGAAGGGCACTGATGGGTGGCATTGATAAGCCGCAATGATAGTTGGCACTGATGAGTGGCACTGATTGGCACTGGTAGGTGACACTTATAGGCAGCACTGATTGGTGGCATTGATGATGAGGCACTGATGGGCACTGGCTGGTAGCACTGATGGGCATTGATAGGTGGCACTGGTGGGCCTTGATAGGTGGCACTGATAGGTGGCACTGGTAGGCGGCACTGCTGGGCACCTGTAGGTGGCACATGTGGGCACTGGTAGATGGCACTGGAGGGCACTGCATAGCAGCAGTGCCTCTCCGTATACCGGACCGATGTCCCTCTGTCCTCAGCTGGTGAGCGGCTTTTTTTTCAGAGCCGAATACCGATCCTTTATTTACATCACATGATCAGCTGTCATTAGTTGACAGCTGATCACGTGGTAAGGGGCCGGCAATGGCCCCTTACACTGATCTGTTATGAGCCGAGTTTCATTGACTTGGTGATCACAGAGCACGCCACGTGCAGGGGGCGCGCAGGCGGCTCGTGCACGGGAGGACGTCCATGGACTCCCTTCCGGCAATTCAGGTCCGCGCTGTAGCCGTCATTCGGCTATAACGCAGACGGGAAGTGGTTAATGGCACCCCAATCTTAGTCCGTAGGGTTCAATATTGAGTTGGCCCACCTTTTGCAGCTATAAGAGCTACAACTCTTCTGGGAAGGCTGTCCACAAGGTTTAGGAGTGTGTCTATATATGTATATTGTATATTACATACAGGGGCGGGTGGTGGGGTTTTTTTTGGGGAGGGGCAGCAAACAACCAGGCTCCCTGGGGCGGACCAAGCCCATCCTTTTTTGAAGCCTATTAGAGCTAATCACGTGCTTCAAAGAGACACTCAACCCCCCCTATGGAAATCCATAGTCCGGCGCCCTGTATGTAGATCAGGGGGCCGGACGCATGGATGGGGGGGCGGCGCCCGTGCACCCCTAATGGACGGGCCACCACTGATTGCATGTATGATGACTATATTCCTTTTCTTTTTTAGGCTTTTTCATTTATTTTCACCTGATGATCCTGCCAGTAACACACTTCCTGCATAAGGATGACAAGACTCACTGTACTGCATCTATAGAGTTGTCACTCTAATGCCTAGTAAACATCATTAGAAAATCACAGAAATACAGTTTTTGAAACGATTGCCTGATAATCTGATCATTAGTACACAGCTCTCAAGATTGCGACAGTGCAAGCTAAAATATCCGAAGGGACAAGCTTGAAATTTTTTCTCACATGATAACACAACGAACGATTTTCATGGAAATAGTATGGTATTTATACTCAAAAAAGATTGTGTGACCAAGACCACGCATGCTCAGAAATGAAAGAGCACATCATATCCGAAGTTGTATTCTGTCATATGAGAATTTTTGTCACTTTAGTAGTTATTCGTTTTCGATATGAGACAAGCTTGCAAAAAAACCTAAATAAACCCAAGATCATTTGTCCGATATTCTTATCGTGTGTACGAGGCATTACACACAAAGTGTATTCAGATTACCTCTCCATAACATAAGGGGTGGCGTTTTCTGCAATTCACAGGGAGAGCTCTGACTAGACTGATAACAATGTTTGAGATTTCAGTATAGCATTGTCTGCTCACTACTAGAAGATAAGAGCTTACCGGATTTCTAGCAAGATCAATACAAGTTGTATGACTGTCCTGCAGGTGAACATAGCTGATAAGACAACGTGGCTACTACTTCTGTGCCAGGCAGTGGCAGCTGGTGTTTTTTTTTAAACAATCCTCCCGCCGCCACCCCCCTGGTTGGATCACGGGCTGCACAGAAGCCCCCCTCATGGTGGGGGTCACGGGTGCCACCCCCCACCCATCTGTCGGTGGCTTCTCTCTGGGCTGCGGGCTCGTCTCAGTTCCCCAGCATCTCCTCCCTCCTCCTCCTGGCAGCCAATCTGATCGGATCTCCTTTCGGCCAATAAGGTGTTGGGTCTCATGACCCGCTTCCTGATTGGCCGGGAGGAGAATCAGTGTAACAATAGTGAATATTCATTTCCCAATATCACACAACATGGTGGGCTGTGCCCCGAGCAGTGTTAATTCCGTCCACTAAAGCCGACTAAAACATATTAATCGACTAACGTAATACCATTTTAGTTGACTAAAATGTGACTAAAACTAGAACAAGTGAATGACTAAAATACGACTAAAACTAAAATGGTATTTTAGTCACAAGACTAAAATGGGACTAAAACTAAAATGGCATTTTAGTCACAAGACTAAAATGGGACTAAAACTAAAATGCCATTTTAGTCAAAAGACTAAGACTAAAACTAAATTGTTTTGTTTTGCCGTCAAAATTAACACTGGTCTGTAGTGCATGTTCATACCTCAATACCATAAATAATAACTTATTTCATTTTTCATTCCAGCAGCATACTGTAGAATGAGTTTGGAAATTGTAGAGAACTGCTTAAATAATACATTACAATTTAACTACACCCATTAGATTTTAGATGACTAAAATGAGTTTTAGTCGACTAAAATGTACTGGAGAGTTAGTCGACTAAATACGACTAAAACTACAACACTTGCAGAAGACTAAAATGGGACTAAAACTAAAATGCCATTTTAGTCCTAAGACTAAAACTAAATCGAAATTTGATGCCAAAATTAACACTGGCCCCGAGCCCACCCTTGTTTGAAGCCTATTAGATCCTCTGGCTCTAAACACGTGCTTAAAAAAAAAAACACCCCCCCCCCCATTGGAATCCATGCAGACGGCATACTGCATGTAGATCAGGGGGCCGGACACATGGATGCAGTGGCGGCGCCCGTGCGCCCCTTATGGATGGGCCGCCACTGGTGCCAGGATCCTTTGTTTCTGTGGGATTGGTGGTGCTATACATGAGTCACCCAAGTGTAGCATCCTCTAGTGTGCTAGTGTAAATAGGTTAGTTTGTTAGAGTACTCAAATTGGCTTGGCTGAGATGCAGGCCTAGGTTGTGAATCTGGGTCAGGGTATAGTGACTCCAGGGGCTGGATGACTCATCTGGTAGCTCTCTGGCACTTCTTCCTGGTCTGGAAGTTGGTAGAAACCTCCATAACTGGAGGGTGGGAGTAAGGAGGGGCTGCCATGCATATTTATGATGTCCTCAACCAATCCCCAGCAAAAAGAGGCTGGCTGGGTGTCAGGCCACCTCATAAATAGGCATGAGTCATGCCAGCAGGGCAGTTGGGTGGAAGATGGAGATGGAGTGCTGAGGAGGCTGTTGGAGGCCCTTGAAAGGTGCCCCCTAGTCTGGGGGTGGTGACCTCAGGTCTGGGGCTCAGGTGCTTGAAGATTCTCCCTAAAACACACCGAGGAACCCCTTCCTGGAGGCACGAAAGCAAGGAGAGAGGAAATCGGGAGCAGGTCAGCATGTCTTGGAGATCTCCTGAGAGTCAGCTGGGGGCGCTGGTGAGTGTCAGTCTGGAGAACTGTGGGCAGAAGTTAGCCTGGAGGGCTAGTGAAAGGGGCAGCTGAAGCCAGGTGGGTTGGCAGTGCCTGAAGAGGTGGTGCTGGGATCAGTAGCCACAGGAGTGATGAAAGCTGGACACTGAACTTTGCTACACAACCAAGGGGAATCGGGTTCCTGCCTATAACAGGCTTGTGCTCTAAGCTGACTGAGTGCTGTGTCAGATCTTTATATTGTGCCAGCTGGGTTCTGCAAGCGAGTGCTGGAGGAAGAAGTGGAGTGTATATAGAGACTGTATATAGGCATACCTCCCAATGTTTTTAGATGGGAACGAGGGACACCTGTTAGCAAATGTATGTAGGCATAGGACATACCCTTTGCTGCGCCCACTTAAAGGACAATTATACAAATAAAATAAAGATTAGTTGAACCCACAAGTGTTTTTTTTTTTTACCACTACTATTTCTTTATGCCGGCTCTTGACATTTACAAATGCAGCCATTTAGAAATTGGAGGTTTAGCAATGGGAAACACTTTTTGAAAGCTAAATAGTGCATTTTATATACAATTATATACTGTTGATCAGACCAAAATGCGAGACAAATGAGGAGGAAAGAGGGACAGAAGGAATTTGTTCCAAATCAGGGACAGTCCCTCGAAATCAGGGACAGTTGGGAACTATGTATAGGACTGCATATAGGAAGTGTTGTCCCTGAAGTTCTGAAGTCCAGTGGACATCCCATAATCTCCAATCCCTATCCAGGTTATAATGCCTCAATAAATAACAAAAACAAATTCACGGATTGTGCTCTGACTGTGGAAATTCAGAGTGCCTGGCTGTGCGGGGTGGGGTATCCCAATCTACTTGTCTACACAAGAACCCACAAACCCCTGACTACAAGTAGCCAGCCTTTCAGTGCCTATTTGGTATTGGCCATCATTGCCAGACCAGGCCTTGCTACTTCCCTTCATTGTTTGGTCTGCCACTATATTGTACTTGGGAGCCATCTAGTAGTTTATGAAGGACATCAATCATGGTAAAAGACAAGGGCACAGGGTTTCTCTCCAACATATAGACTATGAAAGTATAAATAATACATAAACCTTTGAGAAAGATAGCAATGAGAGATATGCATTAATGTTTAACAAGATTTTACAATTTCTGAAGAGCTGGCAGCTTACCATCATTTTATTCAGGTCACAGCATATGCATGACGACCTCGGCAGCTCTGTATGTAGAAAATGCAGTTATGTTATTATTTACCTGAAAGATTTCTACACAATGGTGGCAGCTGAGATGGTACTGTTTCTAGAGGACACTAGATCTTAAAGTGAGCTTGTGCTCAGATCATGTACATTAAAGCATTTACATTTTTTGAACAACCAGTAAAAAAATGTAACCACTTGCCTACTGGGCACTTAAAACCCTTCCTGCCCAGGCCAATTTTCAGCTTTCAGCACTGTCACACTTTGTATGACAATTGCACAGTCATACTACGCTGTACCCATATTAAATTTCTATCATTTTTTTTCACACAAATAGAGCTTTCTTTTAGTGGTATTCAATCACCATTGGGATTGTTATTTTTTGCTAAACAAAAAAAAAAATACTGACATTTTGAAAAAAAAAAAAAGGTTTTCATAGTTTGTTATAAAATTGAGCAAACAGGTAATTTTTCTCCTTCATTGATGTGCGCTGATGAGGCTGCCCTAATGGGCACTGATGCGACAGGCACTGATGGGCACTGATAGGCTGCACTAATGGGCACTGATAGGCTACACTTATGGGCACTGATAGGCTGCACTGATGGGGTGGCACTGGTGGGCAATGATAGGTGGCATTGATAAGTGGTAGTGGCATATCATCCATGTGTGCAGGGTGTGCAGTGAACAGGGGCCCTTATGGTAGGGGGGTCCACTGTACCCTACCCTGACACACACTGCCCACATGGAGTAAGTAAAAATAGGTCCATAACATTTCCTTGGGCCCAATTGATTTCAATCACAGGGGCCCAAGAGGTGGCTCTCAGGTGAAGGCAGCCAGAGCCGTATTTTCTGATGCTATCAGTATAGTTTCGGAAGCTCAGTGATTCCAGGGGGCCAAGCTTGGGTGATGGGGCCTTGCTGTATACACGCACAGCAGTGTGTAGGGTGACTGCTCTCTCCTCCCGGGTGCCCCCTGCACTGTGTGTGATGACCGGACACAGAAGAGGAAGTCTTCCTTCACACGCTATACCTGAGCAGGACACAAACTTCCTCTGCTGTGTCCAGTGATCGTAGGTTTGCCATTCAGTTTATCAGCAGCAGTTGCTGACTTTTAACTTTAGGACACTTACATGTTCTGGAATCCAGCGATGTTGGCATAGCCGCCGATCTTCGGATTGGCTGGTCGAGGGCTGCCGCCACCATTGAGGGTAAGGGAACCCGACAGTGGAGCCTTTCGGATTCACGCCGGTACCCTACTGCGCAAGTGCCCGGCGGCAGAGGAGGAGGGAGCCAGGCTGCTGATGTCAGCGGCCGCGGCCCGGGCTCCCGAATGTGAGGAAAAGGACACCAGTCATTCAAAGACGGGGGGGGGGGGAATCTGACGAGCGAAAGTTCCACTTGTGGGTGGAACTCCACTTTAAATCCCTGTAGTAAGCTGTAAGGGGCAAGTAGTGGGCTAACACTCAGGACAGAGGGATTGTGTTGTAGCATTCGGTGGGCTCTAGAAGCACACGCAGCTTATCCTTCTATGCCAATAGCAAGAGAAAGCCAGGGCAGAGTGGGGAAAAGCCTGTATTGGGGGTAATTTAAGGGGGGGTAGTCTATACTGGGAAAGGGGGGGGTGTCAATATTTGTTGTATACTGGCCAATGTGTTATCCACCTCTATGCACTGCACCCATGGATGAGAAGTGTCAGGCACTACAGCTACAATTGTCACTAAGCCCAGGGATCCCCAACCCCGAGGCTGCGGAGCCGGTACAGCTCCATGGCCTGTCAGACGCCAGGCCACACTGCTCCTGGGAGGAGAGAGGCTGCTTGTTTCCACTGTGTCAGATCCTGTGAACTGGGTCGCCTCCTGTGAGATCAGTGCATCAGTGGTGCATTTGATTCTCCTAAGAGGAACCCTGTTGTCAACTGTGCATGTGCCGATTGTAGGGTTCCCTCCTTGAGAATCTAATGCCAGCTGTCTGCTGATCTGGCTGAGTCTGTAGCACTGGGGAGAGGCTGCATAGCCATACATTGAGAGTTTTTACTGCAAAAAAGAGAAAACTGCATCTGGTGGCAAGCTACGGGTGGCAAGTGACACATAGCATCTGGGGGCAGGCTACGGGTGGCAAGTGACACATAGCATCTAGTGGCAGGCTACGGGTGGCAAGTGACACGTAGCATCTGCTGGCAGGTTACAGGTGGCAAGTGACACGCAGCATCTGGTGGCAGGTGATGATGGCAAGTGACAATTCGCATCTGGTGGCAGGCGACGGTGGCAAGTGACAATTCGCATCTGGGGGCAGGCGAACGTGGCAAGTGACAATTCGCATCTGGGGGCAGACGAACGTGGCAAGTGACAATTCGCATCTGGTGGCAGGCAAAGGTGGCAAGTAACATGCTGCATCTGGTGGCAGGCGACCGGGGGCACGTGACACGCTGCATTTGGTGGCAGGTGACAGTGGCAAGTGACAATCCGCATCTGGTGGCAGGCAACGGTGGCAAGTGACACACTGCATCTGGTGGCAGGCAATGGGGGCAAGGGACACACTGCATCTGGTGGCAAGCGACATGCTGCATCTGGTGGCAAGTGACATGCTCAGGGCTCCCACTGATTCTGCATTATGATGAGTTGAACTAGTTCATTATATATTACAATACAGAAATTATGTGATTCAATCATCCTGACACCATATTGAGCATGGTGAAATTCGGTGCAAAAAAGGTTGGGGACCACTGACTAAGTACATACAGCACTGCTAAGTTTAAACACCACCAGCCTGGTCAGCTCCATGCATGCCACTGCCCAGTGGCCTGTGTAGTGCTGGAGCAATGACTTAGGACCATATACTTTCCTACCATATGTACTCCTCTCCCTGCACTTACTACTCACCACCATACACTCCGCACTCCTTTCATGCACATAGTACCAATCGCCATAAACTCCGTACCCCTCTATCTGCACATACTACCCACTGCTATACACTCCGTACCCCTCTCTCTACACATACTACCCACTGCTATAAACTTCACACTCCTCTCCCTGCACATACTACCCACAGCCATATACTCTGTACCCCTCTCCTGCACATACTACCCACTACCATATACTCTACACTCCTCTCCTGTATATACTACCCACCACGATACACTCCGCACTCCTCTCCTGCACCTACTACCAATCGTATCGTGTGTACGAGGCTTTAGAAGCGCAACATGCTTGTATGACCAATATAATCTTTGGTCACACAAAGAAAGTTCAGGTTAAAATAGAAATAAAAAGCAAAACATATTTGTATGTGTATAAAAAAAAAAAAAAATTCTAAATACCTTTTTTTTTATAAGTGATAACATTCCTTCTGTTCTCAGCTGCAAAAGTGCTGGGAGGAGGAGAAGCAGCAGTACACTGAGCTTCCCAGTGAATGGCTGTGCAGTGGGGGCGTGACAGGACAAGTCTGATCATTAGAGAAGAGCACACTGAGTTCCCAACATAGCTAGAGAACTGACCACAGTGTGGTCTCCTGCTTAGGGTTCAAGTACACACAGAATAGGTTGACCAACGGTCTTGGGAAAATGCAAAATGTGATAAAATTTTACCGCAATTTAGTCACATTTTGCGGTTGGTGGTCAAAACGTTCCTATCCTGAACACGATTTTTCCGCATTAAGAAGAGGGGGGATGAACCTCCCCTAACCACAGCAGCTTCTAAACTCTTGTGAAAGCCTATGTGTACATGGACACACAGGCTTTTATGGAGTTGAGTTTAGAAGCTTTGGCAAACAAACACCAAAAGCCCCTAATCTCAAATTTAGAATCTGTAGTGTATATGAGCCCTTAGGCTACTTTCACACCGGGACCGTGGGGACAGTAGCGGTAAAGCGCCGCTAGTTTTAGCGGCTCTTTACCACTGTTATAGCTGTGCTTTTGCGCCACTATTCAGGGCTGCAGCGGGGCGCTTTTAACCCCCCACAAGGGGTTAAAAAGGGGTTAAAGGGCCATCGCACCACGCTTCCGAGTCGGTGTTCAGCCACTTCGGAAATGCTGGCCATGCACTGCTCACTGCACCGCCCCAAAGATGCTGCTTGCAGGACTTTTTGTAAGCACTCGGGCTTTCACACTGGGGTGTGGATGGGGGGGGGGTGTTTTTCAGGCACTTTACAGGCGCTATTTTTAGCACAAAAGCACCTGAAAAACACTCCAGTGTGAAAGTGGCCTTAGTGTGGTCAGTTTTTTTTGTAGGAAAGCAGAGGGACTGGCAGGAACAGCAGGGATTTCACATAAAGGAAGTAGTACAAAGAGAACGGGATACTTTCTCATACAAGTACGTGGTACAGTAGGCACATATCAGGAATATGAAGTGCTGGGGTAACAAACGCTTTAAAGTGTTACTAAACCCAGGACCCTGCAGTCACTATATCTGGTCTCCCACAGTACACAGAACATGAAAATGCAATTATTTTAGTAAATATAAACTGCTTAATATCAGTGGCAGCAGTTCATGCAGAGTGCAGGGGCGCCGCCTCCCTATTCCATGTGCCCGGGCTCCTGATCTACAAGCAGGGTGCCGGATGCATGGATTCCAATGAGGAACAGTTACTATGGGGGTACCCCATATGCATAGAGGTGGACTTTTACGGACACACACAAGACCAATGGGATTTATAAAACATAGAATTTATTGTGTTTGTTACAATACAAAATATACAAAAAGATAAAAACAGACTCCAAAAAAACATGGAGTATGTCAATTCCCCAAGATTGAAGGGGACCCAAACAACAGTGTCTGCAAGATCATTACATACTACACAATGCCAAGAAGTGATACATAATACCAGAACTATAAGCATATAGGCAGAGAATGAATAGTCGACGCGTTTCGCAATGAGCTTCCTCTGGACTATTCTCTTGCAGGCTTTGTGATAGCCAGGGTTCCTAAAAAGGGGGGGTTTTGGTGAATCAGGGGGGCGGACACAGGGGATATGTATCAAGCTGGACACTTCACCTGGAGCCCACCCAGTTGTGTGACATTAGCAAATTAATATTCGCTAATGTTTCCTGTTTCTCCTCCCGGCCAATCAGGAACCGGGTCCTGAGACCAGATTGGCCGGGAGTCCTTAGACCTGATTGGCTGCGTGCCCTAACTCCCAGTCTAACTGATTGGCCCAGAGGAGAAGCGACCACCAGGACTCGGGAGGAGACGTGGGGGGAAAGCCACGACCTGGATGGGGTAAGTGCGGGGCTGGCAGGGGGTCTGGCAGGCGACGGGTGAGCGACGGTGGGGGGTGGAGCGGCAATTGATTGATCGAGCAAGCGCCGGGGGGGTGGGGTGGGGGGTTATGTGGCTGGTTGGTTGGCTGGGGGGGGCCACGGGCCGCCCCCCCTACAAGAAAATTGAGTACCAGCCACCAATGGTAAATACCTCTCATTAACAGTATGAAGCAGTCTTGTGCCTTCTATCAGTGTCTAGTTAAAGCGTGTAGGAGGAGTTTTCATTCTCCCCCGATTGTCCTATGAGGCTGCAGGACCCCTGACCCTCTGTCTGGACAGTGCTGATTGGCCCTGTGCTGATCACATGCACCCGCCCAAGAAAAAAAAAACGTTCTAGCAATATACACCAAACTCAGCATGTGCAGCCTTATTCCAAGGCTCTGTTCTATCAGGAGATATACTTGGGACAGTGGAAGAAGGGGAGTATCAGAGAAGACAGAATGAAACAGCTTTTTGACACAATGCAGAGGATTAACCCCTTAGGTTTCATAGTTTGTATAACAAGCATGCTTTACTGCATCTACAGACCAATTTTACTGGTGTGGGTTTAGTAACACTTTAAAGCCTGGTAATATTGTAGTGAAACAAAAATAACACATAGATCTGTAACTGGAACCAAAGACAACAAGCTGTGATCTAAGAAAATCCCATATATTTGCAGAGGTCTCCAGCCTGCGTACAGTTACAGAATGCATGAAGTTCCAATTAATTTGTTCAAGTGTACACGAGAAAAGGTACATGTGCAGAACCAGTGACCCAGTCTATGGTGCCTAGTCTAGCCACCTACAAGTTTGAGCCAAACTTGGGAGCTACAGTATCTCACAAAAGTGAGTACACCCCTTCACATTTTTGTAAATATTTTATTCTATCTTTTCAGGTGACAACACTGAAGAAATGACACTTTGCTACAATGTAAAGTAGTGAGTGTACAGCTTGTATAACAGTGTAAATTTGCTGTCCCCTCAAAATAACTCACAGCCATTAATGTCTAAACCGCTGGCAACAAAAGTGAGTATACCCCTAAGTGAAAATGTCCAAATTTGGCCCAAAGTGTCAATATTTTGTGTGGCCACCGTTCTTTTCCAGCACTGCCTTAACTCTCTCAGGCATGGAGCTCACCAGAGCTTCACAGGTTGCCACTGGAGTCCACTTCCACTCCTCCATGACGACATCACGGAGCTGGTGGATGTTAGAGGTCTTGCCCTCCTCCACGCTCCATTTGCGGATGCCCCACAGATCCTCAATAGGGTTTAGGTCTGGAGACATGCTTGGCCAGTCCATCACCTTTACCCTCAGCTTCTTTAGCAAGGCAGTGGTCATCTTGGAGGTGTGTTTGGAGTTGTTATGATGTTGGAATACTGCCCTGTGGCCCAGTCTCCAAAGAGAGGAGATCATGCTCTACTTCAGTATGTCAGATTACATGTTGGTATTCATGGTTCCCTCAATGAACTGTAGCTCCCCGGTGCCGGCAGCACTG
The DNA here is from genome assembly GCA_018402905.1 of Glandirana rugosa. Classification (NCBI taxonomy): domain Eukaryota; kingdom Metazoa; phylum Chordata; class Amphibia; order Anura; family Ranidae; genus Glandirana; species Glandirana rugosa. Next base: position 851,513 of record BLSH010537910.1, read on the forward strand.
ATGACGCCCCAGACCATAATACTCCCACCACCATTCTTGACTGTAGGCAACAAACACTTGTCATTGTACTCCTCACGTGGTTGCCGCCACACACCATCTGAACCAATAAGTTTATCTTGGTCTCATCAGACCACAGGACATGGTTCCAGTAACCCATGTTCTTAGTCTGCTTGTCTTCAGCAAACTGTTTGCGGGCTTTCTTGGCAATCTTCTTATAGCCTTGGCCATCTTTATATAGAATAACATTTTTTTTTCAGATCCTCAGAGAGTTCTTTGCTATTAGTTATCATGTTGAACTTCCAGTGACCAGTATGAAAAAGTAAGAGCAATTCACACCTGAGACCTTGTAAACACTAACTAGTCACATGACACCGGGGAGGGAAAATGGCTAATTGGGCCCAAGTTTAGGCATTACTCACACATGGCTGTGTGCTGAGTTATTTTGAGGTGACAGCAAATTTACACTGTTATACAAGGTTTACACTCACTACTTTACATTGTTGCAATGTGTCATTTCTTCAGTGTTGTTACATGAAAAGATAGAATAAAATATTTTCAAAAATGTGAGGGGTGTACTCACTTTTGTGAGATACTGTATATATTGTAGCATGGGGGACCGTTGGCTCTCCTGGTAGATGCGTTTTGAGTGAGTTCATGACAGCCAGGATCTCTTTTAGACGGCAGCTCATTTTTATTAAAAGGCAAAAAGTCTGTAACATAAGGGTTTTTCCCATACAGGGTTTTCACTTCAAAGCAGGAACGAAAATCACTCACGGAAAAAATACCAAGCCTCCTGGCTTACTGGTCAGCGTTGCTGCTCACGCTTAGACCTCGGTCTCGTGACCTTGTAACCGTGTCCTGAGTTCGTACCCACTCAGTACCCCGGCTGACACTCTCTTGCTCCTTCAGCCCAACAGATAGGGCCCCCTGTCTGCTCTCAGACAGACCCGTGCAGGCTGAACGATTTCCCTTTGCAGGCCTGAACCCCTCGGGAGGGTGGAGCCCAGAACCTTGGTCCTGACTCTCCTATCAGGCCCACACACACCTGGACAATAACATTTCTGGCTGCTTTCAAAGTCTGGTCCCAGGATTGGAGATTTTCTCCCTCCCAGATCACTGTGAAATCTCCAAGCTCCAGGCTCCCAACTGGATTCTACCAAGCTTGGAAAAACTTCCAAAACAAATTCTTCCAGGTAAAATAATAGTCCTGGAGCCTGCCAACCTGCCAGGTTGACAATCGTGGGGGCCAAATACCGTGACAGGGGACTGCCCCGTCACATATCCCCCCCCCCCGTTTCAAACCCGTAGGGGGCGGAACACACCAAGCCACATTCTTGAGTGGGGCACCTTTGCGCCAGCTATCAGCTGCGTGGGCCCACTCTTTCTTCTGGGTGTGTTTATACACACGCCCTAGCCTGAATCCTATTGAGGTTCTGCAGTTCTGTTTACCCAGCTTTTTTCTATGCTTCAGATTCCCTGGTTTCCTGACGCCCACCTAATCCTTTGCTCCTTTCACCAGTATCTTTGGAAACAAACTTCTTGTGTAGCACCCATACACTGCTTGGTTCATCAACAGACATATTCAGACCAACATTACAGCCCTCAATGTTGCAGCTGTTATTAATTCCCATTTTCTCAGTGTTGGTTAGGGCAGAGTCCGCAGAGAGCAGACACCAAAGAGAACAGCCATTCTCCACGAGAACCTCACCAGACGTCACCTTCTCTGGTGTCATGCACTCTGCAGGCAGCTGTCCCATCACCTGCCTTTTTTCAGTGCCTGGATTTCTACCACAAGCTGAACAGGCAAGCTCTCGTCTGTTCCACTTGCAATTCTTACAGCATTTCTCATCCCTGCCCTTGTCTTAGGGGCCTTATCAGGTTTGTCACATAAACCTAATGTTGAACTGGGGACCCCAGTCTCTTTAACCACATCCGTCTGAGTCCCGGTGAGGATCTCTGCTGCTTTGTCACGTACCTGATCCAAAGCTGATATGCCGAGAGAGGCTCCCCTTGCAGCTGAACACAGTGTACCTCTGGAGTTGAGACAGAGGATACAGTGTATAAAGAAGCACGGATCACCAGTAAAGAAGGGTGAGCTGGAACTGCTGAAACCAGGAGAGCAGGAGATGGAGATCAGTCTTTATAAGCTGCTGTAGCAAACACACGGTAGGGGTGCAGAGCCCTTCTGATGGCAGGTTGGTGATAGTGCAGATAACACAGTCTGTAATTCAGGCCTGGATAGAAATGATAAGGAAGTAAGGCAGAGTCCGTAATACAGGCTATGGGTCAAACACAGGTGAGCCGATAACAGCAAGTCCATTAAGCAGACTGATGATCAGGTTCCAAGGATCAGGCAAAGAGAAGTCCGTAAGACAAGCCAAGGGTCAAGACACAGGAGATCAGGCAAGAGGAGTCCGTGAGGCAAGCAGAGGGTCAAACACTGGAGATCAGATCGGAACAGGTCAAAAGCCAAGTCGGGTCACAACAGGAAGTAAACAGGTGAAGCAAGTTCAGGTTCAGGAACACAGGAAGCTGAAAGACTATCCAGCAACTAGTGTGCCAAGGAGCCAACATTTTATAGGCCAGCAGAGAGCCTCATTGGTCACAGCATGTGTGCGTTTTGCGCATGCGTGCGCACCATCTTGTCCCATCACGCACCCGCATGCGCAGTTGAGTCCTTCTTGTGCGCATGTGCGCAGGGATGCACTGATCGGGTCTATGACCGTGCCCCCCAAGGGTTACCCAAACTGGGAGTTCTCTCCAGGTGGTTCCTCTGGAAGGTCCGTATCAGCATGAATATTGCCAGAAGGTTCCCAGGAATTGTCTTCTGGTGGATACCTCTTCAATTTGACATGGTATTGTACCTGTCTCCCCCTCTTTCTACAGTCAAGAATGGCTTCAACCTCAAATTCAGGTTCGCCTTCTACCAATACTGGTGGAGGCGGCTGATCTTCTCTTCCAGGAAAAGGGCTAGGGACTGCCGGTTTCAGGAGGGAAGCATAAAAGACATGATGAACCCTGTAAGAACTTGGCAATGCTAGTTCAAAGGCCACTGGATTAATCATCCTCTAAATTTCGAAAGGACCAATTAACTTTGGACCCAACTTCTGTGAGGGATAAGCCATCCTGAGATTTAAGGTTGATAGCCAAAAGCTTTGTCTCTGATTTTAAACATAGGCTTCCTTCCCTTGTCATGGTGTAGTGGTCCTGTGCTTGCCACATAGCCTCCCGGAGCTCTTGATAATTGGTTTCAATGAGGTTAATCTGATCTTGAACTGCAGAGACTGATGCCTCTGGTATAACATTGGGCAAGAATGAAGGATGGAAACCATAGTTGGCCCAAAATGGAGACTGGTTGGTAGTAGTATTTATGGAGTTGTTATATGCAAATTCTGCACAGGGAAGGAGAGAGACCCAGTCATCCTGGGAGTAGGTGCAGAAGCAGCGTAAGTATTGCTCCAAAGTTTGGTTTGTTCTCTCCGTCTGGCCGTTGCTTTGCGTGTGGTAAGCGGAAGAAAGACAAACTTCAATAAACAAGGATCTGCAAGGGTCTTTCCAAAACTTGGAGGGGAATTGTACCCGTCTATCGGAGACTATGTTGTCTGGAACTCCGTGCAATCTGACAATCTCCTTTATGAAAATGTTTGCCGCGTCTTTAGCAGAGGGTGTACCAATCATAGGCAGGAAGTGAGCCATCTTTGAAAGGCGGTCAACCACCACCAGAATAGTAGTGAATCCTTCTGAGGGAGGTAGATCCACAACGAAATCCATGGAAATTATTTTCCATGGAAATCTTTTTGCACTTTTACAGTCTTGCCTCCAATTCGGCCACCAAAAGGAACGTTGTACTAATTCAGAGGTCTTCTGTGTTCCAAAATGGCCTGCCAGCTTGAGGTCATGGAAGGTGCGTAAGACTTGCAGTCTTATTGGTTGGGGAATGAAGATTTTATTTTGAAACCACAAAAGCCCCTCTTTTCTTTTAAGGGAGGTGACTCCTGGTTCAGTACACTGGGTAGAGGCTTGACTAATTGCTGTCCTTAGGTCTGGTTGAATGAGTAAGTAAGTAAAAGTTCTGTGCTGACAGGATTGTTCCAGGATCATTGGTTTCAGGAGTATCATATCCTATCTATATCTATATTCTTACTTGTACACAATGTCACATACAATATGTTGGACGAACCACACGGAGGCTACGAGATCGCATGAATGACCATCTGAAGGACACTGAGAAAAATCATGGTACAAATGTCTCTAGACATTGGAATGAGATACATCAGAAAGATGTCTCCAGTTTGATAATTCAGGCGGTGGAAAAAATTGTATCTCCAGCCCGAGGGGGCAACAAATTTAAAATCTTGTGTTGAAGGGAGGTGTTCTGGATATTTTTCCTTGGGACTAGGATACCTAAGGGTCTTAATTTTGAGTGGGACGTTTCCCATTTTTATGATTAATTTTCGTATTGAGTATACCCCCCAGTCTCTCAGTCCCGCCGGGACACCTCCAGTCCACACGGTGGGTGTTCTGTTTCAGCTGTAATGTCGGTTGGGGATTGTTCCATTCGGTCATAGACACCACTCTGACTTATCCATTGCGCATTGGCATTTTCCGGGAGCCTTTGGTGAGGTGCGATTGTTTGCCTCACCCGATGTTCCAGTGTCTGTATCTGTTGGTTATGGATGTCAGTTCATAGTCTTTTTCTTTTACCACATTTACTATATACAAATATGCTATAAGTAGAGTTGAGCGAACACCTGGACGTTCGGGTTCTGCTGGTCCGTCCGAACTTCGGGACAAAGTCCGGGTCCGGGTCCGGACGGAACCCGAACGATCGCACGGACAACAAACCCCATTGAAATCAATGGGGACCCGAACTTTTAGGCACAAAAATGGCTGTAGGAAAGTCATGGAAAGCCCCAGAGGGCTGCAAAAGGAAGTAAAATGGGGGTAAGGGTAGGGCAAGTGCCCTACAAAAAAATGGGGACAGGGAAATAACTTTAAATATTTTAAAAAAAATAAAAACTTAAAAAATGCAAAAATGGAGGTGAATGTGGATCATCTTCAAACTGTGTCTGAAAAGTATTAATTAACGGTAGAAGCCATATAACTGTTCTAAAATCATCTTCAAACTAGGGCAAGTGCCCTACAAAAAATGGGGAGAGGGAAAATAAATTAAAATCAAATTTAAAAAATGGGAAGGGGGGTGGATGTGGAGTAGGAGTCTAGAGGTTGACTAGGCCGTGACCGTGGAAGTGGCGGTGGTAGAGGAGTAGGAGGTAGCCAACATGGTCTTTTTTTTTTTGTATTGAGGCCTATTCAAAAAAACATGGTAGTGTTTTATGTGGGTTTATTGCAGCTGCTGTTATGACCTATGTACCCCAATTGGTGTCATAGGAAGATTAAAAACGTTTGTATTTGAACAGCGCATTGCTAGTATCTACTGTGCCGTTATGTGATGAATGTTGGCCACCCAATGTATCTCTAATTTCTGCTATCTGTCCTCAGAGCAACAGCACAGACAGCAGTAGTAAAGTAATCTATCTCAGGATGCAGGATCAGGTCTTAAAATGGCTAAAATCTGTCCCTCACGCCGTCAGCTACCTTTCCCTACACTAACCCAAGGAGCATGTGACTGCAGCACTGTGACTCCAGCTTATAAAGAGGCTGGGTCACATGATGCACCGGCCAATCACAGCCATGCCATTAGTAGGCATGGCTGTGATGGCTTCTAAGGGCAAACCAGTGAAACGCTTGTTGATTGGCTGCCCTGCAGCTTCTCAACACGTGGAGTAAAATAGCAGAACCCCGGACCGAACCCGAACGATTTTTGAAATGTCCGGGTCCGTCCCACGGACACCCGAAAGTTCGGTACGGACCCGAACGTTACAGTCCGGGTTCGCTCAACACTAGCTATAAGTGTATGTGTTGGGGTTCTGTGACTCATGTTTGGTTTCAATATTTTATGACATGGGGGGTAGTATATTATATACTTTTTTTCTTTTCTGTTTTCACCTCAGTAATTGGTTTTATTGGTTGTACTACCGATAGAGAGAAGGAGAGGGGAAGTGGGTTTTTTTTTAACCTTCTTTTTTTTTCTTTTTTTCTTCTTTTTGCAATTTTTATTAGTACTTACCTTTATCATTATATATATTTTTTGATATCTTTTTCTTTCTCTCTTCTCTTTTAGCTGGTTCGGTCTGGTTAATTCCCACAGGGGAGTCAATCTCGATGTGTTTATTTGAAAGTTTCATTATATCGTTTGATTTTACACAAGCAACACTTTGCCCTCTGTTGGACTTCACCACACTGAACACGAAAAGGTGATTCTAAGATCACTGAAGCCAATTACGATGATGATGTTGATTATGTTGATTGAGTCAATTAATGATAGTGTTCTGATTGGCTGTTTTTTGATACAATGTTAAAGAGACTTTGTATATATATGTATTTGAACTCATGTCACTTTAGCTATGAGTAAGCGCCCTTAGGGGGGGCGTGAAACGCGTCAGCCTTCTCCCCTTATCCTGTATCGCATGGACCTACATTTGTAAATGAAAGCATTGAAAGGTGTGCGGCCATCCGGAGTTTTCTTTTCATTTCTACATGCTAAGTGCATACTGGGCCAGCACCCTCGGAGACAGCCCAAGGTGTTTTCAGGGGCCAGGTTGTTTGGAGTGGTCTACACTTTCTTCATTTGAATATCTGGATTATATGCTTATTGGACTTGCTCATACACCTGTGCTTTCCTTTCCCTTTCACTTGGTTCCACACCCATAGTGCTACACAGGTGTGCTTCCTGTCTCAGCTAACATGGATACTTCCACACCGGTCCGTGCGACTCCGGATCCGATATTCAGCCGGACACTCACAGCCCCCTCGGATAATCCTCTCCGCACAGGTTCTCAAGGACTTTTACTTCAATCATCGGATGATGTGGATATAACCTTACTACGATCCTTTCGGAGACTTGAGCTCCTGATGGGCAAGGATATACGAGCATTTTGGGATGTCAATACCCTTATGGAGTATATCTCACTGAAACGGGTTCCCTGGGGCTTAAGGATTAGGAAGTTTCCAACGTTTGAATTTCCCAATGATGAGATCAAAAAGGAATGGACGGACGTTTTATCCGCCTGCTCATTGCAGCTCATGCGGATTATTGTTACCACTAAGGAAAACGATATGGAGAAATTAAGGAATGAAATTTCAGTGATTGAAAAAGATATAGCCGGACTACAGGATCATCCCAAATTCAAGGAGTTTGACAACCGTTTGAACATCAAACTGGACAAATTGGAGAGAGAGGTTATATCTGGTAAAAGGGAAAAGCTTACCAGGGACCGTCTGGACTACGAAAGTAATATGGTTTACACATGGAAGAAGGTTCCTTCCCGATGCCCCCAAAGGAAATATCAAGGCAAAAGAGTTAGTTTTTCAGATCCTGAGAAGGAAATGGTTAATGACACACTTGCAGCCACAGCGTCTGATTCCTCAGCTGAAGGTATGAGTCGAATGGAAACACCACAGTCTTTAAACTCCAATGCCAGCCTCCCAAGCTCAAAATTGAAGAAAAAGAAGAAAAAGAAAAATACAAACGGACGAGGAGAGGAGGCAGGAAACATCGATGGAGGAAACAAAGCTCGCTACCAGTTACGGGGACACCCTTAACAATGGTAAGCAATGTTGTTAATCTTTCTAAACGGGCTCTAAACGATACCGAGACTTTGCTGCTAGCTAAGGGCTTGAACTTCTGCCCCACACAACACTTTGATCTTTTTTCCACGATTTTGGATGTGAATAGACTGGTCCGTACTTTAACCCTTAAAAGACACTATTTGGAGGACACATCCGATGAGGATGGTTGGGCTTATTATGAGGATTTGGGGGAAGCTGGACAATGTCCCTCTCCATGTGTGTTCTCTGATGTCTGTGGGTTATATGATTTAATTGATTTAGCTTTAGAATCCGATCCTTCCCCCGTTGAGCCAACTTCTGAATATATTGGGGTTCCTTTTAGAGTACGTTCTGATTTTTACCCCATAGGCTCCCGGGGCAAGGATATGGACCTATTTCAAAAACTTGTGGAGAGAGATCTTACACACTTGGCTCGTAAAAGTTCTAGACATCCTATTAGCCAGAACTTATTACCTGATGAAATGGTAGCGTTGCGGTCCTTGAAGGAGGACAGTCATATTGTTATCAAAAATGCGGATAAAGGGGGGGCCATAGTAGTTATGGATTCGGGTGTTTATAGGCAGGAGGCCCTGCGACAATTGGCGGATACAGCTACGTATATGCGACTTCCAGGTGATCCTACTTGTAACTTTAGGAAAGAATTGTCCTCGCTACTGGATCGGGGAGTGGTGGTGGGTATTATCACTAAGGAGGAAAAGGAGATGTTAATACCAGAGCATCCTGTGATGCCTATCTTCCACCATCTCCCCAAGATCCATAAGGGCTGTAACCCCTTACGTGGTAGACCCATTGTCGCAGGAATAGGCTCCCTCAATGAGTGACTGGGACAGTGGGTCGACCACCTGCTACAACCTATGGTCTCTAAACTAACCGGTTATATCAGGGACACTGGACATTTATTAAATAAACTTTGGGACTTTGAGTGGATGGATGGATATGGTTGGGTTACGTGTGACGTGGCGGGTCTATATTTGTCTATCCCTCACTCCCTGGGTTTACGGGCAGTGGAATTTTTTCTAATACATTTTACTACTCATTCCCCGGTACATCGGGAGTTCATTTTGTTGTGTTTGGTATACCTACTTAAACGCAATTATTTTATGTTCGATGGGGACCACTACTTGCAGAGATGCGGAGCCTCTATGGGTGCCAAGTTTTCACCTTCCTTAGCCAACCTTTATATGGGTTGGTGGGAGAGGCTTCGCATCTTTGCACCTGGTCCCCGCCGCCAGGACTCTCATTTTTACAGTCGCTACATAGACGATCTGCTGTTCATTGTGTCTAGGGATGCGGTACTACCAGAGGAGTGGATTGCCTTTATGAATGACAATAACTTGAACCTCAAATTTACAGCTTGTCATGAGGATATTACAATTACCTTCCTGGACGTCACTTCGACTGCCAGGGGAGGACGAATCATGTCAAGTTTATTTAGAAAACCTTCAGTGGGCAACTCATTCCTCAGAGTGGATTTGGGTCACCCTAAGCACACTTTGAGAGGAATCCCGGTAGGTCAATTCCTCAGACTCAGACGGATCTGCAATGACCCGTCTGACTATGAGCATGAGAAATCGGGTATGCAACAGCGATTTTTAGATAGAGGTTATTCCATGTTGGTCATACAGAGGGCTATTGATACTGCAGATAAGGTCCCGCGGGTCAGGCTGTTCCATGGTTCGAGCCAAACCGAACGCCAGGCTCCATTTGATAGTCGTCGTCCCGTTTTTTCTATGTCATTTAGTGTAGAATTTAACAAAGTAAGGAATATAGTGCTTAAATATCTGCCAGTACTGCATAATGATTCAAAATATGCCCGCATTCTCTCGGATGGTGTTAAGGTGGTCTCTCATAGGGCCCCTTCTTTGGGCTCAAGTTTTTCTCCTAGCTTCTTCTCCAGTAGTCCTAAGAGGGAACATTGGTTACAATTCAAGGGAACCTTTTGCTGTGGGAAGAATGGTTGTCCGTGCTGTCCGCGTGTTCGGAGAGGTGGCACCATTCAGTCCACCTCAAATGGTAAAATAGTGAACATTGCAAGGTTTGTCAACTGCAACACTAGATATGTGATCTATATTATTACTTGTATACAATGTCACATACAATATGTTGGATGAACCACACGGAGGCTACGAGATCGCATGAATGACCATCTCAAGGACATTGAGAAAAATCATGGTACAAATGTCTCTAGACATTGGAATGAGATACATCAGAAAGATGTCTCCAGTTTGATAATTCAGGTGGTGGAAAAAATCATATCTCCACCCCGAGGGGGCGACAAATTTAAAATCTTGTGTCGAAGGGAGGTGTTCTGGATATTTTTCCTTGGGACTAGGAGACCTGAGGGTCTTAATTTTGAGTGGGATGTTTCCCATTTTTATGATTAATTTTCGTATTGAGTATACCCCCGGTCTCTCAGTCCCGCCGGGACACCTCCAATCCACTCTTATATATATATATAGATATATAAGGACATCTGCACACGTTCCTTTTGAGGCTATATCCCTGATGATGTCTGTTCCCAGACGCAACGTGTAGGAGGAGCCTTGTATGGAACGTGGGAGTGGATGTGGAGACGTGGCAACCCTTATACGGTCGTAGTGAGCGCTGGTAGCCGCATAAGACCAATTTTTAAAGGCGCATGACACCATATTACATGTGAGTGTATTTTAATATTTACCTAGTAAATTGTGAGTTTGTACTGCGCCATGAGGTTGTCTTTTGCTTCATCCTATATGTGACAACTGGGTGACTATTGCTTTCAGAGAGTTCATGCTGGGTCTGAGAGGTACTAATGATAGAAGTTTGATCTGAAGAATTTCGGGAGATGTGCACCATTTATTACTGCTAAGCTGACTCGGACCTTTGTAATGGGGGTCAACTGCTTCTGGTAAGGACCAGTGATTTCGGGTGTCGGTGGTGGTCTCTCCTCTCTATCCTTTTGTAGGGGTTCCACTTTCATATGTGGTGGTTCTGGGCGCTATCCACCCTTTGGTTCTCTTCTGTTCAGTGGGAGTCACTGAGTGGGGTGCCAGGTGGTGGTCCCTATCCTTCCTTTGGTGGGGATAGGTTCCATCCTTTTTGAATGTTCCCCCTATGAACCTCTAAGATACTACACCATGAAAAGCTTTCTCCCTCTTTTTTATGATCAATGCCCGGAGTTCCAGTAACGCTTGACCATTTGGAAGATTGCTTGTACCCGGTTGCCTGTTTGGGAGTTGGAAAGACCTTTTTGACCTCTGTGACGGGGGTGATCTCCAGTCGGTAAGGGACAGTAATAGCGGTTGCCGATATTGGATTACTTTGTAAAACATGGTTTAGGAGTTCTATTTACCCAGAACTGACAATCCAAGATTTGCAATCATTATTTGAGCGCTGCACCATATCATTTATAATTTTTTGTGGATGTTTAGTTCAACATTTTTGTGCCAGCTGCTATTTGTAACTACGTTTATGTTCCTAGCGCAACATTCTTCTGTACAATGATAGTGTTCTGATTGGCTTTTTGTTGATACAATGTTAAAGAGACCTTGTATATATATGTATTTGAGCTAATGTCACTATAGCTATGAGTAAGCGCCTTTAGGGGGGCGTGAAACGCGTCAGTTTCTCCCCTTATCCTGTATCGCATGGACCTACTTTTGTAAATTAAAGCATTGAAAGGTGTGCAGCCATCCGGAGTTTTCATTTCTACATTGGTTTCAGGAGTCTCTGGGAATATTCTGGACAAGGTATCAGCTTTACCATTCCTGGAACCTTTTCTGTAGGAAATATTAAAATTGAACCTGGAGAAGAACAGTGACCAAGAGGTCACAGAGGTCTTAATCGTTTTGCTGTTCTGAGGTATTCCAGGTTCTTATGATCTATGAAAAACATGATGGGGTGGGCAACCCCTTCCAGTAAGTATTCCCACTCATCCAATGAGAATTTGATGGCCAGTAATTCATGGTCACCAACATCTTAATTCCTTTCAGGGGGACTCATCTTCCGGGAAGCAAAGGCTACAGGGTGTAGAAGTGACTTTGGCCCTTGGCGTTGAGATAGAACAGCTCCTGTTGAAATATCTGAAGCATCACATTCTAACACAAAGGGAAGTGCCGGATCAGGATGCTGCAGTATGGGTGCTGTGATGAACAAATTTTTAAGGTACTCAAAGGCAGTTTGGGCTTCAGAGGACCACTGGAAATGACCTTGCTTGCGAGTTAATTGAGTTATTGGAACGATGATTGTAGAAAAGCCCTTAATAAACCGACTGTAAAAATTGGCAAAGCCAGAGAATCTTTGGACTCCCTTATCGGATGGTGGAAAAGACAAAGCCCAGAAACTGGATGGTGGTTTTGTCAAAATCACCCTTTTCGGCCTTGACATATAGGGGTTGATTTACTAAAGCTTGAAAGTGCAAAATCAGCTTCAAAGTTTTATTGTCAAAGCTTGATTGAACAACCTGAGGTTAGAAGCTGATTGACTAGCATGCACAGCTGCACCAGTTTTTGCACTCTTCAGCTTTAGTAAACCAACCCCTTAGTCCATGTTGCCTGAGAGTAGTGAGGACTTCCTTCACATGAGTGTGATGGAGCTCCACAGTGGCTGAAAAGATAAGAAGGTCATCGAGATAAGCAATAACAAAGTCATCAAGGAATTCTCGAAAGATGTCATTCACCAAGTGTTTGAACGCGGCCGGGGCGTTACATAACCCGAAGGGCATGACCAAGCACTCATAGTGGCCAAAGCGGGTTCTAAAGGCTGTCTTCCATTCATCCCCTTCATGTATTCTAATTAGGTTGTATGCTCCCCGCAGATCTAATTTGGTAAAGATCTGAGCTGTTCGGAACCGTTGAAAGAGTTCAAGGATGAGAGGGAGTGGATAGCGGTTCTTGTTAAGGTCACGCAGGGTCAAAGGGTACCATTTTTCTTCTTCACTAAGAATATTCTTGCTCCAGCAGGGGAAGAAGAAGGCCGAATGAAAACTTTTTCCAGGTTTTCATCAATGTAAGTCCATATAACCCCCAGTTCTGATTCAGATAATGGGAATATTCTTTCGCAGGGTATTTCAGCTCCGGGTAACAGTTCTATAGGGCAGTCATATGGCCTGTGTGGAGGTAAAGTATCAGCCCCTTTCTTATCAAACACATCCATGAATTCCTGGTATGCTGAGGGAATGGTGGGATGTGCACTGGATCGGGACTGGAGTGCCAAACAGGTAGCAGGGATATCGTTGGATGGAACGAAACAATGCTGTGCGCAATAGACCGATGGGAAGGTAACTTCTTTCTTCCTCCAGTTTATTTGGGGGTTATGGGCTTGTAGCCACGGAAGTCCAAGTATAATGGGAAACAAGGTGGAGCTGATGATGTCAAAGCTTAAATACTCCTGATGGCCAGAGTCTGTGATGGTGAGTATGGGCTGGGTTTCTTGGGTGACTGGCGCTGAGCAAGGTAAAGAGCCATCTGCCAGATGAATCTGTAGATTGTTTTTCTTGTTTTGTAGAGGCACACGGATACTATTGGCTAGGGTACTGTCCATGAAGCAACTGCATGCCCCAGAGTCAACAATCGCTCGGAGCCGGACCTCCTCTCCCGCCACCTGTAGGGAAAGAGGGAAACAACATAAGCTACAGAGGGACCAGCAACTTGAAAGTTCATGGTATGTTGTGACTGAGACTTACGAGATCTGACAGGGCAGTTGCGAAGGAAGTGGCTGGCTCCTCCACAGTACAGGCATAAGTTGGACTGCTGACGACGTTGCTTCTCCTCCAGTGTGAGAGGAGAACGGACCAAACCAACTCCATGGGTTCACTTTCCGGGGCCATAGTGGACATCGGAGCAGGTGGTGCTGTGTGAACAGGCAGAATCTTGGGCATTATCCAGGTAGGTGGATATGTTAGGAGGCGCTCTGATCGTCACTCCCACAGACGTCTATCCAATTTTATCGCCAACTGGATCAAGCCTTCCAGAGTAGCGGGAGATTTAACACGGGCCAGCTCATCTTTGAGAGGCCCTGGGGGTATTGGTATTTGAGTGTGGCCTCATTCCACACAGTATCGGCAGACCATTTCCGAAAGTCCACAGTATAGTTCTCAACAGGACATTTTCCCTGGAGCAAGTTATGCAAGATGGCTTCAGCGGTTGCAGAGCGCCGAGGATCATCGTAGAGCTGGGCCATTGCTTCAAAGAATGCCTCTATGGAGTTCAGCATGGGACTCTTTTGCTCCAACAGATGGTGTGTTCAGGCCAGGGGTTCTTCGGATAACAAAGAAATGACAAACCCCACTTTCCCAGTCTCTATAGCAAAGGCTCTGGGCTGGAGGGCCAAGTACAGCAATCAGGCTTTCCTGAAAGCCCTAAACTTCTACCGGTCACTCGTGAACCACTCAGGGGTAGGTACTCTGGGTTCAGGAGGTGGTAACATCATGGCAGGAGCAGCACTTGCCTGATCAGTAGATGCAGAGGCTGAAGCGGAGCTAGAGGTTGGAGCTCCAATGTTTGCTGAAGCTGGAGACACAGTCAAGTGCTGCAAACGGCCTTCAAGTTGAAAATAGCCATCTTGCAGTCTCTGAAATACCTGAGTGAGCGCGGTTACTTGTTAACATAGTGCTTTTAGGGGCAAGCCATCTCTGTCAGCTTCCGACATGGCTAGATTGTACTGTCAACATACCTGATCTGAAGCTGATATGCCAAGAGAGGCTCCCCTTGCAGCTTAACGCAGTGTACCTCTGGAGTTGAGACAGAGGATACAGTGCATAAAGAAGCACGGGTCACCAGTAAAGAAGGGTGGGCTGGAACTGCCGGAAACCAGGAGAGCAGGAGATTGAGATCAGTCCTTATAAGCTGCTGTAGCAAACACCCGGCAGGGGTGCAGCGCCCTTCTGATGGCAGGTTGGTGATAACAGTGTCTGTAATTCAGGCCTGGATAGAACTGATAAGGAAGTAAGGCAGGGTCTGTAATACAGGCCGGGGTTCAAACACAGGTGAACAGATAACAGCAAGTCCGTTAAGCATATAAATAAAGCAGTAGTGAAGCGCAATCAAACATATAAATCATAAAAAGTGTGGCACACAAATTCAAACAATAAAGTGCTTCCAAAGCGTGCAGACACTCGCCACCACCCGGTGTCACTAAGCGCTCACCTCAGGGAGCGACCCCCACCTGGGCCAATTTGCACAGTGCCCACTGGGGTATAATCCTCCTCCACAGGTAGATCTCAGCAATGATGTAGGTTCATAAAACAGAGAAAGAATCTAACATATCGCTGAATCGTTTAAATTAAAATGGTTTTATTAAAACAATAATGGATACACTCACATGCTCCTGTGTACAGACACCGGTACACTCGGGTATTGCATTCCATATAAAACAGTCTGGTAATGTGCATCTAGTTTGCCCACGGCTGCTGGAGATGCTGAACGTCACCTAGGCTCCTCCCCGATGCATTTCGTCACTGGGTCATGTGACTTTATGAAGGGGACCCCTTGATAAAGTCACATGACCCATAGACGAAACGCATCGGGTGGGAGCCTAGGTGACGTTCAGCATCTCCAGCAGCCGTGGGCAAACTAGAAGCACATTACCAGACTGTTTTATATGGAACAACCATTTTGTCAGAAAGTAGAGAAGGCAAAGTTTATTTGAAAATTAAAATGGAGGCCGCGGAAGGTCATGTGCGCACGTGTACTGTGCGAGTGAATGTCTGCTACTAATAACATTAATAATGTTACTAATAACAGGATACTAGCAGGCCACAATGGTGAAGATTGTGATCTAGAGCACTGGAGAAGGAGTGCTGCTTGCAGGTCTGCTATGCTTGACGCTGTCTGCTTCACAGTGGCGCCTATCGATGTCAGGCGGTGGTTGAGCAATAGCAGTGAAGGGGTTAACTCACAACGTGGGAAAGAGTGCGCTGAAGAGACCCGCCAGAGGGGCGGGGTTGCCACCAAGCAGTCAGTCAGTCTGGCATGGGTGGAGTCGCCGCCCACCATCGGCCAATCCGGAACGAGAAGGAGAGCTCTGACATCACTTCCACCTCCGGGTGTAGCCGAGAAGAAGCCGCGTGTGCAGAGCAGTAAGATGGCGGAGACCAGAGAGACTGCACATGGCGCAGAGCCGGAGAGAATGGCTGAGTGTAAGAGCTGCAGAGTGACCGACACTGGGGTGAGATTGATGCCCAAGGGAAGCCTCGCACTATGCAACGCTGAAGACAAAGAGCACCTGGGACTGGTATGTGGCAGATGCCAATGGGTGACTATAAAATTGAGTGGCTGGGGTCAGTGCGGTCATTGCGGAGAGATGCTACTGCAGTTAGAGTCCAGTGATTGCCAACCAAGGGTTCTGCAAATCGCTTGGGAGACAGGCTATACTACAGAAGTGACCATGCCCATTCCTATTGCTGCTGGGGGAGACAGGCGTGCTCTGCGGGCGCCACTGGAACCGGGGCCGGTAGTTTACACCCACACCACAGTCTGCCAAACCCAGGAGAATTATGTTTCTACAGTGCAGCAAGTACGGCAGCCATCACTACCAATAGCCATTCCTGCAGCCCATGTGCCGGCTATTAAAGCAGCAGAGGGAACCCACCTAAGCCAGCGGGCAGATTCCACCAGTCCCTCGAGTGAGGAGAGACCGAGGATTATTGATGAGGGATCCCCCAGCTTTGTGTATCGCTATGGGTCCTTAGAGGAGGGACTAGGTAACTGGGGATCAGGAACAGACACAGAGTGGGCCTGTGGAACCTCTGACAAAGATAGATCTCTGTGTGTGGAGCAGCTGAATGGAAACCATAAAAAAGCACCCATCCTTGTTCAGTGTGCCAGGAATTTAGGATTTTGTGAAGCATTCCCTAATAGAGCTCCTGACCTGTCCCCTCCTCGCACCTACGCTCGGGCTCGAGCGCAAGACGAAGCCTACACCTTCCTCATCAAAAAGGAAGTGACAGTCTATGTCCCAGCAGGACAGGGTGATAGGCAAAAGCTACCAAAATTCTCCTGCTTCCAGCGACTGTTACAGCGTAAAGTTGCCCTTGAGTATGGGTATGACTACCCCTATGCTCCCCAGGAGATTATGGAGGAGATTGAGGCCAAGCGTAGCATGTGGTGCGATGAAGCTGTTTGGGACTTTATGTTCATTCCAAAGCCCTACAGGAATCAAACCAAGCCGGCCTTATGGAAGGAGTTTCTGACTGACTGGAGAGCTGGAATTTCAGAAGGTCAATCCACATTGATAAAGTGGTTTTCAAGAGGCCAAAGAAAAAGGACATTGAGTGGTCTTGCAACATCTGGGGTCCTAATGGAGGGATGGTCCAGATTCCTCACCCAGATTTCTACCTCTGAACCACTTTCCAGCGGTTGTTTGTTTGCTCAAGATGCAAGAGCAGTTGTCTCAAAGGATGACCAGCTGAGAGCTGCTGTTCAAGTTAAAGTTATTGCTGGGGGCAATCCCCCAAATTCCCAATCCCCTTTCCCTTTTATCCTTGCAAAACCAAGAAGGGGGTATCTGGGATTTGGCCTTCAACTAGGAGAAAAGGAACTTCTGTCAGAGAGGACTTCTCCTATTCCAAAAGGACACTTTTGAATGGACACTTTGCAAATATATTTCTTAAAGAGACACTTTGCGAAGATCTTTGGGCCAGTTGGCCATTTTTGAAAGGAAGTTAAACAGCAAGTTAAAGGGGCTGCTGCTATGCCAAAAGGCAGTTGCCCAGTATTTCTCTATAAGTAATGTGCCGTAGGAAATTACTTCCTCTGTTAGGAACTCCTACTGTTGTTCTACAAGTAACATGTTGAAGGAAAAGACTTCTTCTGTTGCAAGCTCCTTCAGAAGTGTACTGTCAAATTTATGGAATAGAACTTTAAAACCTCAACATTTTGAAATATGTCAGTTAGATAGATTGGTAGGATGTTCTTCTATGTTTCTTTTCAGGTCCACAAGGAGACAACGTGTCAAGGTTGCCCTTAAGGGGCAGTATTCATGAAGATGCCTCTACGAGTATGTTAGTGGTAGATGCATGCCAGTGGGGAAACCGCCTCTGAGGAAAGGGTATTCCCACTAATAGTTATTCAGGAATGTACATAATTGGTTGCTTGTATATGTTTCTTCTTTTCTTTGCGGGACTGCAGGGAATCTTCAGGCCTCTGCTGAGGCAAGTGTACTACATGTGTGTACTATTATGTAGCAATAGTCAGTTAGGATGTATTATGTATGTTTACCCCCTCCTCCAACCATTTTCATGTTTGGCGGGGGGTGCACTAAACAAAGTGCAATTGGTAGAGTTTCACTTAAAATGTGAAATGCTAAGTACAACCAAAACATCTGTGTCTGTTGGATGTGGTGGTTACATTGGCACCCTCAGTCATTGCTATTTTTGGCGGGGGGGTGCATTGATAAGGTATATTGGTAAAGTGAAATGTGAATATTTCTACAACTAAGCTATTTTGTACCTACTGGCCACATATGGGGTATGCCTAGGGTTGCCACCTCATACCTTTAAACCCGAACACATATAAATTACACAGGTTCTGAGGCTAATTTAATGCAGATGAGGCACCAAGTGAGTTTAATTACCACCTTAATCAGCCACAGAACCTGTGTAATTCATATGTGTTTGGGTTTAAAGGGATGAGGTGGCAACTCTGGGTATGCCCCATGGCCCTGTTGATTTGTTATCTTCCCTTTTCCCCCATTCCACAATATGGGATACTCCGCTAGTCTTTTGATAGATTTTTGTAGGGGTGGTTGCCCAGAGCCAATGAGGATATGGCTCATTTTTGGCGGGGGGTGGATGTAGCCTACTAGAGAGTGTATATAGTTTTTGGCTCTATCTGCTTAACAGGAGAGCTGGCAGGTAAATTTATATGCTGTCTGCTTATCAGAGAGCTTGATTTGAGTTAGGTCTGCTCAGTGTGCTCTGAGCATATCTGTGCTTCGGCCGTGCATCCCCCTCCTCCGGCGCTTCCTGATTGGCGGAGAGCGGTTTAGTGTTAGAAAGGCCTACGGCTCTAATGAGATGCTTCAAAGAAACCCCCCCGCCGGGGTAATTCATGTGGCCGGCACCTCAAAGGGGGTTGTTGCGGGCAGCCATAGATAGATTCATGAATCTATCCATGGCATAGAGGGGATGGTGAGGACAGAGGGGGTGGCGCCCATGCACCCTTAATGGACGGGCTGCCAATGACTTTAAAGATATGTCAAGCCCAAACTTTTTTTTACTAGTTTTGGATAGAGTGGGGGCAATAGTTTCACCAGACAGGAAGGGACAGAAAATCTGCAACGGGGACAAAGACAGAAATATATGACAGGTTCTAGCCTTCTCCTACTCTGCTAAAGAAAATCATGTTTTATCTCTGTCTGTGTTGCTGTTGGAGCGTTTCCTTTACTGTCTAGAAAAATATTGCCAGCAGGACAGGAAGCAAGGTAGATCTCTTTAACATCCCTGATACCAGTTAAAATCTGGCAGGGATTCTAAACTTTCCACACTCTATCCAAAACTTTAACAAAAAAGTTTTGGTGGGCACACACTGTTTATTGCAGTGAAGAACAGTGATGGCACCAATGGACTGTGCTGCCCGAAAGGGAGGCCGGGTTTACAGGACTGGGTG
>BLSH010537910.1:870799-883470 GCA_018402905.1 Glandirana rugosa
CACCTGAGCCGTCTGTGTATTGCCACTTTAGGCCCAGGGACGAGGTGTCACCCAAGTACAGTCCTTGACAACCGACATACACCTTCACGTCGGTCCGCTTGTCGTAACGCCTCCTCACGACCCCTGTGTTAGCTCTAGATACGTTAGTTCATTGAAATAGACACTATACCTGACGCACACAATCACGTACTCTGACGTGTTAGTCACTCTTGGACGTTCTCTCTTCGTTACACGAAATTGGGGAAGGAATGGCCCGTGAATTTGGGGGGAGGACGGGTCTGGTTAAAAACCGAAAGTCGCGACAGCGTAAAACTTACTGTTAACGCGCTACAACGTCGCATGACCGCGCAATTGTCATTCAAAATGCGACAGCGCTGAAAGCCAAAAATTGGTCTGGGCAGGAGGGGGGTTTAAGTGCCCGGTAAGGAAGGGGTTAAAGCACATTGCTTCTCTCTTGCAGGTTCTCACTGATTGTGCAGTCTCATGCACTAACACACGCAGTCCATATCACAGATAAAGTTACTTGATTGCATAGATCTCGATTGTGTCCCCAGCACTCCTCCGCAATGCTGTTCGCCTGGCTGCACTTCCACATACAGCCAACAGTTCCTGACATGAACCCACTGTGGAGCAGGGACCCGGATTTCACCGTTATGTGTCTGCCGAGTCCACCGCGTGTGGCATGGGGGACCGTTAGCCCTCGTGGTAGATGTGTTTTGAGTGAGTTCACAACAGTCAGGATTTCTTTTAGAGGGCATGGCTGCCCATTTTTATGAAAAGGCAAAAAGTCTAACATGAGGGTTTTTCCCACACAGGGGTTTCACTGCAAAGCCGGAACGAAAATCACTCACTGAAAAAAAAATACCAAGCCTCCTGGCTTACTGGTCACTGTTGCTGCTCACGCTCAGACCTCGGTCTCGTGACCGTACCCACTCAGTACCCCAGCTGACACTCTCTCTGCTGCTCCGGCCAAACGGATAAGGCCCCCTGTCTGCTCTCAGACAGACCTGTGCAGACTGCACGCTTCTCCCTTTGCAGGCCTGGACTCCTCGGGAGGGTGATGCCCAGAACATTGGTCCTGACTCTCCTATCAGACCCACACACACCTGGACAATCAAAGCCCTGGCTGCTTTCAAAGCCTGATCCCAGGATTGGAGATTTCCTCCCTCCCAGATCACTGTGAAATCTCCAAGCTCCAGGCTCCCAACTGGATTCTACCAAGCTTGGAAGAAACTGCCGAAACAGATTCTTCCAGGTCAAAGAATAGTCCTGGAACTTGCCAACCTGCCAGGTTGACAATCCTGGGGGCCAGATACCATGACAAGGGACCGCCTCATCACAATATATATATATATATATATATATATATATATATATATATATATATATACATTGGTTAAGTCTACAAAATTATAATTGACATTAATTATCATTTACTGGTGGGTGACATTTATCCAGTTGTTAAAACTACTTTGTGTACCTAATCTTACCCTGTTCGGTCAAAGTTCCTCATTTGACATATTCTTTGAGTAAACGTTCCTGATTTAACTCAATCTCTTGTATTCTATTACTGTATCATTACTTAAAGGGAAACTAACACAATGAGTAAACCCAGTGTGTCAGATGTGGCAGAGGACTCACAAAGTCAGGGAAACCAGAGGGGTATTGAACTATCTTGCGACCCCCAAGAGGGCAGTGCTACACATGGAGTATACAGTATATAAGGATAAGTGAGGCTACGCATGGTTACAAAGAGGTATGCCCTGTGATAAAGATCTAACTATATGTATGTATTGATGGAAGGTACATGTTACCTTGCATACGCTCATTCACAACGAACTATGGTGGAGCCCAGTCCGGGTTTTGCAGCCACTTTGGTAGGGCTGATCCTGGGCCGGATTTTGTGGTCCACTGGTGTCCACAAACAGGTGGTATAAATTACCAGGAAGAGAGCAAGGAGTTGCTCTGACCTGAGACTCGGAAGGCATTCAGCCTGAGAGAGAGCTGACACGTTGAGAGTGTACTAGATTAAGACTAAAGGTTTTCACTAACTTTGTTTTGTGGGTGTCTGTGAGAAGCCCTACACCGCTCAGATAGGAATGCTGAGATGTTTACTTAGAGCCTGGATGGCAAGGATTTTTTTTATGTTTTGTTTATTTTGAATGAAACCTTTTACCAATAAACCTGGCTGCAAGCCAGATTTTAAGAACCTACTGTCTCAACTGCCTTTATCTCAGGGCAGGTGATCCCCCCAAGAGCTAATCCCTCACAGTATATATAAACATTTAGGACTGTTCATTAATTATTCATGCATAGATCATGTATGCAGCTCAGTAATGGTTACCACCTGTAAGAGTGAGAGAAGTCTAAATGTTGAACATCTGATTCTGATCTATAAAAGATTGACATAATGTTTTTCTTTTTTTTTTTTATGTTATCTGTTTCTTTATTTTTCCTTAACCCCCCCCCGCCCCCCCCCCCCGAAAAAAAAGAATAAAAAAAGAAAAGAAAAAGAGAACAACAAGAAAAACAAGATCTCCCTCTCCCCCCCCAGGACCACCTTATCTTCCTCAATTTCAACTTTATTTTCAAGTTCCATCGACTCCCTATGGATCTCTGTTCTTCTATACCTTTAACCCCCCCCCCCCCCCATCCCCAGTCTCAGGTCTCTAACATCTATATGTAGTTTGTAGGTTTTTTATATCTCAGCCATCTTGCCCAGATAGTTTGGTATTTCTCTAAAGAGTCATCTTTCCTATACACTGTTTCTTCTATCGATCTCATTCATTCGACCCTTTCAACCCTCTCAGTATAAGGCTTTTAGCTACGTTTAATAAATATGGCACTAATGTATTCCTGTATTAATCTACCATTTTTTTTTGGTGCCATGGAACAAACATCTCCATGGCTCTGCTGGTATCTGTTCTCCTGTGACTTGCTGAATGTTCTTGATAATTCTTTCCCAGTACAGCTGTATCTTTGTGCTGTCCCACCACAGATGCGCGAAAGATCCTGGGGCATCGCATCCCCTCCAACATGTCGGGGGGACATCTGCTCCGAACCTCCTTGCCCTCTGCAGCGTGATGTACCATCTACCAAGCAGCTAAAAACACCTCTTGTGTCTTAGCGTCTTTTAAAGCGGTATTGATGCGTGATAAGACTTCTTTATTGCTCTAGTTACCAGGCTGGAGGCTATAGTCAGTGACTATGATATTGCTGAAAGTGGAAGTAAAGTAATTTTTTTGACTTGTACCTATAGGTAAGTCAAGAGAGAAAAATAGCCCAACCCAAGGCTGCAGGACTTTAAATGAGGGCCACGGCACTGTCGCCATGGGCATCCTCCATCCCTAAATTTGGCGATATAGAGAGAAAGGGTTTGGGACTTTAAATGAAGCATGCACTCCTGGAGACATATATAAGACAAATATATGTATAAATGATTTATTGATGTTCACAGTGTAAAAACAAGTTAATTAATAACAGTCATTCAGAGTAAAAAGGTCCATTAGATCACAGTAATCATAAATTCATAGTTACAAAATAGGTTCATATAGCAACATAAGACAGGGCTCAAATTTAGGATGACATATAAAATTGACATGCGGTATAGCATCCTGTAGGTACATGTATTAAATGGAGCATTGTACAGAAAAGCCCTGAATGGCCCAAAAATCAATTTGTGTGGTGTTGTACGCAAGAGAAGATGTCACAGGCTCGACGCGTTTCGTGGTCATTACCACTCATCAGGAGCAATGCGTAAGAACTATCTATTGACATAGCAGGAGTCGATGAGTAAAAATACTGTCAAATCTGTAAAAAATGAAAGAGTGGCAAAATATCCACCCATACTCACATGTAAATGGTGCCCATGGACGGCGACAGCAGCTGCCGAGAAATGGCCAGGGGTGTCGTCTCCCCCGGGAGCTGAGGCGGCATAGATGGACGGTGGAGACAGCCAGGCACCCAATGAGAGGGATGCGACCGGAGGGGCAGTAGCCTATAATAAAGTTTACCTGTAGGTACTGTGAATATCTTCTAAATTTGCAACGTTTAGGAGATATTCACACTGCATTCATCACACTGTGCTGAATGCGCTCTGAAGGGACGCATACGCGCCTACGGGAGTGATGTCATTGTGGCGCGGCCAATCAGACAGCTGGGGGAAGCAAACTCGGAAGGAGGACCGCCTGAAGATGAAATGGCTTTCAGCGGGGACAGCGTGCTGCTGGAAGGCTTCCTTCTAAGATAAGAATTTCATAATGTGCTAGTATGCAATGCATACTTGCACATTAATCAATTGTCTTACAAGGTTTAAAATAAAAATGAGGTTTACTAGTACTTTAAACAGTGGCGACTGGTGAAATTTTAGGATGGGGAGGGTTCCAGACCCCGCCCTTCCTTTTTGATCCCTCCCACTTCTCATAAGCCCCACCCTTTATAGATTCCACCCATTGTGTCAGGAGTATACAGCCCAGCATCACCAGATAGGGATATACAGCCCCACAGATAGGGATATATAGCCCCACAGATAGGGATATACAGCCCCACAGATAGGGATATACAGCCCCATAGATAGGGATATACAGCACCACAGATAGCACTGACAGTACCCCTCTTGGTGTAGTCGGGACATCAAAGTCCCGCACTTACCCCATCTAGGAGCGGGCAGCGAGTGGGCAGCAGGTGGTGTCCGGCGAGCGGGGAGCGATGTCCGACGAGCGACTGTGCTTCGGCCGTGCATCCTCCTCCTCTGGCGCTTCCTGATTGGCGGAGAGCGGTTTAGTGTTAGAAAGGCCTATGGCTCTAATGAGATGCTTCAAAGAAACCCCCCGCCGGGGTAATTCATGCGGCCGGCACCTCAAAGGGAGTGGTCGCGGGCAGCCATAGATAGATTCATGAATCTATCCATGGCATAGAGGGGATGGTGAGGACAGAGGGGGTGGCGCCCATGCGCCCTTAATGGACGGGCCGCCAATGACTTTAAAGATATGTCAAGCCCAAACTTTTTTTTACTAGTTTTGGATAGAGTGGGGGCAATAGTTTCACCAGACAGGAAGGGACAGAAAATCTGCAACGGGGACAAAGACAGAAATATATGACAGGTTCTAGCCTTCTCCTACTCTGCTAAAGAAAATCATGTTTTATCTCTGTCTGTGTTGCTGTTGGAGCGTTTCCTTTACTGTCTAGAAAAATATTGCCAGCAGGACAGGAAGCAAGGTAGATCTCTTTAACATCCCTGATACCAGTTAAAATCTGGCAGGGATTCTAAACTTTCCACACTCTATCCAAAACTTTAACAAAAAAGTTTTGGTGGGCACACACTGTTTATTGCAGTGAAGAACAGTGATGGCACCAATGGACTGTGCTGCCCGAAAGGGAGGCCGGGTTTACAGGACTGGGTGAACAAAATGATAATAGACAGCTCAAACGTATGTATTCAGCTGTGTATTTAGATGTTTTCTTGAAGTTCATCCTAAATTACAAAATAAATAATAGTTTAAAAATAGTTCTGAAAAAAATATTACTAAAACAAAGTATGAACCCTTTATCCCTAAAAAGACTAAACAGTTCTGAAATTCTGGCAAATTTTCATTAAGCAGCCGCCTTTTATTATGTCAAATATATTTTCCTTCTCCAAGAAAACAAGAGTTTCCTGCATAGTAAATCTTATCTCTGAGAAACAGTAGCAGCAACACAAAAAATGTAGACGTCATATTTTCAAACACATAATTTGCCTAAAATGAACTACAGCAAAAAAAGATAGAGGAAAGAGAGAGATTAAAAATAAGGGAGATAAGGAAAAGAACTGCAGATTGCAATTGTACACTAGCCTCGTCATAGCATCAGCAAGCAGTGTTCGTTCTGACATCAAATTTTGTTTAATCTTAGTTATAGTCTTTTGTCTAAAATGCCATTTTAGTTTTAGTCGTATTTGAGCCAGTTGAATTGCTTTAGTCATATTTTAGTCAACTAAAATCTCCAGTACATTTTAGTTGACTAAAATCTAATGGGTTTAGTTACATTTGAATGCATTATTTCTTTAGATTTGCCAAGCATTATATGCTCCTGGAGTAAAAATCTAATAATGTTATTATTTATGGTATTAAGGTTTGAACAAGCTCTACAGACACTGATTTAGCCATTGTGATATATTACGTCTTTAACCAAATTTCATAAACAAACAAAAATATTGCTTTTTGACAAGTAGAAGTACAACTTGAAAATATAAAAAAAAAACAAAAAAAAACCTAAATTCTTTTGGCTTCAATGCCATTGCACATATTACCAACATTAAATATTAAGGAAAAAAAAAGAAATTGCTTTTTTCTTAATTTTTTTTCTATCAGTAGCTTAATAGATGTCCCCTACGTATTCTTATGTGATAGTGTAGTATTAATTTTGATGTCTTAGTCATAGTCTTTTTACTAAAATGCCATTTTAGTTTTAGTTGTATTTTTAATCATCTGAATTGTTTTAGTTTTAGTTAATATTAATTTAGTTGATGAAAACATTTTAGTAGACAAAATTAACACTGTCAGCAAGTAAGCTACAGCGGACCAAATGACCCCCTACACATCCCAACCACCATATCCCCCAATATATTTAATGATCATAAAAAGCCATACATTATTAACCACAGGCTTGGGAAAAGACTTGGAGCTCTTTTGGTGGCTAATCATATACTTTAAGCTGAAGGGACTTTGGGGGCTGACTGACGGTTAGGCTGAGGCATCCGTTTAGTAGCTCTGCCTGAACTTCAGTTTCAAGCACATCACCAAATTCATAGGCATTTGTTTCCATGGCTTCCATGTTAGCCTGCCATTGGTTTCTGCCAGATTCAGTGAGTTTTTTCCCATTATTTATTATGTAGGGAGGAAAGGTGGTAGTCAGGGTGAAGTAAGGGTACATTTTGGTACAAATGTCCTTTATGCAACTAATGTACTTTGTTTTCAGCCTTTTTGTTATATTTCATTATGTTTAAATTAATTTGAATTACAAGCAGCTTTATACTTGCATTTGTTAGGTTGCATATACAGTATGACTGAAATTTTACTTCAACCTTATAAAGTCTGAGCACATAGCAATTTACTTCTCATATGATTCCTTTTTATTATGGAATAAAGTCTTGTTGGTTGTCTGATATACTGCCACTTGCAGTCACTTAAGGTGTTACTAAACCCACAACAATAAAATCAGTCTGTATATGCAGTAAAGCATGCTTGTTATACTCACTGTGGAACCTAAGGGGTTAATCCTCAGCATTGTGTAAAAAGGCTGTTTGATCCTGTCTTCTCTAATCCCCTCCTTCCACTGTCCCCAATCCATCTGCTGATATTACAGAGCCTTGGGGGCAGGCTGCACATGTTCTGATTGGTGTGTATTGCTAGAGAATAGTTTTTTTTTCTTGGGAAAGTGCATGTGATTAGCACAGGATCAATCAGCATTGTCCAGACAGAGGGTCAGGGGTCCTGGACAATCAGGGGAGAATTAAAACCCCCTCCTACAAGCTTTAACCAGACACGATAGCAGTCACACGATTGCTATATACTGCTGATGAGAAAAGGTATTTAGCATTTATAGTTACTAAAATAATTGCATTCCCATGTTCTGTGTACTGTAGGAGACCAGATATAGTGAATGCAGAGTCCTGGGTTTAGTAACACTTTAAGGTGACATTAAAGCCATTTTGGAGATGATTATAGTAGGATTTACATGCTCTTGCTATTCTTTTTAATGAAAAATCCCATCTGTTCTTGCCCTGCTAACTGTGCCCAGTCACGCTGGCTGATCTTGGGTATGTGGATTCCCCTCTGTACCTGCCCAGGCCTATGGAGTCTTGGTGGAGTCTTCAGTTCGTGTTCGCTTCTGTTTAGAACTACAATGTTACTCACAGCTGTTCCCAAACCCACACACACACAGGCAGAAGAAGATGGACACCAGCAGAAGGCATGCTGACTCCGGAGGCACTGTCAGTTACTGCTGTGGAGCAGGGATGTGCAGTGAGGTGAGTGACTGGTGAGGCACTGGCTACTATCAGAGCCATAAACACACAGGTTACATACGCCACAAACGTTAGAACGAGAGCAATAATTCTACCACTAGACCCCCTCTGTAATGCTAAACATGTAACTTGTAAAATATTTTAAAGCGTCACCTATGGATATTTTCAAGTACTGAAGTTTGGCGCCATTCCAGAAGTGTGCGCAGCCTTCAGAAATGTGGGTTACACGAGGTTCCAACTACAAGCAAGAACATAACGTCCCTCTCCCATTTTCTTTGTGGACTTTGTTCGCCAACAAGCAAAGATTAAAAATAATCCCAGTTTTGACTTCTCATCATCTGACCCTACTTACCCTAGGACAGGTAAGCCTACTTCATCTCACAACTTCAAAGACATATCTGCTGCAGTACACAAAACAAGGGTATCGCCAACAGAAAACCCAACAGAGAGTGTCCCCCTCACAAGAAGCCACACCCATTGCTAACGTGCAGAGGTTTCAGAGAAAAAACTCTCCAAGATCGCAAAACCTTCCTCAACTTCACACCTTGCAAACAACTGCAAAGCGGGCATAAACTGTTCAGAATGTGACAGAACAGAGCACAATACAGCTCTACATCCAGGGCCAGCGCCATGGACCTTTACCCCCTCAAACCAGGCTGAAGAGCATGGCAGCGAGCAGCGAGACACAGTACCTCCTGTAGTAACACCCAAGTGCACCCAACTCTGCGGAGAGGGTCTCTTTGGAAAATCCTGCTCCAAGATTTGTCTTGTCACAGTTTACCCCATAGGTCACAGAGAAAAAGCAGTAAAGCTGTATCCGATCTTAGACAATCAAAGCAACAGATCACTTGCTAGCTCAGCCTTCTTCGACATCTTTAAAATCATACTCACTCAAGACTTGTATGAGTGTGAGTGAAGAAACTGAGAGAAGGGCCATTGGTTACCAAATTGAATCCATTGATGGCCAAACATCCCTGCCTTTGCCAACCTTAATCGAGTGCAATCTGTTCCCAACTTACAGAGGGGAGATCCCTACACCTGAAGTGGCATTTCACCACAGACATCTGAAGAACATGGCAAATCTCATCCCTATGCTTGATCCCCAGGCTCAAATATTGCTCCTACTTGGGAGAGATATCAACAGAGTTCACAAGGTGAGAAAACAAATCAATGGCCCTCACAACAATGTTTGCCTAGGGCATGCTCACAAACCAACCAGCATAAACTCTCTTTTTAAAAGGACAATAAAGAATTGGCATCCATCCCTTCTCCAACCTTGCCCCAATAGATTCCTCATAAAAGAGAAACCTGCGAGTGTCATACATTCCAACCTTTACACTAGCAATTTTCACTTCGATGAAGACAAAGACCATTTGGGATACTTAGTTTTCCAAAAGCAAAAGAAGACCATATCTATTGAAGATCATATCTTCTTGAAGATGATGGAACAGTGATTCTACAAAAATGACGCAAACAGCTGGGTAGCCCCCCTGCCTTTCCAAGCACAGAGACCCTGTCTTCCTAACAGACTACTTTTCTTCTCTCAGGTGCAATTTTCAAAGGAAACCAGAAATGAAAGAACACAGGAACTTTCTGAGATTCTTATGATTTAAGGATAACAACCCCACGCATGTCATTTTAGAATACCTCATGAAAATGCACGTTTTTGGCAACAGCCAATCCCCCACTGTTGCTATTTACGGACTTAAGCTATCTGCCCAAGAAGGTGAAAAACACTATGGGCAAGATGATAGGTTGCAATCAGCCTGCTTAAGAGGACCCAAAGCACACTTGCCTGTTCAAACCTTAAGCTGCATAAGATAGCTTCAAACAGCAAGGCTGTTATGGAGGCCTTCCCCTCTCAAGATCATGCCAGTGATTTGATAGACCTAAACTTGGCAACAGACTCGCTACCCATGCAGCGCAAACCTAGGACTCAATTGGGATCTCAAGTCTGACACCCTCAGCTTCAAGGTCGACCAGGAGTCAAAGCCTTTCACACGGCGAGGTGAACCTCTTGTGTTTGCAGTACCAGTGACCATCCAAGGTAAGGTTCTACTCAGAGAGCTTACTACAGACACATGTGGTTGGGATTCGCCACATCCTCCTTAGAAAGAGACATTATGGTAACATGGAGAGTCTCTCTAAAGGCATTATTCAACCTACACATACATAGGCTATATGCTCTCATTTCCCCCGCAGAAGTTCAGTCCAGAATCTATGTGTATTCAGTGATGCTTCAGCAAAATCAATAGCTGCAGTAGCCTACCTTAAGTCAGTGGACATCAAAGGTCAAGTCCATATTGGATTTGTAATGGGTAAGGCCAAGCTAGCACCATGTCCAGAAACCACCATTCCAAGATTAGAACTTGTTCTAGCTGCTGTTCTAGCAGTGGAGCTAGCAGAACTGATTACATCTGAAATAGATGTAGAATTTGAGGACACAGAGTTTTATATGGACAGCAAGGTAGTGCTGGGCTACATTTACAATGAAAGCAGGAGATTCTATGTCTACATACATAACAGAGTCCTGAGGATCAAGAAGTCTACAAAGCCTACTCAGCGGCATTATGTATCGACTGATCATAACCCAGCAGATCATGCTACAAAGGCTGTGTCAGAATTGCGCCTTAGAGATAGTACATGGCTAACAGGACCACCCTTGCTGTACAAACCAGGGCCTAGAGCTCCTGAAAAAGGCACATATGGACTGTTGGAGCCTAAATCTGATGCAGAAATCCTCCCTCAGGTTTCTGCACTATACACAAAAGTTTCTAACAAATTGTTGGGATCCAAGGGCTTTCATAGATTCTCCACTTTGAAGTCTTTACACAGAGCTATAACCTACTTAAAGCAATACTAAAGGTTTGTTTCTTTTTTTTTGAAATGACAAACATGTTATATTTACCTCCTCTGTGCAGCAGTTTTGCACAGAGTGGCCCCGATCCTACTATTCTGGGGTCCCCCAGCAGCGCTCCTGGCTCCTCCTCTTCTTGAGTGCCCCACCAGGGAAGTGCTTTCCCTGAGGGCACTCGTGCAGGCGCGCTCCCATGTCCTGCTGCTGCGTCCATTGACACAGACAGCAGGACTCGGCCCTGCCCCCCGGCTCCCACCTCACTGGCCTTGATTGACATCAGTGGGAGCCAATGGCTCCCCTGCTATCAATCTATCCAATGAGGACCAGAGCCCAAAGCTGGATTGGGAACGTGGCCATCATGGGAACGATCAGGCTCAGGTAAGTAAAAGGGGGGCTCTGGGGGGCAGCTGCAACAGAAAAGGTTTCCTAGTGGCCACTCCACAAATCGCAGTTTATTTACGGGGATTCGCAGTACACGTCCACACTGCCGCAGTAAATATACTGCGCGCGGTATGGAAGTGGTTAAACATCGTTTATACGATAGTTGTGCAAAGGGCATATTATTTATTAACCACTTGCCACTAGCCATTGCCGTTTGACGGTGGCAGGTAGGCTCTATTGAGCAAATCACCGTAGCTGTAAGAGACAGCATATCTCTGGAGCCAATGCGCATGGCCCGCGGGCATGATGTCCGCCGGCCACCCGCGATCGCTCCTCACAGAGCCAGAATGGGGATCTGTTGATGTAAACAAACAGATCCCCGCTGTGACAGGGAAGTGGAGATCTGCTCCTCCCATTTTTTTTTTTTTTTTTTAATTCTTATTATTGTTTCTAGTTTTCATTATTTACAGATCTTTCTATATCCCTCCTCCCCCCCCCCCCAACCCCTTCCCCCCTCCCTCCAGGTCTTCCATTATTGTCGTTCTCTTCACCCATCGCTTCTGTGTATTTTTTTGATTTTTTGAACCTCTTCCACATTTCCCATTTCTCTATTTTTGGGTTAATCTCTTCCTCTTCTCCATCTAAGTTTAGGTGTTCTAAATTAGCTATTCTTTCCACTCTATGGCTCCATTCCCTTAACGGGGGGTGATCTTTTCTTTGCCAGTATTTTGGTATTAGGTTCTTAGCTATGTTTAGGAGGATTGGCACTAACGTATTTGTGTATTGTTTCATGGTTTTGCCATTCAGGTGGAATATGCATACCCAGGGGTCTATCTCTATTTCTTCTTTGGTTATTGTTTTTACTAACTCTACGATCTTTTCCCAGTATTTTTTAATAATTGGGCAGTCCCACCACAGGTGTGCCATTGACCCTACTTTATCACAGCCTCTCCAGCAATTTCCTGTCTTGTCTTTTTGAAACTTAACTTCCCTCGCTGGTGTCCAGTACCATCTGGAGATACATTTGTAGTTCATCTCCCATGTATTACTATCTATCGCCGTCTTATAGGCGTGTTTCAATATTTTCCCCCACTGTTGATATTACCTATTTCCTTTTTATTACTGTAATCTTCTTAATTTTGTTTGACTCTTCAAATGATCCTAGTTACTTACCTCCTACACGGTTGACTTTGTGAAACACCTGTGGGAGGGTTTTGGGGACTCCTGTCCCTCTCTGTCTTGCTGTGATCTTTTTCATCAATACCTTCCCTTTTCCTCTCCTCCCTACAGGTTTTACATATCCCACAATGTCCTCAACCTACTTCTCCTTTCCGGGGGTAAGTACCTGTCCACCCTCCTTCTCGACCCGCGTGTTTTTAGTCTAGTTGTCACCCCCTTTTATAACTTTGTGCGGATATTCTGCCGCTATCT
>BLSH010537910.1:883868-900970 GCA_018402905.1 Glandirana rugosa
GTATGTTAGTACTCGTTCGTATTTCAACAGTAGTATTTGTTATGTGTTCAATATTCCTTTATTGGAATTTGTTGTAGGGTTTGGGGATGTTCAATCTACTGTACCCCAAGACATCATCGCACACTATTTAGGGTCTTGGAGGTTTTAATAATTAGCACCAAGAGTAAGTTGTCTGGTAAACCACCTGGCAATTAGCAAGCATACACTATGGAGTTGATTTACTAAAGACAAATAGGATGTTCACTTTGCAAGGGAAGTTGCAATTTCCAAGGGAATTTTCCCCAGAGCTTAGGAAATCTAGTGAAATTTTACTTTGCAAAGAATATGAATCACATGCAAGGTAAATTAAAAAACAGCATTTTTTGCTTGCTCATGATTGTATGATGGAGCTCAGCAGAACTTCACCTCAATCACACAGGGGAGGGCTGGCAGCCTTAGGCCTGGGGGGCAAGTCCAGTCAAGTAGCCCATTGAACCACCGAATCAGCTCACCATCCATGCCCACCTGGTTTTAGAACAGATATTGATGTTATAAAGCAAGACAAATATGATACAATGTGATTACACATAGCGGGGATTTCCCACTTACATGGCACGGCTGCTGTCATATGAAGTCCTGCCTCCTGGACCTGCTCCTATGATAGACATCACCAGTGTGCTGTCTATTATAGAAGCTGGTCCAGAAGGTAGGACTTTGTAAGTGGGAGATCCCTGCTCTGTGTAATCCAGCGGCAGCCCAATGGTCCCTGCGGCATCCATGGTAGGGCCAGCCCTGGGTGCCCCCCCTTTGCCTGCAGTTAGTTGGTGGCTGTGCCCCTGGCCCCTACTGTGAGAGGGCAGCAGCCGTTGGCCATTTTGAATGTAAGTTAGGGTGGCCTGGGAGGCAATTGCCACCCTGCCCCCCAGCCCAGCCCTCCTCTGATCACCAAGCTCTGGGGAAAATGCTCATGGACAACGTAACTTCCCTTACAAAGTGAACTTGACTTTAGTAAATCAACCTCATAGCAGTGTAAAGAGTGTTTGGTTTGCAAAGGCAAGATCTAGGTGGGAAGTTTTTTTGTAGAAGAAAGAGAAGCAAGAGAATAATTTATCATTGGGGTGTTTCCACCTCCAAACCTCAAGGTCTTCTGTGTTACATACAATCATCCATGAACATTAAAGCCTTGTAGGCAGGATAAGAATATTGGATGAATGATCATCTGATCATCCGTTTGTTTTGTTTTTTGCATGCTAGTCTCATATCAAAAACCAATCAGTTACTAGAGTTACGAAAATTCTCATACAACAAATTACAACTTTGGAAGAGATGTAATGTATTGTATTGTAAAGTATTCTTTCATTTCTGAGCATGGGTGGTCTTAGTCACACAATTTTTTTCGTACAAATATTATTCTACATTAATTACACAAAAATAGTTTATTTTGTTATCATACAAGAAACATTTTCATGCTTGTCCCTTCGGATATTTTCAAATAAATTGCCATCATCAGCTCTTGAAAGTTGTGTACTAATGATCAGATTATCGTATGATCGCTATGACAGCGGTATTTTTCATTGTTTGTGCACTAGGCATTGGGGGTTGATTTACTAAAATTGGAGAGTGCAAAATCAGGGGCACCTGTGCATGGTAGCCAATCGGCTGCTAACTTCAGCCCGTTCAATTAAGCTTTGAGAAAAAAGACTGAAAGCTGATTGGTTTCTATACAGAGCTGCACCTGATTCTGCACTCTCCATTTTTAGTAAATCAACCCGATAGCGACCTAACCATGGGTAGCACTTGGTACAGCCTTCAACTCCATTCAGGCAAAGCCTGCCATAGACTTTGACGGGCACGGCACCTGTCCCCTCTGGTGCACTACTATGCCGTGAGGGGCACACTGCAGTTACACAGCCCAATGTGCAAGGGGCCAAAGAACACTTTGAGCAACTGAAAGGCAAATTAAAGCAACTCAAATACAAGTCAATACAATTCAGAAGAATCGGAAAGCATACTGCATCTGACTTTCTTCTAATGTGAGGCCAATGCAGAGCAAAGCAACAGGTTCATTTCAATGCTGTCCTCCTTGGCTACTTCTTCTCGTCCTCCCTTCACTCCCCCATCACATTACTTTGCCCCTGGGGGGAAAAACTCCCAGAGGACTCTCTCTGCTTCTAGTAATAGTGCTGCTTGCTTAGGCAGTCAATCAACAAACATCAGCACTCTCATGAGAGAGGAAGACAGGCAGATCACATACTCCTCATACCTGGAAGTACTGGGGTTTTTCTGTGCTTCCAGCAGCCAAAGGGCAAATGAGAGGAATGTAAGTATAAGCAGCTAATGGGACTGTTAAAATGAACCTTTAACTACCTCTAGTAAAAGTTGTGGACAAGTTTAAACACTTCAAAAGGTAACAATCATGTGAAAATCGAAAACACCTTTAGGCTACTTTCACACTGGGGGTGGTGGATCATTAGCGGTAAATCCCTGCTAGTCACAGCGGGGATTTACCGCTGTTAGAGCGGCGCTACGGCAGCGGTTCATTTTTAACCCCCCCACAAGGGGTTAAAACTGGGTTAAAAGTGCCCGCTCTCTGCACTTCCGAGTCGGTGTACAGCCGCTTCGGAAGCGCTGCCCCATTGTTTTCAATGGGCAGGAGCAGCGGAGGAGCGGTATATTACTGCTCCCCGCACCGCCCCAAAGATGCTGCTTGCAGGACTTTTTGTAACATCCTGCAAGCGCACCGCCCCAGTGTGAAAGCACTCACATTGGGGTGGATTTTTGAGGCGCTTTACAGGCTCTATTTTTAGCTAAATAGCGTCTGTAAAGTGCCTCAGTGTGAAAGGAGCCTAAGGCCCCTTTCACACTGGGGCTGGTGGGCGGTAGCGGTAAATCCCCACATAGCAGGCGGGTAGACGGCACTTTTAACCATCCACAAGGGTTTAAAATGGGGTTAAAAGTGCCGGCGCGTCGCACTACCGAGGCGGTGTGGGGCCGCTTCGGAAGCGCTGCCCATTGTTTTAAATGGGCAGGGGCAGTGGAGGAGCGGTATATCACCGCTCACCGCACCGCCCCAAAGATGCTGCTTGCAGGACTTTTTGTAACGTCCTGCAAGCGCACTGCCCCAGTGTGAAAGCATTCCGGCTTTCACATTGGGGTGGGTGGGGAGGGATTTTTGAAGCGCTTTACAGGCGCTATGTTTATCTAAATAACGTCTGTAAAGCGCCTCAGTGTGAAAGGGGTTTGAGAGTAGTTATGGTAGAGTCAGCCATAAAAATCTCTTTTGGTTGTCTTTGTTTTTCATCCGTGAGTACAGTTTTATTTATTTTTTTTTGTTCAAATTCTTCCGTTGTGTAAAAGCTTTCTATTTATAATGAAGCTCTTAAAAATGTTGTGATTTGCTGTGGTTGAATTGTTAATTGCGTGGGAACTTTTTCTCAGCCCCATTTGAAGTGTACGATTATCCAGAGCCAAAATAAACAAGAAATGAATCACAGTAAACTTATTTCCTTCGTCTTGTTGCAGATAAATAAATTGCATTATTCAACCTTGTTTAACTGTTCCATTGACAACACTGAGAAACACGGACTTACAAACGATTTGTTCAAAGTATACTATTAATGTCTAGCTCTACCTCTCTAGTGAACCTAATGTTCATGTTCTGTAATGTAATGTTCTCCTGAATATTAGCTTGAGATCAGATATATATCTGATATTTCCAACACCAAGACTATTTCCTCTGATCCCCATGACCACTAGTGTTGGGTACTTCTGACATAGGGTTGTCAACATTTCCTATAAGGTCAGGCAAAATGGGCAAATCATTCCTTTCTGACACTGGTTAAAAACTGGTTACTTGGTTTTCCCTCACTGTTCCTAAACAGAGTGGATCTAGAAATGGAAGCTTATTCCCACCCAAAGCTCTGTAAAGCCTCCAGGACCCAGAACAAGACTCTGAGAAAACAAAAATTAGTTTTACCCATATTAGACACAAACCCTTGAGCCCCTCCTCATGTGCTTGTGGGAAACCTAGGTGACACATATACACCGTCCACAATTCTGCCAGCCAGTGCTGGGTTGTTAAATGGTCGACCTTCCCAGGGAGATTGATGTGGGTGCGTTTTCCATCCAGACAAGGTGAATGTACTATTCTAATGGATGTAATTGCTCTACATCAGGGGTCTCCAAACTTTCCAAACAAGGGGCCAGTTTACTGTCCTTCACACTTTAGGGGGGGCCGGACTGTGGCCAACAGGAGTATAAAATGCCACATCTTTAGTGGGAGGAAAAACACCCCATCATTGGTGTCAGTGGAAGGAATAGCCCCCCCCCCATCACTGGTGTCAGTAGGTAGAAGGATGCCCATCATTGGTATAAGTGGGGGAAAAAGTGCTCCATTGTTGGTGTCAGTGGCAAGAATTATGCGCTCATTGTAGGTGTCAGTAGGAGAAATAGTGCCCCAAGGGCCGGATAAAAGCAAGCAAAGGGCCACATTCAGCCCCCAGGCCGCAGTTTGGAGGCCACTGCTCTAGATATATGACTATAACAAAATGTCCATAATTTGGATGCATAAAGTATTTGTATCTCTTTAATCTATCTAGTGAATCCTGTTTCTTTCCTCTTGTGTGCCCTGAAGAAGAGGACCAGTGAAACATCTTGACACACAGGGCTTCATTCACTGAATACTGTGTATAAATCCCTGTTGTCAAATTGTTGGCTTATTATGGCCACTGTGTTTGTATGTAAATACATATGTTTTTATTGATGCATGTATGTGCATGATTTTTGTGTATAAATAAAAGAATGGAATTTATATAAATGATACGTCCTATCTTGTCTCTTCTTTGAACCATATTACAGATGTGGCATTGGAGTGACCCCATTGATGCATTCACAATATATATTTAAAATTATTTTTCTTCTTTATTATCTTTAGGTTTAAAAAAATAACACGTTTTTTGTTTAAGTTAGTAAAATGTGATATAACATTTAATATAAATATGTCTGTGAAGGGTCTCATTCAGTCCTTGGATAATAGTCCATATTTACATTGCACACATTCCTGGAATAAGCCCTCAAAAGTACTGGGTGCTGCATGTATCCCATTCCTGACTAAGGGGCCCTGCACAGCTCCGAAATGTTGCACCATTCCGTTTGTGATGTGATCTTTCTTCCAAAAAATCAGTTTGGACTTAATTGAAGATCTGTGGTATGCTGGCAAATATTTACATTGTGTCATTTAGTCCTTCCACTCAGCAGGTGGGGCAATTAAGGGTGCTTTCCTGTTTTCTTTTTTACCCAGCTAACTTAACTACTTGCCGCCCACCCACAGTACATTTTCTTCAGGCGGGCGGCACAGGCAAGCTGGAACATTGTACGTGGCGCGTAGCGTGCTGCTTCTGTGGATTCTGGAACCCGACTGCTTTCAGTGGCTGGGGGATCATGTGATTACAATGTTAACAAAGCTGTTATGAATGAATTTCATAAATAACAGATGTGTTTCCTATAGAGTGATGCTGTGATTGACCCACTGTTATCACACGACACTCGGGCCAATCACTGTACCATGATCACTAGTAATCACAGCTGTTGAGAATGTAACCCATTCATAAAAGCTCAAAAATTGCTGTTACAATGATCATCACTGTAACAATCAAAGTGTAAGGCTGGGTTCACACTGCCATACAGAGCGGCTGACAGCAGGGGTCGCAGTTCACCGTTTCAGGCCTGATTTCGGCCCAAATTTTTGGTGGACCCTTGTGCAATCCGCTCCGCAGCTGCCACGGAGATGTGTGAAGCGGCTCCATCGAAACCCTCATCCAATTCACAATAGTGTGATACCAATGTTAAAAAAAATTTGACCACCCCCCAGAGTAGTACAGTGACACTATGGTGAAACTGAACTACTCTTATGAACGAATGTAAAATAACAGTTGTAAAAAAAGAAAAAATATATATATATTTTTTAACATTCTGTCACCAGTCAGCATCCCTGATCACTGCCACACCAATCATATGATGGTGCTGTACTGCACTAGTGACAGTATGTAAAAAAAAAAAATATTTAATTTCTTAATTTTCAAAAAATATGCCTCTTACTAAATACCTCAGACTGTTTACTTTCCAAAAAGGGGTCATTTGTAGTGAATTTTTACTGTCCTTACATTTTAGGGACCTCAAGAAATGAGATAGGCCATCAGTACATCAGGATAGATCAATTGTTTTAGAGATGTACAGTACACCATAGTGTGTAGACGCTATAACTTTCACACAAACCAATTAATATATAGGGATTGGCGAACGACAGTGGCGGCCAGTCAATAGGGAGCACTTGGCAATGAAGAAAAAAAAAAGCCAGCCCAACCCCCTAAAGGTGGTGCCGGTATATTTTTCAGCTCCTTGCTGTCTGCTGACAGCAAGTAGTGAGCCTATTGGTCAGTCCTGAAGTGTAAGGTATGTGCTCTTAAGAAGTGCACATACCTACACTAACTGGCTGCCTGAGCCCAGTGACTGCCAGTGATTGGTGCGGTGGGTGGGGGCAGGACTGTGGCAGACGTACTGGCTGCTGGGTGTGTGATGAGTTGACTCGCGCAGGCGCAGCACTCCGCCGGGTTCCTGTCCATCCCCCTCGCAGTCAGACGACAACGAGTGCACCTGTGACCGGCAGTGCCGCCAGCGCCAGGCCGTCTGGCCTGACTCTCTCGTGCCGTGTGTGCTCGTCATCTGTCCGACTCACTCAGTGACTGCCTGCCAGCCAGGTGCCAGCAGCCAGACAGACAGTGCCAGACAGTGCCATCCAGACCACCACCACCACCGGCACCACCAGTGACTGGGTCCCACAATCCTGAGTCCTTCAGTCCTACCAGGCCACCACCACTCAGTCTCCTCCAAGACAAGAACACTCCTGACTCTCCTCATCACCAGTCTGGAGCAGAGCCGCGGCCAGCCGAGAGCTGACCACAAGCCTGCCTGAGTGACTGCCTTCTTCTGAAGTGAAGGCCTGAATCCAGGCTGCCGGGTACCATAGTGGCAACTTGATGTATGGGGGAGTGGACTCTCATCTCATAGGGACCCTGATGTAAGGGGGCTGCCTGTGATGTATGGGGGACTCATATGGTGGCTCTGTTTACTGCTATCTGTTGGCTCTATATACACCTATATGGTGGCTCTGTATACTGCTATCTGGTGGCTCTGTATACCCCTATCTGGTGGCTCTATATACCGCTATCTGGTGGCTCTGTATACCACTATCTGGTGGCTCTGTATACCGGTATCTGGTGACTCTGTATACTGCTATCTGGTGGCTCTGTATACGGCTATCTGGCGGCTCTGTATACCCCTATCTGGTGACTCTGTATACCCCTATCTGGTGACTCTGTATACCCCTTTCTGGCGGCTCTGTATACTCCTATATGGTGGCTCTGTACATTGCTATCTTGTGGATTTGTATACTGCTATCTGGTGGCTCTGTATACTGCTATCTGGTGGCTCTGTATATTCTATAAGATGGCTCTGTATACTGCTATCTGGTGGCTCTGTATACTCCTATATGGTGGCTATGTATATTGCTATCTGGTGGCTCTGTATACCCCTATCTGGTGGCTCTGTATACTCCTATCTGGTGGCTCTGTACATTGCTATCTGGTGGCTCTGCATACTCCTATCTGGTGGCTCTGTATACTCCTATCTGGTGGCTCTATATACTGCTACCTGGTGGCTCTGTATACTGCTATCTGGTGGCTCTGTATACTCCTATCTGTTGGCTCTGTATACACCTATATGGTGGCTCTGTATACTGCTATCTGGTGGCTCTGTATACCCCTATCTGGTGGTTCTATATACTGCTATCTGGTGGCTCTGTATACCACTATCTGGTGGCTCTGTATACCGCTATCTGGTGGCTCTGTATACTGCTATCTGGTGGCTCTGTATACGGCTATCTGGCGGCTCTGTATACCCCTATCTGGTGACTCTGTATACCCCTATCTGGTGACTCTGTATACCCCTTTCTGGCGGCTCTGTATACTCCTATATGGTGGCTCTGTACATTGCTATCTTGTGGATTTGTATACTGCTATCTGGTGGCTCCGTATACTGCTATCTGGTGGCTCTGTATATTCTATAAGATGGCTCTGTATACTGCTATCTGGTGGCTCTGTATACCCCTATCTGGTGGCTCTGTATACCGCTATCTGGTGGCTCTGCATACCCCTATCTGGTGGCTCTGTATACCCCTATCTGGTGGCTCTGTATACTCCTATCTGGTGGCTCTGTACATTGCTATCTGGTGGATCTGCATACTCCTATCTGGTGGCTCTGTATACTCCTATCTGGGGGCTCTATATACTGCTATCTGGTGGCTCTGTATACTGCTATCTGGTGGCTCTGTATACTCCTATCTGGTGGCTCTGTATACCCCTATCTGGTGACTCTGTATACCCCTACCTGGTGACTCTGTATACCCCTACCTGGTGACTCTGTATACCCCTATCTGGTGACGCTGTATACACCTATCTGGTGAAGGTATATACCCTCTCTGTGATGCTGTATACCCTATCTGGTGATGCTGGGGTGTATACTCCTGACACAATGAGTGGAATCAATAAGGGGGGGGCTTATGAGAAGTGGGAGGGGTCCAAAAAGAAGGGCAGTGTCTGGCACCCCCCATCCTAAAATTTCACCAGCTGCCACTGGTGAACAGTTCGGTTCGGGCCGAACATTCATTGTTCGGTCGTTCAGCGAACATCCAAACAAACGGGTTGTTTGACCATTTGTTCAGCCCCCCGAACTGACCACAATGCATTGTAAACTTCAGCCAATCAGGTCACAGAGCACTGTCAGAGTCATGATTGGACACTGTTATCATGACTTTATCCAATCATGGCTCATTCCCGCCCCACAGTATAAAAGTATTCTTTCAATGGCAGCCATTTTCAGTGTGATTTTGGCATGGACAGAGATAGAACAGGGCTCTTTTCAGTGCTATTAGTTAGTTAGTGTGCTATACTTTACTG
This sequence comes from Glandirana rugosa, assembly GCA_018402905.1. Lineage (NCBI taxonomy): Eukaryota > Metazoa > Chordata > Amphibia > Anura > Ranidae > Glandirana > Glandirana rugosa. The sequence goes on from BLSH010537910.1 coordinate 892,859, forward strand.
TGCTATTGTGGTTCAATTGTCAGTGTAGAATATTAGTTTAGTGTCAGTCTAGGGATAGTGTGAGTGTAGTGAGGAGGACCATCATTCAGCTTTGCATAGTGTGCAGCTAGAGTGCAGCATAGTGTACAGCTAGAGTAGGGACAGCTTAGATAGTTCACTGTAATGTAGTGAGACCGTGTCATTCATACATACATTAGTGTACATGTAGAGTAGGGACAGCTCAGATAGTTTCAGTGTAGTGAGACTGTGTCATTATATTAGTGTATACCAAGAGTAGGGACAGTTCAGATAGCGTCAGTGTAGTGACGGTTGAACACCAGATCTGATACTGCAAGTTTAACGCCATATAGTTCTGTGTGCGTTACTGCCAGTTTAACGCCATATAGTTTTGTGCGTTACTGCAAGTTTAAAGCTATTTACTTGTGTGTGCGCTACTGCAAGTTTAATGCCATTTACTTCTTTGTGCTTTACTGCCAGTTGAACGCTATATAGTTTGTGCATTACTGCAAGATTAACGCCATTTACTTCTGTGTGCGTTACTGCCAGTTTAACGCCATATAGTTCTGTGTGCGTTACTGCCAGTTTAACACCATATAGTTTTCTGTGAGTTTCTGCCAGTTTAACGCCATATAGGTTTGTGCGTTATTGCAAGTTTAATGCCATTTACTTATGTGTGCGTTACTGCAAGTTTAACACAATTTACTTCTGTGTGCATTACTGGTAGTTTAACGCCATATAGTTCTATGTGTGTTACTGCCAGTTTAATGTCATATAGTTTTGTGTGCGTTACTGCCAGTTTAACGCCATATAGTTTTGTGCGTTACTGCAAGTTTAACGTCATTTACTTCTGCGTGCGTTAATGCAAATTTAACGCCATTTACTTCTGTGTGCGTTACTGCCTGTTTAACGCCATATAGTTCTGTGTGTGTTACTGCCAGTTTAACATCCTTTAGTCTTGTGTGCGTTACTGCCAGTTTAACGACATATAGTTTTGTGAGTTACTGCAAGTTTAACGCCATTTACTTCTGTGTGCGCTACTGCCAGTTTAACGACATTTACTTCTATGTGCATTACTGGAAGTTTAATGCCATATAATTCTGTGCGTCACAGTAGGTTTGATGCATTATATTGCAGTATATTATATTGTATCCGTGGAGTGTGTCTCTGTAGTGTGAGTACTCAAATTAAAGTGCACCAAACACCAGTTTACATTGATTAAAGTGCATCTATATACAGATTTCCACTTCTCCTTTACATTTGCTAATAAGCACCAACCCCTCCCTCCCAATAATGTCTGGGAGGACAACAAGGAGAGGCAGACATTCCCTTGGCACTGTAAGGGGGCCAGCAGCAAATGTGTCCACAGGCAAAGGTGGACGTGGTGGTCAGTCCTCAGGCAGGGCATCATTTCCTCTGTTTAGTGAGTTTGCCCATGCTATCCAGTCACAGCATGCAGAGGAGGTGGTGGACTGGCTCACTAAACCTTCCTCATCCTCCTCATCCTCTGTCAAGCAAGCAGAGACAAGTGTGCAGTCCCCTGCAGTTGCCAGAGTGGATAAACCTGCCTCCTTGTCCACATCTATTCCTGCCATATCCCCAACATCAGCCATGGAGGAGTCAACTGAGTTATTTGACCACAGTGTCAGCCACTTGCTCCTTGATGATGCCCAGCCATTACTGGATTCAGATGTTGGTTCTAAAGGTTGAGGATGACAGGAATATGAGCCTAGAGATAGGAGAGAACACTGGTAGACAAATTGGCATTCTCCCACAGACCCAGCATATTGCCAAGTAGAACTTCAAGGCTGCCTAGTTTTGAGGGTGTTCAAATCATTTCATCTGGAAGAATGTTTTTGGTATAGGTTTCATGGGCACAATTAACACCCAAAGACCAATTTTTCAGCACCTGTTTGACAGGTGCATGTCATTGCAATTTTTTTTGCCTTCATCAAGAGCACCTATATAGGGTTATGGTGGGAAGGCGCCACCAACACCCAAAGACCAATTTTTCTGCACCTGTTTGACAGATGCATATCATTGCAATTTTTTACAGCAAGGCCAATTCTTGCTTTCATCAAGAGTGCCTCTATAGAGTTGCGTTGGGAAGGCGCCACCGACACCCAAAGACCAATTTTTCTGCACCTGTTTGACAGGTGCATATCATTGCAATTTTTTTTTACAGAAAGGCCAATTCTTGCCTTCATGAAGAGCACCTCTATAGGGTTATGTTGTGAAGGCACTACCGACACCGAAAGCCCAATTTCTCCGCACCCGTTACTTCTATCCAAAGTCAAAGTGAGACCAGAATTTATCCAAAAAATCTCTAATCTTGTTCACAGTGCACTACATTGTGGCCTCATCATACACACTGGCACCCCAGCTGTTGCTGAGCAAAATAAAGGCAGCTTGCAGGGAAAATGTAATTTTTGTTGGCTTTATAATTGCAATTATTGCTGCAGCAGATTCTAGACATGGTACAGATCTGCCACTTTACAGGTAGACTAAGGGGACCCCCCCCCCCCCCCCAGGCACTATATTGGAAGGCGTTTTTCATTTTTATGCTTTCACTTTAAAAATAAAAAAATCACTGCTCATTTAAAGTGGTTGTCAACCCATGACAAGCACTTTAACCTACAGGTAAGCCTATAATAAGGCTTAACTGTAGGTGCCCTGCATATCTCCTAAACCTGCACGGTTTAGGAGATGTGCAGTGTATTGGGATGTGCCTACGTCACTGGGCACATGCGCAGTGAAGAAATGGCCTCTGTTCCGTTCCTTCACTGAGATCGTGTTGTGGCTGGCGGCTCCCGCGTGCATGTACAGGAGTGACGTCAAGCGACTCCGGCCAGTCACAGAGCCGGAGATCGTGGCCCTGGAAGGAAGAGGGGTAAAAGATGGATGCGGCCTGGAGCGGGGACATTGCTAGACATCGCTGGCATCCAATGCAGGTAAGTGGCACATAATGGGCTAATATGCGATGCATACTAGCCCTTTATGCTTTTACATTCCAGGGTAACATAGAGGAAGTAAACCCCATCAGGGTTTAAATTACCTTTTTTTCATTGATACATGTCCCCCAGGGCAGGACCCAGACCCCTATAACCATTGTATTCCTAATTACTTGCATATAAGTCTTCAAAATGGGCACTTTTGATTTTTGACGTTCAGATCCAATTGACTATAATGGGGTTCGTTATTCGGGGTCCGAAATTTCACGGGGGTTCGAAAGTTCTGGTGTGAACCGAACAGGGGTCCGTTTGGCCCATCCCTATTAATATACACTTATTGGGATTTTTTTTTACCAAAGACATGTAGCAGAATACACTTTGGCCTAAATGTATGAAGAAATTTGACTTTACTGGATATGTTTTATAACAGAAAGTAGAAAATATTGTTTTTTTTTGGTTTATATAATAAAAAATAAACCCAGTGGTGATCAAATACCACCAAAACAAAGCTCTATTTGTGTGGAAAAAAAAATTGTATAAATGGAATTTGCATACAGTGTTGCACGACAACGCAACTGCCAGTTAAATTAGTACAGTGCTGAATAGCAAAAAATGGCCTGCTCATGAAGGGGGTAAAACCTTCCTAAGGTAAAGTGGTTAACACAATACTGTAAATAACTTGAATATCCTGTTTATCATGTGCTCCCAAGTCTGAGTGAGCATGAGGAGGGATACACATGTCGTTAATAGTTAAACCAAAATAGTCAACAAGTGAGCAGGCAGTGATGGACTTTCCTATTAGAAAGACCAGAATGTTCAGTACATAAACTGACACAGAAGCATTCTGTACCACATGCTAATTTGAATAAAATAAATCTATTATAAAAAATAGAATAAATTATATTAAAAATGTGTAAAAAACCTTGTACATACTTAAAAAAATAGACCAAAAACAGCATAGCTTATCTTTATTTGTACAAGTCTATGTTCCAAATTCACAATAATACATATTGAGTTAATTGGGTTCCATATGTTGGTTCGGCACATGTGAGACAGTCAACACAGGATGTCCTTATTTATTTTCCACAAATATCAAGAGTTCTAATTTTATCTTTTTGTAAGGAAGCACATTCCAGGGTCAGAGGCTGAGGTCACACACAACCTCTTCTTGAAATAAATCTGATTCTGCAAATAGACAGATTTCTGTTCATAAAAGGATGTATATTTATAAAGCAGTGAATCTGACATTCACCAAACATTCACTACAGATATTGCTGCATGCTATCAGCTTACAGACTCCTGGAGAAGATTAGGTGTGTATGCAGCAAAATAGGGGTTAATTAGTGTTAGTGAATCATTTAGGGATTAGGTTAAAGAGGAGTTCCGTGTTGGAAAGAACAACAGCTTTGTTGCTTTTATGCTGAATTATATATATATGAATTATATACTGTATGTATTATACCTATCTATCCAGCAGGTGGCACTGTAGTGTGTATCTATGGTAATGTGTTCAGAGGAAGTGTTATCTCTCTCAGTGTATGTAGTTGTATCCTTGTTCCTTTTTCCTGTTTCTCATGCTGTAAAGATATGTACTGCCATCCTTCATGAAAGTAAAGTATTCTCTGCACCCAAGAAGCTCCCAGCGCATTATATCAATGCTCTGCTAACGGGTTATGGGCCAGCAGGCACCCAGCATCCAAGCACTGGAAAGAATTCTACAAGTCAGGGAGCACTATATACAAGCTGCTGAAAGATGGCAAGCAGTTCAGATTTGACGTTTGCAATAGCAGAGTTGAACAATGCCAATTACCAGCTGTGGAAGTTTAAACTAGAAATGTTTCTCAGCAAGGATGACTTGTGGCAAGTGCTGAATACAGACAGACCCACAAACGGAGACACAGAGGAATGGGACAGAAAAAACAGACAGACAAAAGCAACTATAAGCTTATTAGTGGAGGATGACCAGCTTATTCACATAAGAACAGATAAAACGGCCAAAGGTATGTGGACTTCATTACAAAAACTGCATGAGTGTTCAATTCTAAACAACAAGCTGTTTCCACTAAGAAAGCTATATAAAATAAGGCTAGAAAATGTGACCACACGAAAGCTATGCTGGAGATCATAGTGCTACACGCCATCGGAGAGGACATCAAAGATAACCATATTGTTGCCCAGCTCCTCTGCAGTCTTCCAGAGACATATATTGCTCTTATTAATGCTTTCCACAAAAGAAAGAGTCAAAGCAGTCACAAAGGAAACTGCAGACACATCATTTAGTGGCACCTTTTAAGTGACATAGAGCAGCAAGCCACGTGGCTGGTGCATAGACTCAGGTGCGACAAGCCATATGACTAGCGATGAGACATTCTTCACAAACACTGATTACAGTGCAAAAGACAAAGTTTTCCTAGCAAACGGGAAAAGCATACTGCAGAAGGTAAAGGCCAGGGCTTCCTGAACTGCATTACACCAAAAGGAGGCAAGCAAAGTGTCCTTATAAAGAAAGTGTTGTATGTTCCAGAACTAGAAGGCAGCCTTCTATCAGTGAAAAGTCTTACAAACAACGGTCTCACAGTTAAGTTCCAGGTATGAATGCACAATTCACAGTAATAAAAGATTCCTTGCAAAAGGAAAACTGGAAGATCACCTATATAGGCTAATCACCACAGACCAATCTCTTCAATCTTAATGAAAGTGACGTGGCTGGTGCATAGACCCAGGTGCGAAAAGCCATATGACTAGTGATGAGACATTCTTCACAAACATTGATTACAGTGCAAAAGACAAAGTTTTCCTAGCAAACGGGAAAAGCATCACTGCAGAAAGTAAAGGCCAGGGCTTCCTGAACTGCATTACACCACAAGGAGGCAAGCAAAGTGTCCTTATAAAGAAAGTGTTGTATGTTCCAGAACTAGAAGGCAGCCTTCTATCAGTGAAAAATCTTACAAACAACGGTCTCACAGTTAAGTTCCAGGGATGAATGCACAATTCACAATAATAAAAGATTCCTTGCAAAAGGAAAACTGGAAGATCACCTATATAGGCTAATCACCACAGACCAGTCTCTTCAATCTTAATGAAAGTGACAATGTGCTTAAAGTGCTCTTCAGTGCTCCATGCAAAACTGTGCAAATGGTGACGGGTGCCAAAAACCCTCTTTTGGAGCTGTGTGCTCCATCTAGAACAGCCTGAGTGTGAGGATCAGGGACAGCCACCTGGACCCATTGATCATGCTGGATACAAGTCGGGCCATCCCTTCAGTTTACCTGGTCAAGAATCACCCTCACCAGTCCTTAGCCTTTTTGATCTGCTGACTGAAAAGTAGTAGTTCCATTTCCTCTGGTGAGTGGGGGCACAAGAGGGTTTTTGGCACCCGTCACCATTTGCACAGTTTTGCATGGAGCACTGAAGAGCACTTTAAGCACATTGTCACTTTCATTAAGATTGAAGAGACACTATCAGATATTGCACTATTTTGTTTATAGACTTTTATGGATATTTACATTTATGAGTTATGATGTTGGGAGAGTTATATGTTTTGTGTCATGTATATTGGGCTGGCGCTGTTTGTTGATATAGGTAATTATTATAGCCAACTTCTCAGGCTCAGTAACAGTGAACTGCTCCAGAACATTACCAGTGACAATGCATTGACACTCCATATCAGCATTACTTTCGGAAGTCATTGACACAATCTCTGCTGTGTGTTCGCCCTTATTTGGTCTATGTTTATCTCAAGGGCTAACCTCTGCTGGCATAGCAGAGACAATGTCCACCACACCTTTAGCCCCGGAAAATCCATCTAGCATTGCATGTATCCTCTTGGCCAACTCATCGCAACATGCATTGCTCTGTAGCACTAATTCCGTCCAATGAGGCCTGGACAGACCAAGAGGCTCCACAATATTTGCAACCTTGCACTGGTCAGTACCACCCTTCTGAACCATATGATTGTAAACATTATCAGCATAGTAATAAACACATTTCTCCTGAACACTCCTGTCTTCCATGGTTGCTAATGTTGGCCTGGCCATACCCTCCCAATCTATTGCATGTGTGCTCCCTTCATCTGTACTCCTCAACACCGAACCATCTGAACAAGGAGACACATGCAAGCAGACGGGCTTAGCTGCAGAATTATTACACAAGTCATTGGGAATCATGCATACCGCATCCACCTCCTTGCTCGGGTGGCATTTCATAAACCTCACACATCTTTGCATTTTCCACAAATTGCATTAACCCATTATTTAGCTGCACACTTTCAGTACTAGCAGATTGCACATACATATTACCAGTAAAAGGTGCAGTTCCACTTTGTTCTACCAGAGTGACATTGCAGTTGTCCAGAGCAATCTCCTGCTCCAATACATGAAGTTCCTTGGAGATTTCCAGGGACAACTGTGCTGTTTTACCACCCGTTGCTATGGGCAATGGCCCATCTTCCACTACAGCATTACCATAACCTAGTGTTTTCCCAACATCAGTACATTCAGCATTATAAACCTATAAGCCTTTTGTGGGCTGTCCCAGCCCACTACCAATTTGGACCTTACCGACATTAAACACACCATTATTTCCCTCTTGAGAAGCAGGAACAGGTGCAAGTTTGACTTTAACCCCTGCCTCCCCCTGTACAGAGTACTGCACAGAGAAAAGTCACTCTCAAGAGCATATTCAGTGGCCCCGCTAACTGGGGTCACTCTCACATCACCATGGACGGTCTCGTAACCAGTCTTTTGCAGTGGTTCCAGCCAACATTTCATTAACCACTTGCCGACCGCCGATCGGCATCTGACGGCGGCAAAGTGGCTCGTTCCCGCAAATCGCCGTCATAAGACGGCGGCTGCGGGAACGAGTTTAGTGAGCGCGCGCTTGGTGACGTTTTCTGACCAATGCTCTGGCAGGTACCACTACACTCTCACTGGGGTCAATCGCCCCGGTGACTTATACGAGAACTCTCACTGAAAAGAGACACGTCATGAGACATGTCCCCCTCCGTCCCCAATTTCAGTTTGAACGTGGACAAGGACGAAGAGTTCTCCCTTTATTACCACACAAATTACAGCCATTCCAGGTTTAACCATCACCCGACCCTGTCGGGTGTTTTCCGAATATCCAAATATTACGACTTACATGACTACAACCCTTTTGTGATCCA
>BLSH010537910.1:901013-941244 GCA_018402905.1 Glandirana rugosa
CTAAGCCGCGACGCAGCGAAATTGACTGTTAACGCGCCAGCACGCCGCAACATCAAAAATTAAAAAAAAATTAAAAACCCCAAAAATGAATTCTCATCATCCGTAAACGCGACCACTTTTGCGCAAACCAATCAATAAACGCCAATTGTGATTTTTTTTATCGCAAATATGAGGAAGAATATAAATCGGCCAAAAACGGTGAAAAAAAATGTTTTTTTATATTTTTTTTTTTGGATTTGTATTTTAGGAAAAAGTAAGAAATTTGGGTTTTTTTGCAAAATTGTCGCTCTTCTTTTGTTTATAGCGGCGATCAGAAATGACGCAGCGGTGATCAAATACCACCAAAAGAAAGCTCTATTTGTGGGAAAAAAAGGACGAAAATTTTGTTTGGGTACAACGCCGCACGACCGCGCAATTGTCAGTTAAAGCGACGCAGCGCCGAATCGCAAAAAGGGCTCTGGTCCTAAAGCTGGAAATCCTTCCGGGGCTGAAGTGGTTAAAGACAGTCTTACCCATCGCAGTTGCAGGGGGTCACCATCTTCAATTGAGTACGCTGCCTCATGAAGCAGTCTTCTGTCCCACTTTCACTGGACAACTCTCCCTGGTGGCCACGGGATAGAACTGCAGCAGCCCTTTCAAACTCCTTAGAACCCCCTTCAGGCACAACAGGTACTTCCTCAGTGTTGCTAGGGGGGACTGCAAACATATTTGTGCAGGAATCTGGGTCTGCAGATAAAACATTTTTCTCCGTAACATTGGCTCTTGGTGTACCCCACAGACAGGGACAAGACAAACAGTCATGTCCCAATTTACCACATTCCAGGCATAGGATCTGGAGACTTTGTCTGGTTGCGATGGCATTCTCTCAGCTGCTCTTTGCTGGCTGTCCCAAACAACTTGACTTTTTTTTCCAGGACACTGTGTTGCTTCATGCTTGTCATAATCCTCTGTAGGTGACACCTTTGGCTTGTGATTCCTGGGACTGACATCACCGGCATTGCTAGGGGCAACCACACTCCTCTCAAGTTTCAGGTGAGCCTGTTGCTCACTCCTTCTGGAATTTCTCCAGCATTCTTTATCCAGATTGCGGCTTTATAGCTGTCATAGTCTCCGCTGTTAGCAACAATCCCGCTGTATATATTTCTGTACTCTTCCGTAATAAGTGGCTGTACCAACTCAGCCCAGGGGTTTCTAGGTCCATTTTCAACTACAGCCCAGTATTCAAAGTCCTCCAGATAACCCACAATAGCATCCTTGGGTGACATAGGACTACAAAAGTCTGTGACACTAATTACTTCTTTGTTGCCACAGGCAACCACTTTCGTCGGTGCAGTCTTTGCACTACCGCTGTTAGGGGCAACAACATGCATCTTGATAGCTGGTCACTTTGCACCAGTGTTGCTAGGGGCAACAGCATGCACTTCCCCTTTAAGTGAAGCAAAGAACAGTCTGCAATATTCTCCGGCAGGTTCACACCCTTGCTTCATCCTCACAGACAATCCACAACGCTTTTATGCTGTCCAGCCAAAACAAAATGGAACACTGTCTTTTTAAAGCTGGTTCCTTTTCACTTACAGGTTCTCCTCACCTGCACACAGATTGTGCAGTCTCCTGCAGCAAACACAGTTCACTTAATCAGCTGAACTCACTTTTTTGCAGAAATCCAGAATGTATCTAACAACACTCCTCTGAAAATGCTGTTTGCTTGGCTGTACTGCACACAGCCAATGTGACACAAATTCACTGTGAAGCAGGGACCCGGATTTTACTGTCTTGTGCCCAATGCAATCCTGGCACGGGTGCCAACTCCTGGCATGGGTGCACTTTTAGTGAGGTTGCAACAGCCAGGATCTCTGTTTGAGGGGGTGGTAGCCCATGTTTATTAAAAATAAAGTTCAACACAAAGATCAACAGGGTTTCTGAGTTTCCGAAAGATGTTGATACCTAGACTGCCTCCTGCAGTCCTCGACCCCTGGAGACCGCCTGTCTCCCAGTGTGTGTGTGACCCAGAAGCCTGGTCCTGACTGCTCTTAACAGGCCTCCACCCAGCTGGGCAATCAGTCTCCTGGTAGGTCAGAAAACCTGGATCCAGGACAGGGGATTTCATCCTATCTGGATCTCTAAGAAATCCCCAGGCTCCAGATCCCGAAACAAAATTTAAACAATACTGAGGAAACTGAAAAGCCAGTTTCCTCTTTAATGCACAATGCCTCTGGAGCCCCTCAACCTGCCAGGTTGAGAATCCTGGGCCATCCCTACCATCTAGACCCTGGCAGGGTAACGCTCTGCCACAGTTGCTACTGTGACAAGACCAGACATAGCCGCAGCAGTGGGCATACTATGCAGGAAAGTCTCAGCTCCCTGTCAGCATGACTAGAACGCAGAGTGATGCAGTACCTTAAAGGATCAATTCAGATGAAGTTACAGTTACCAGCAATATCAAATCCAAAACTGGTCGGATATGTGGATGCTGATTGGGCCGGGGTCTGCACAGACCGCAAATCCACAGGTGGATTCATCTTCCAGTACGGGAAAGGAACCAAAAGTTGGTCTAGTCTAAAGCAAGTCGCTGACGCTCTATCTTCTGAAGCAGAGTACATTGTAGCAGCATACGCATGTCAAGGAGTGATATGGATTTGTCAACTTTTTGTAGACATTGGGATAGACAATTCCCATTTTTGAAGACAACCAGGGATGTATAAAGCTTATGTAATCAGAAAGGATCAACCCTAGGACCACACACATCAACGTCAAGTATCGGTGTCAATCAATTCAAGAGCAAGGTGTTATTGACATTCAATACTGCCCATCAGAGGAGATGACTGTCGATGCACTCACCAAGCCTTTGTTGAAGGAATGTCATAATTATATCCAGAAGAAGCTGAATATAATTTGACAAAGAACATTCTGCTGAGAAGGGGTGTTGGAAAGAACAACAGCATGGTTGCTTATAAACGGAACTATATACTGTATGTATATACTTATCTATCCAGCAGGTGGCACTGTAGTGTATATCTATGGTAATGTAATCAGAGGAAGTGTTATCTATCTCAGTGTATGTAGTTGTATCCTCCTTGCTCTTGTTTCCTGTTTCTCATGCTGTAAAGTATGTACTGCCATCCTTCATGAAAGTAAAGTATTCTCTGCCTCCAAGAAGCTCCCAGCACATTATATTAATACTCTGCTAACATTCCACCCCCCCCCCCCATGAAAAAATTAAAAGTCAGCAGCTATAAATACTGTAGCTGCTGACTTTTAATATTAGGATACTTACCTGTCCAGGGTTTCCGCGATGTCGGCAACCCAGCTGATTTACGGATTGGCTCTTGGGTGTTGCTGCCTCCATTCACGGTAAGGGAATTCAGCAATGAAGCTTTTCGGCTTCATAGTCGGTTCCCTACTGCGCATGTGCAAAGTGCGCTGCGCTTTCTAACTGGCCTGGCAGTGGAGGAAGGAGGAGGGGGGCCGAAATTCCAAGGGACAGCACGGCAGTGCAGTCTCCCGGAAGTGGGCAAGGGTACTTTTCATAAACAGGTACCCGTTCCTCCCTCCCCCCTGAAAGGTGCCAAATGTGGCACTGGAGGAGGGGAGGAAGCAGATAAGTGGAGCTTCCACTTTTGGGTGGAACCCCGCTTTAGTGTTAGGCTGTTTTAGGGGATTTTTTGAGGGAGAGGAATTTGTGCCTCATTTTAAGGGTTAGATATAATGCTAGAGTCGGCATAGTCAAGTCCATCCCCATGAGTAAGCTCCAGTGGGCAGAGTGAAACGTGTTGGGGGCGTGGTCTGGTGGGAGTCCAAGCTGAGACTGCCATTCACTATTAGACCGCAGGTCTTAAAGAGGAACTGCAGTCTGCTCACATCATTTGTAATAAAAACATCTTTGCCATTCTGAAACTTTCCTCCAACCACTTTTCATATTTTATATATACTGTGATTCTGTACTTTCCAAATATGCTGCAGAAATATCTCTCCACTGAGTCTGGCTGCAATCATTTTAACTGTTGGCAGCTGAAGCACACCTCCAGCTCTGCAGCTCTCATTGGCCCTTCTATGACTCACCCCCCCTCCCTTCGTGGCAAACTCTCACAAGAGTGAGAGAGAGCTGTGCATGATGTCAAACACTGTGGCATTTTTCCAGGCAAGAAACAGGAAGTGGGCTGTATAAGGTATTTACTGGCAAAAAAAAAAAACGGTTTACTATCCAAGGTTAGGGACACCTAGTCATTCTCTACTAGGCATTGTTAAGTGTTAGGTAATAGGTATATGGTTAAAGAGGAACTGTATTGTAGAATCTGTGCCCAGAAAGGCCAAGCAAAGCCCAAATAACAGGTATTGCCTGTGTTTTCCTTGCAGCTGATCTTCTTGCCATTACTAAATTACCATGCCCATTTTCATACTGTCTTTGCGTGGAGGTGGCCATCTTGGTGGAGTCAGATCTTTACTACCTTATCTCAAAGCTATTCCACTAATGACATACAGTAAGTGCAGATGGGCCACATCCTGGGATCATAAAATTAACCTTATTTAAGTTACTGTACATAAACTTCATATTGGAGGATCAGGGTCGCAAATGGGTGGTCCTCTCTTATTTAGAGGTACAGCCTGGGTGGGACCAATCTATCAAGTGGGCCTGGTAGGTGGGATATTGAGAGGTGGAGTCTGGGCATTATCAACTCATAAAGTTGAACACGCCAACCCGGAAAGTGGGTGGATCAATTGTGGACTGTTGGCGGGGTTAACAGTGTCCCGGGATCCAGAAACATAATGTTTGTATGTTATGTCTGGTGAGGGAACATTCAAGAAGCATCTTGGATCCACAGACTGTATGAAGCAAAAACAGTGAGATCCTTGCACTGCAGGTACTCAGAAAAACAGTGGGCAGCACAGTAGGGAAAAAAACATGGGGTTGATTCACTAAAGGCCAAATGAATGCGCACTTTGCAAAGTGCAGTTGCACTCTCCAAGTGTAGTTGCTCCAGAGCTTAGTAAATGTGGTGAAGTTTTGCTGCCTTCCATCATCCAATGATGTGAAAGCAAATATGCAGTTTTTTTCCCTGACACATGATTGGGTATTCTTTGCAAAGTGAAGCCTTACCTCATTTACTAAGCTCTGGAGCAACTGCACTTGCAGGGGGTGATTGCACTTTGCAAAGTGCACAGTCTATTTGCTATAGTAAATCAACGACCAAATCTCACTCAAAATATCCTAAGACTAGCAGCCAGAGGCAGTACTGTGACTGTCAGGGATACCCAATGCAAGACAGAAGGCCAGATCTGCATACCAACATCCAATATATTGAGTTTATTGTTTTTGGTGGTCAATTGGGAGAATTGTGAATGTAGACGTCAACAGCGTGTTGAATGGCCGATTATGGGCCAACACCACTGATGTTTCCTAGCACTCACTCTGACCTGATCCTTGCTATTTGTTTGGTCATTAGAACTCAATGATGTTGGTATGCGTGCATGTGGATTTGTCCGTGTACCCGGGTGTGTTTTCTTAAATGATAACGTTGTCAATTTTATTACCTTGTGTATAGCCTATATTTATGTGATTCCGTTTTTTTTTAATTTTTGATATCCAATAAGGTTTATAATTAAGGAGGGACCGCTGTTTGCCCCATCCTCCTTCTTCTTTCTTGAACTCCTTGTGAGTCCCTTCTGGTTTGGTTTGTTTGACACTGTTCGTGTGTTTAGGAGATGTAGGGAGGGGCTCCACCATACAGTATATATTGGTAAGTCGGTACTACTTGCTATTGCTGGCCATTGCTGCTATTCTTTAACCAGCTTGTCGATCCTGACGTACTTTCTTTTATTTATTCAGATCTGCATAACTGCATTCAGGAAACTGAAATCAGTCTATATATGATTATAAAAGTTTATTAATAATGAAACTAAACCCATTGAAACACCAGCAAACAGAAAACACGGCAAACATGAAAAAATAAGTGAACCATAATCAAATGACAAAATACCTAACTAGCAAACCAACTAAGTGACAGAAAACAAGCAGCTAACAATATATACAGAAGGCGGGTTAAGACTGAAGAGGTGTCATCAGCAACACAGCCATGGTCATACAAGGAGGATCAGGCAGGGGGTGAAGGGAACAAGTCAGGATAGGGAGAGGGTACAGAAGAGTAGGTTCAACAGCGGGAGTAGGATCAGGGTCAGGAACAGGAACAGATTAACAGGTAACAGGTCACAAGAAGCACAGAGCACACAAGTAGAACACTGAAGCAAGATGGAGTAGCAGAGGAGGGACTAAATACCCTACCATCAGCCAGCATCAGGTGATGGTTAAGGCTGCTTTCACTCCGCTACGTTGCACAAATGTGGTAAAAATGTATATGCCTCTTTGTCATGTTTTTTTGCAGCGTCTTTGTTGTTTTTCCAGTGCTCTTTCTGGGTGTCTATTACCCAGCATGCAACTGTGACACTTGGACACATGACTCAAAAAACGCACCAAAAACACAACCACAGGTGCATTTTTGATGCATTTTCCTTTTATTTCAATGTTAAGGTATACTTCTGGTGCTGTTTTTTAGCACACACCAAAAATGCAGCAAGCAGGTCTTTTAAAAATGCAACTGACCGTTGTGAAGAGTTTTAAAAGGATTTAAACAGTTGCACTTGTCATGCATTTTTCTTCAGTTTTTTTTTTAACTGATAAAGTCCTCAAAAACTGATCAGTGTGACAGGGCCCTAATTGCTACAAACTGCTAGCTGCTGAGAGACACCTGCTGGTGGACACTGGAACTTACATACAGTTTTGGGAACCACAGTGCCACCAGCAGGTGATGCAGTTCCTGACAGCGACTTAGACAATCTCACTCTGCAGATACTCCATACAGGAATGCCTAGGCACACTCACATATGAAGAAGTGAACTACTATTTTTTGGGATAAAGGCACATTTTTGAGGGTACTGCTTAGTTATAATTACCATCTTTACATGTTCCCTACAAGACAGCAAATATTCACATTTTGAGTGTAGTTATGCTTTAACTTCAGGGAAATAGCTAAAGAGCAAGGCCACTTTTAGTGATGAAAAGCAATCTTTTCTATGTGACAATATACCAATATACATTGCAGGAATTTTTTAACAAAATTTTTTGCATACCCCCTACCTGTTTCTGTGTATTTCACCATGTGTTTTGCATACTGATTCTGAATAAGAGTGACTAGTTCATTATTATCAGCTAGTGCAATCTTTGAGTTCTGATGAGAAATGCAGCAGTGTTTGCATCACTTTAAAAGTAATTAACTTTTTGGGACTATCTAACCAAAATGGAATTTCTGTTACAGAGGATGCCTATAACTTCATTTATATCTTAGTGCAGACTTCTGGGAAAATCAGCGAGCCAATCATACAAGCAGGAAATTACATTTTGGAGGCTTTCTGTACACCAATGGTTCTAGTGGGATGAGAGTGTGGGGGTTCCCCCATCCACCTCATTTGTGTGGATGGAGGAATCTGTTTCCGGCTGGCTGAATGAACATAACTAGCCATATAGGGCCAGCTTAACAATGGTCATCTCATTACAATTTGCAGGTTATTAAAGGTACAGACTTCACAGTGGCAGCTGATGGGTTTTTTTTGGGGGGGAGGGCGGCAAACACTCCACCTGATGCCACCCCCCGCCCCCGGTCAGGTCACGGATGGCAGCCCCCCACCGGTCGGTCAGCACATTTTTGTAAATATTTTATTATATCTTTTCATGTGACAACACTGAAGAAATTACACTCTGCTACAATGTAAAGTAGTGAGTGTACAGCTTGTATAACAGTGTACATTTTCTGTCCCCTCAAAAGAACTCAACACATAGCCATTAATGTCTAAACCGCTGGCAACAAAAGTGAGTATACCCCTAAGTGAAATTGTCCAAATTGGGCCCAGTTAGCCATTATTCCTCTCCGATGTCATGTGACTCGTTAGTGTTACAAGGTTTCAGGTGTGAATGGGGAGCAGGTGTGTTAAATTTGGTGTTATCACTCTCACTCTCTCATACTGGTCACTGGAAGTTCAACATGGCACCTCATGGCAAAGAACTCTCTGAGGATCTGAAAAAAGAATTGTTGCTCTACAAAAAGATGGCCTAGGCTATAAGAAGATTGCCAAGACCCTGAAAATGAGCTGCAGCACGGTGGCCAAGACTATACAGTAGTTTAACAGGACAGGTTCCACTCAGAACAGGCCTCGCCATGGTCGACCAAAGAAATTGAGTGCACATGCTCAGCGTCATATCCAGAGGTTGCCTTGTCGTTGTCTGCCATCATTGCTGCAGAGGTTGAAGGGGTGGGGGGGTCAGCCTGTCAGTGCTCAGACCATACGCTGCACACTGCATCAAATTGGTCTTCATGGATGTCATCCCAGAAGGAAGCCTCTTCTAAAGATGATCCACAAGAAAGCCTGCAAACAGTTTGCTGAAGACAAGCAGACTAAGGACATGGATTACTGAAACCATGCCCTGTGGTCTGATGAGACCAAGATAAACTTATTTGGTTCAGATGGTGTCAAGCGTTTGTGGCAGCAACCAGGTGAGGAGTACAAAGACAAGTGTATCTTGCCTACAGTCAAGCATGGTGGGGGGGGGGGGTGTCATGGTCTGAGGCTGCATGAGTGCTGCCGGCACTAAGCAGCTACAGTTCATTGAGGGAACCATAAATGCCAACATGTATTGAGACATACTGAAGCAGAGCATGATCCTCTCCCTTTGGAGAGTGGGCCGCAGGGCAGTATTCCAGCATGATAGCGACCCCAAATACACCTCCAAGATGGCCACTGCCGTGCTAAAGAAGCTGAGGGTAAAGGTGATGGACTGGCCAAGCATGTCTCCAGACCTAAACCCTATTGAGCATCTGTGGGGCATCCTCAAATGGAAGGTGGAGGCGCGGAAGGCTCCATGATGTC
Organism: Glandirana rugosa; assembly: GCA_018402905.1. Taxonomy (NCBI): domain Eukaryota; kingdom Metazoa; phylum Chordata; class Amphibia; order Anura; family Ranidae; genus Glandirana; species Glandirana rugosa. The sequence continues at coordinate 909,927 of BLSH010537910.1, forward strand.
GTCATGTTGGAGTAGATGAAGACTCCAGTAGCAACCTGTGAAGCTCCATGCCCAAGAGTGTTAAGGCAGTGCTGGAAAATAATGGGGGCCACACAAAATATTGACACTTTGGGCCCAATTTGGACATTTTCACTTAGGGGTGTACTCACTTTTGTTGCCAATGGTTTAGACATTAATGGCTGTGTGTTGAGTTATTTTGAGGGGACAGCAAATTTACACTGTTATACAAACTGTACACTCACTACTTTACATTGCAGCAAAGTGTCATTTCTTCAGTGTTGTCACAAGAAAAGATAGAATAAAATATTTACAAAAATGTGAGGGGTGTACTCACTTTTGTGAGATACTGTATATACTATATAGGCAGCGCTTCTGATCGAATGGCAAAAATCAGACAGGATGGTTGTGCAAAAAGTCAATCAGTAGAACGATTTCTGTACAACCAGCCTGCCCATACATGGATCAAAATTTGGCCAGTCCTTGCTGAACCGACTGAATTTGCATCCATGTATGGCCAACTTTAATGTATCCATGATTTCAAAGGACAGTCTCGGGTTTTGGATTTGTTTTTCTGTTTTAAACTTTTAGGCACTGGAAATATTTTAGGCTTAGTGTCCTGATCAACTATGACAAAAATTCAGTGGCAAGGCAAGAGCATGTACAGCTGTAGCAACAGCCTACAAGAACAAAAGGCCAAGATCAGAAGCCTGCACTGCAACGACTTACTTGAATATCATACTGCTGCCATTATTCTTACCTGGATCCACAAAATGGCATGTCCATGATTCCTTATTTTTTTTTTGCAGGGATGTAAAAAACATTTAAAAGGAGGAAAGTATTTATATCTGAATTTAAAGTGGTTCTAAAAGCAGAAGGTTTTTTTTTACCTTAATGCATTCTATGCATTAAGATAAAAAAACCTTCTGTGCGCAGCAGCCTCCTTCAGCCCCCTAATATTTACCTGAGCCCCATCTTGATCCAGAGATGTCGCACATGAGCCTTGGCTGCCCAGGACTCTCCCTCCTCATTGGCTCCTGCTCCTGTCAATCCAATGAGGAGAGAGAGGGGGTGGGGCCAAGCCATTGCTCTGTGTCTGAATGGACATACAAAGCAGCAGCTTGGCTCGGATGCCCCCATAGCAAGCTGCTTGCTATTGGGGGCACTCAGCAAGAGGGAGGGGCCAGAAGCTCTGGTGAGGGACCTGAGAAGAGGAGGATCTGGACTGCTCTGTGCAAAACCAACTGCACAGAGCAGATAAGTATAACATGTTTTTTATATTGAATAGTTAACTCCACTTTTGTGGGGGAAAAAATAGCAAATAAAGAAAAAATAATATAGCGTATACAATTGCAGCACAAGTCCTATTGTAATTTAATTTTATTTAAAAAATACCTTTCCTTTCCAATCTGTAGCTCTGTAATTTTCAGAAAATGCAATGCAATGCAATATGGCTACCTGGAGGTGTTCTGTACACAGAATGTGTACAGAACTCCTCCCAAGAAATATTATTTCCTGCTTGTGTGATTGGCTCCCCAATTTTCCCAGAAGTCTACACTAAGTCAGATTTCAGGCATCCCCTGCAACAAAAATGTCATTTTTGGTGAGAAAATCCCAATAGGTAATCAAGTCTAAAGGGATGCAGGCTCTGCCACTTTCCTCATTAGAGCCCTGCAGGTGCACAGCTGATTGATAACTATGAAACCACTCCCATTAGACCCACTTTCTCACATGGATACAGACAAACACACAGGGATTTCTTCAGAATAACAAAAGGTAGGAATCTGTAACAAATTTGGTAAAATCCTTGTAATGTACATAGATCACAAAAGTGGAGTTATGCTTTAAACGAAAAAGCCCCCCAAAAAACTTTAATATCACTTTAATAAAAATGTAATGATGGATACTATCTTTTCCATGATTCTCTGTGGTAATATTATGTGTGATCAGTTAATTCAAATCAGCATCAAATTATGCCATAAAATTGTTTTAATGGTAATCTGTCTCCAAGAAAAAGGAACATTTTGAGAGGCAGCTGTTTGCTAATTAAATAAAGTAATGTGCTTTTGCAAAGTTTGCCAGCACCTCCATAAACATTACAATGTAATGCTACGTTGTACATGTAACACTGCTCACCATAGATACAGTATGGTGGGTGAGTGTCATCATGCTAAACCTGGATGTCACCCACTAGCACGGTAAAAACAAACTAAAAAAAGAAAGCTAAAAAAAAAGGAAAACTAATGCAGCCACTCATTTTAGGACTGGTAAGCTGCAATGTATTTCATTTTTTTCTTGGGTTTAGATACCATAATAGCAATATCTAAGCAAACTGATCAAATGGAAACATTGGTAAATCTAATTCCAATAAAAAAAAAAAAATAATTCAGTAAAAAAAAAAACACTGGACAAGTCAAAAGTTAAACACTTAAATTGAGAAGAAAAGTACATTTAAATAAATCATACAAAACGGATGCTTGTGGTAAGCTTAAAAGGACTCGGAACGTAACCTCTTCACCTCCGGAATATTTACCCCCCCCTCTTCCTGACCAGGTCATTTTTTGCGATACGGCACTTCATTACTTTAAATGACAATTGCGTGGTTGTGCGACGCTGTAACCAAATAAAATGTATGTCCTTTTTTTCTCACAAATAGGGCTTTCTTTTGGTGGTATATGATCACCTCCATAGTTTTATTTTTTGTGCTAGTAACAAAGAACGACTGACAATTTTGAAAAATAAAATTCCAATATTTTTTACTTTCTTCTATAAAACATATCCAATAAAAAAAATTAAAAAAAATCGAATTTCTTCATAAATTTAGGCCAATTTGTATTCTGCTACATATTTTTAGTAAAAAAAATCCCAATAAGAGTATATTGATTGGTTTGCGCAAACGTGTCTACAAACTATGGGATGTTTTTAATTATTTTTTATTTACTGTATATATTTTTTTACTAATAATGGCGGTGACCAGCAACTTATAGCGGGACTGCAATAGTGTGGCAGACAAATCGGACACCTGACACTTTTGACACTTTTTTGGGGACAAGTGACACTAATACAGCGATCAGTGCTAAAAAAATATGCAAATATGCACTGTCACTGTACTAATGACACTGGCAAGGAAAGGGTTAACATCAGGGGTGATCAAAGGGTTAATTGTGTGCCTAGCTAATGTTACAGTGCAGTGGGGGAGGTGCTTTTACTACTGGAAGACATGGATTGCTGATTCTGCTTCATAGAAACACAGAATCCATGCCTTCTGTACTCACAGAATGACAGTCTGCCTTGTTTACATAGGCAGACTGCCATTCTGTCAGTGTAATGGACGATCGGCGGGTCCCGGTGGAGATTGGGTCCGCGGGACCCACTGATCAGCTCCCGCTGTGTAAAATCACAGTGGGAGCGAGCCGCCGGTGTGGTGCGCTTGCGCCCAAAACCTGAAAGTGCAGAATCACACATATACAGTATCTCACAAAAATGAATACACCCCTCACATTTTTGTAAATATTTTATTATATCTTTAGATGTGACAACACTGAAGAAATGACACTTTGCTACAATGTAAAGTAGTGAGTGTACAGCTTGTATAACAGTGTAAATTTTCTCTCTCCTCAAAATAACTCAACACACAGCCATTAATGTCTAAACCGCTGGCAACAAAAGTGAGTACACCCCTAAGAGAAAATGTCCAAATTGGGCCCAAAGTGTCAATATTTTGTGTGGCCACCATTATTTTCCAGCACTGCCTTAACCCCTCTTGGGCATGGAGCTTCACAGGTTGCTACTGGAGTCCTCTTCTGCTCCTCCATGATGACATCACGGAGCTGGTGGATGTTAGAGACCTTGTGCTCCTCCACCTTCCATTTAAGGATGCCCCACAGATGCTCAATAGGGTTTAGGTCTGGAGACATGCTTGGCCAGTCCATCACTTTTACCCTCAGCTTCTTTAGCAAATCAGTGGTCATCTTGGAGGTGTGTTTGAGGTCGTTATCATGTTGAAATATTGCCCTGTGCCCAGTCTCCAAAGGGAGGGGATCATGCTCAGTATGTCCCAGTACATGTTGGCATTCATAGTACCCTCAATGAATTGTAGCTCCCCAGTGCTGGCAGCACTCATGCAGCCCCAGAACATGACCCTCCCACCACCATGCTTGACTGTAGGCAAGACACACTTGTCTTTGTACTCCTCACCTGGTTGCCGCCACACATGCTTGACACCATCTGAACCAAATACGTTTATCTTGGTCTCAGCAGATCACAGGACATGATTCCAGTAATCCATGTCCTTAGTCTGCTTGTCTTCCACAAACTGTTTGCAGGGCCTTCTTGTACATCATCTTTAGAAGAGGCTTCCTTCTGGCACGACAGCCATGCAGACCAATTTGATGCAGTGTGTGGCATATGGTCTGAGCACTGACAGGCTGACCCCCCACCCCTTCAACCTCTGCAGCAATGCTGATAGCACTCATACGTCTATTTCCCAAAGACAACTTCTGGATATGACGCTGAGCACGTTCACTCAACTTCTTTGGTCGACTTTGGTGAGCCTTGTTCTGAGTGTAACCTGTCCTGTTAAACCGCTGTATGGTCTTGGCCACTGTGCTACAGCTCAGTTTCAGGGTCTTGGCAATCTTCTTATAGCCTAGGTCATCTTTATGTAGAGCAACAATTCATTTTTTCACATCCTCAGAGGGTTCTTTGCCATGAGGTGCCATGTTGAACTTCCAGTGACCAGTATGAGAGAGTGAGAGCGATAACACCAAATTTAACACACCTGCTCCCCATCCACACCTGAGACCTTGTAACACTAACAAGTCACATGACTCTGGGGAGAGAAAATGGCTTATTGGGCCCAGTTTGGACATTTTAACTTAGGGGTGTACTCCTTTTGTTGCCAGTGGTTTAGGCATTAATGGCTGTGTGTTGAGTTATTTTGAGGGGACAGCAAATGTACACTGTTATACAAGCTGTACACTCACTACTTTACATTGTAGCAAAGTGTAATTTCTTCAGTGTTGTCACCTGAAAAGATAGAATAAAATATTTACAAAAATGTGAGGGATGCTGCACAGAGCGGCCGCCCTGTAACAGTAAATCTGCTCTGGGATGGTCGGGAAGCAGTTAAATAAAAAATAGAGGAGACCTTACTTTACTTGTGCCACCACCCATTCCTGAAACCCTCATGCTCTCGCAGAGCAAAGCTGGCAGTATTATCTTCACTTCTTGTTTCAAAGTGTTCCATCCTTGGAATCTATCATCTCAATGTTAATCAATGCCTATTAACCTATCAAAACCGATCTTGCAAATTAATGTTTACATAAATGCTGTAGTTGCCTTTGTTTCCATATCTATTTATGTAACTTCCCCTATTCTTTAGGCATCCTTTTGTAAAAGATGCCCTCAACGTATGTAAGTGATTGCATTTCCTGTTGAGGAGAGTAGTAGCCCTACCTGTTCTCTATGCACTCTGAACTGATTACCTCCATGCCCACCATTTGTTCTACTTCAGACTGACGAGCCCTTGGGGTCCTGCCAAGCTGAACATTGAGCAGCATTCCCTGTCAATCTCCCTTGAACATATTTAGGAATTGGTGGGAAGAGTTGGGTTGTTAATTTATTTTTTTGTTTTTTGATGCAGAAGACAAGTTGAGGAGGCACTCCTTACTCCCCTCATACAGAGTGAATATATGTATAGAGATAATATGTGAGTACCAAGAGTACTGGGCTGTGCTCTCTCTTTCAGAGAAGTACTGGGACTACTCCTAGGTGGAAATGGGAGAAAGGGATAACCCTCTTATTGAGAAAGGGACATGGTGATCTAACACTGTGAGGCTGCATTCACATCTCAGCATATTGAATCACAGGCAGATTTGCCGCGAATCTGCCCGAAATTTGCCATCGCTGATATGTGAATGGTAAAACGAGGTACACATATTTGAGATGCCATTCATTTGAATGACAGCTCAAAACGCAGTGCGGGTCTGCCTCCATTGTCGGCGATAAAGTGCGCTGCAATTGCGGCAACACGCATTGCAGGACGCTTGCCGCCCAAAAATAGTTCAGGAGCTACTTTGGGGCGACATGAGTCCCGCGATGCGTGTTGCCGTGATTGCAGCACGCTTTATCAGCCGACAATTGCAGCAGACCCGCACCTCATTTTGAGCTGTCATTCAAATGAATGGCATCTCAAATATGCGTACTGCACTTTGCCATTCACATATCAGCGATGTCAAATCGTGGGCAGATTTGCGCCAAATCTGCCCGTAATTCAATACGCTGAGATGTGAATGCAGCCTGAGAGCACTGAATATCTCCCGTTTGGAATTTCTTTGTTTTGACAAGACACAGAGTACATGTCTGAGAAGAAACAGCTTCCTTTGTCAGTCTTTGGAACTTGTAGTAAGTTTATTTTGTTCAAGTAAAATGGAATGGCGGTGCTATCTGGACATTCAATCACTTGTTTGAGGAATTCTCATGATGGAAGAACTTGTATATGGAGGAGGATGGGCAACCGCTGTTAAATAGTTTTACGTTCTGTAGTGGCATTGGGTAATCTGGCTTTGCCAGGCTGATTGCTATCCTGTGTTCCTTGTGGGGGCCATTGCGTGCTTAATGATTTTCTTACCTACTGGTTCCACATGGGTAATTGGGACTTTGGGGTGGCTAGGGAGCCCCAGCAAGAATGAGGCTTAAAGTCCACAGGGTGTTTGAAAAAACCCCACTGAACCCCAGCACTGTTGGCAGGAAAATGCAGCTAAAAAAAAAGCACTTTTATCACACACGTCTATTTTCCAAAATACCACTCCCAAATCTCCACAATACATTGGAAAATATGTAGCCATGTGCCCCCTTGGGGGTGGCTGGTAGTTGTGGTCCACCTGCCCGCTGCCACACGATTTTCCACACACCCGGAGTCACTGAACAGGCTGGTACTTTGTTTTGTTGTTTTATTTGGGGAATAAACTTGGATAGGGATAGTGATGATTGTGGGATGCCCAGAGATCAATCATGGGACCTTCTATATACACCAACCGTATATACACTCCTTCTTCCTCCAGCACAAACACTTGCTGACCATTACACTTCTCCTTCCTCTCTCCTGCACATACACTTGCTGTTCCAGGCCTGAAGGGCAATTTATCAGGCCTCCATGACACTTCCTTTTTCCACCACATCTAGCACATGGTGAGGCCTGCACTACTGCCAGAAGGGCCTCCAGACCACCCAGTTGTGAAACCACAGGTCTTCAATTGTGCAGCTAAGTACGTTGGTGCTAGCTGGGCACTGGATGAACTACTACACCCAGCCCATCCATTTTCCAGGCCCCTCCGGCCTACCTCACTGTCCACTGTCCAGTGATACTCCTTTCTCTGACTGGCTTCTCTGTCCTCTACAGACCGTCCACTGTCTCCTCCCAGCCTGCTTCAGCCTTCTCATTCAGCTCTAGGGTTGCCACATCATCCCTTTAATCCAGGACACATATGAATTACACAGGTTCTGTGGTTGATTAAGGTGATAATTAAACTCTCTTGGTGCCTTATCTGCATTAAATTAGCCTAAGAACCTGGGTATTTCATATGTGTCCTGAATTAAAGGGATGATGTGGCAACCTTATTCAGCTCCCAAGGTCTGTCACTCACTGACACCGGTGGATCCTTTAAAGAGTCCTCTATGTAACCTCTCTGCTGCTCTCCTGCTCCCTTGTGCCACTTCGGGAACCAACTCCTCTTCCTGGCTGCACCCAAGCCACCAGGCCTCAAGGTCACCCCCCCCCCTCAGACTGGGGGCTCCCTTCCTGGGTGAGGCCTCCACAGCACCTCTGCTACATCTCCCTCAAGCACCCGACACTCTCCTCCCCCCTGCTGGGCAGATCACAGTATTTAAGGAGGCCTGCCCCCTGCCAATCTAGGTTGGGGGTTGGTCAGGGCTCCTTAACATACTTCAGAAAGTCACAGCTCCTCATCCATCCCCTTTTCCAGAACCTTCTGGCCCCAAAGAAGAGTATCCAAGGGGTGGTCCTTCCTGCAATCTCCAGCCCTCCCTGAGCCACTCCCCGACCCAGATCAAAACAATCAGCCCTGCACTCACTGTCAAGTCTGACTAGATTTTACCTCTCCTAACAAAATCCCACTACAAAAACACACCTATCAATATGGGGACGCTGCAAATAGTTAACTAATTTTTGGAGCTATTTTGTGACCTGCGTTCCTTATGGATCCAGTCATCAAGAAGATTGACAAAATACTCCTGCTGATTCTATTGCAGAGGGGAAGAAGACGGAGAGAATTGGATGAGAAAAGCAGAGTTTGTCGCTACTGGACTCATCCCTTGATGTTTCAGTGTTTATCTTCGGGATACTTTACTAACCTGTATGGAGAGCTGCAGAATTTTAGTATTTATTGCTTGTAGGAACGTGAAACATTAGGAGAGGATGTGGGGTAGTATGAGATACTCCAGGAACACTGAATAGTAACAGAAGGACACGTCCACTAGGCTAGGCTTCTAGGAACAGTCTTTTTGCCAAGAGCAAAAGGGATGACCAGAACTGAGACCCTGTAAGAGCTGTCTCAGTTAGTGCTACCACTGGCACTTTCACTCAAAGGAAAACAGCATACAGTCACGAGGAATTTGAGCTCAGGTCAGTACTCACAATGTCACAGAATAGCAGAACACTTCCTAAAATCACAAGTGAGTGCTTGCATGCGAGGTGCTGTCCAGAGGACTACCTCTGGGTAGCACCCCACATGCAAGCACTTACTTTGTGATTTTGGTTACCAGTAGAGTTGAGTGAACCTGAACTGTAAAGTTTGGGTTTGTACCGGACTTTAGGGTGTCCGTGTCCCGAACCCAGACATTTGAGAAAATGTCTGGGTTCGGGTATTTTTTCAAGTCTGTTGAATAGCTGCAGGGCAGCCAATCAACAAGCGTTTCACTCATTTGCCCTTAGAAGCCATCACAGCCATGCCTACTAATGGCATGGCTGTGATTGGCCAGTGCATCATGTGACCCAGCCTCTATATAAGCTGGAGTCACGTAGTGCTGCATGTCACATCATCTCATACTAGTGTAGGGAGAGGATGCTGCTGCTGCTGCTGCTGTGAGGGACAGATTAGCTTAAGAAAATCTGTTAAAAACAGTGATTTATTGGTGGGTGGGTGCTAGAGGAGATTTTTGTTTGCTAGAGTACATTTTGTTTACAAAGCAAAGTGCCACGTATAAAACCTAAGCAATTTTTCTGTTTGTTAGGTGGGCGTTTGCAGCCATTTTTGAAAGTGCAGTGCACTTGCAACTGCTTGTGTGTCAGGGACACTACTTTAATCGTGTTCTGTTAGTTCAGTTGGCAACATTTTGTCATATTTAAATACTGCTTTTACATTGCAGTTAGACAAATACATTTTTTTTTTGTGCAAAATATTACTTGCTGGTTTAAAAAAAAAAAATTCTAAATACTACATTTGCGGGCAGCTGTGCATTTCTTGCACAAAAATAAAAAGTGCGTCTACATTGCTGGTTTAAAAAAAATATATTCTAAATACCACATTTGCGGCCAGCGGTGCATTTCTTGCATAAACATAAAAAGTGCGTCTACATTTTGGTTTTAAAAAAAAATATTCTAAATACTACATTTGCGGCCAGCGGTGCATTTCTTGCACAAAAATAAAAAGTGCGTCTACATTGCTGGTTTAAAAAAAAAAATATTCTAAATACTACATTTGCACCTTGCTGTGCATTTCTTGCACAAAATTAAAAAGTGTGTTTACATTCCTGGTTTAAAAAAAAAGAATAATAATTAGTGCTACATAGTACATTTGCACCTTGTTGTGCATTTCTTGCACAAAATTAAAAAGTGCGTCAACATTGCTGGTTTAAAAAAAAAAATAGTGCTACATAATACTTTTGCACCTTGCTGTGCATTTCTTGCACAAAATTAAAAAGTGCGTCTACATTGCTGGTTTAAAAAAAAAGAATAATAAATAGTGCTACATAGTACATTTGCACCTTGCTGTGCATTTCTTGCACAAAATTAAAAAGTGCGTCTACATTGCTGGTTTAAAAAAAAAATTCTAAATACTACATTTGCGGCCAGCTGTGCATTTCTTGCACAAAAATAAAAAGTGCGTCTACATTGCTGGTTTAAAAAAAAATAATATTCTAAATACTACATTTGCGGCCAGCTGTGCATTTCTTGCACAAAAATAAAAAGTGTGTCTATATTGCTGGTTTAAAAAAAAAATATTCTAAAGACTACATTTGCAGCCAGCGGTGCATTTCTTGCACAAAAATAAAAAGAGTGTCGACATTGCTGGTTTAAAAAAAAAATAGTGCTACATAATACATTTGCACCTTGCTGTGCATTTCTTGCACAAAATTAAAAAGTTCCTTCTACATTCCTGGTTTAAAAAAATCAGAATAATAATTAGTGCTACATAGTACATTTGCACCTTGCTGTGCATTTCTTGCACAAAATTAAAAAGTGCGTCAACATTGCCGGTTTAAAAAAAAAAAATAGTGCTACATAATACATTTGTACCTTGCTGTGCATTTCTTGCACAAAATTAAAAAGTGAGTCTACATTGCTGGTTTAAAAAAAAAGAATAATAAATAGTGCTACATAGTACATTTGCACCTTGCTGTGCATTTCTTGCACAAATTAAAAAGTCCGTCTACAATGCCAGTTTAAAAAATAATATAAATTTGTGTTAAATAGTACATTTGCGTCCAGAATGAGGAGAACGTCAAATAAGGGACGTGGTCGTGGTGCTGCTGGTGTTGGTGAAGTTCCTGTTGCAAGGAGAGGACGTGGTCGATTTGTGCCAGCTACACGCACAAGTGAAACACCTTCCTCAGGTGCGAGTAGCCGACAGAACCTTCAACGTTATATGGTAGACCCGAATGCCGCTCAACGAATGTACAGGCGATAATAGATTGGGTGGCTGATAATGCCTCCAGTTCCTTCACATTGTCTCCCACCCGGTCCCTTGCTGAAAGCTCAGAGTTGGCACCTGAGCCCCATGACCATCTGTCTTTCACCTCAGCCCCTTGTAAATCAGCCAAGCAGCCTGAGCCCCAAGTCATGTAGCAGTCTCTTATGCATTTTGATGGCTCTGCTGGTGTGCTTTCCATGAGCCATCCACATAGCCCTGCCCCAGAAGTGGAAGACATTGAATGCACCGATGCCCAACCACTTCTGTTTCAGGATGAGGACATGGAAACACCAGCGCAGCACGTCTCTGATGATGATGAAACACAAGTGCCAACTGCTGCAGCTTACTACAGTGTGCAGACTGACAAGGAGGGCAGTGGTGAAGGGTGGGTGGAAGATGATGTGGAGGATGATGAGGTCCTAGACCCCACGTGGAATGAGGGTCATGCGAGTGATGTGCGGAGTTTGGAGGAAGGGGTGGTGGTCGCACAGAGGCACCAGCACAGCAAAAGAGGAAGCAGGTTGCAAAAGCGGAGCGAGCGTCCCCTAGACAGTAGGCCTGCTATTACCCACCGCACCCAGGGACCTAGCACACCAAAGGCAGCTCAAAGGAGTTCCCTGGCGTGGCAGTTCTTCAGACAATGTGCTGACGACAAGACACGAGTGATTTGCACGCTGTGCAATCAGAGCCTGAAGCGAGGCATAAATGTTCTAAACCTGAGCACAACCTGCATGCAAAGCACAAGCTGCAGTGGAATAAGCACCTCAAAATCCAAGAAAGGTCTCGGCCTCCTCCTGCTTCCTCTTCTGCTGCTGTCTCAGCCTCTTCCTCTGCCTCTACAGTGCCAGTGTCACCTGCCACCAAGCAAACAGATGAAGTGACAGCAACGCCACCATGTCCAGACCGATGAGTGGTTGTTGCCACTGAGCCTCAAGCCCGGCCTGGTGGTGTGCGATAACGGGCGAAATCTCGTAGCAGCTCTGGGCCTAGCCAGTTTGACGCATATCCCTTGCCTGGCGCATGTGCTGAATTTGGTGGTGCAGAAATTTCTAAAAAACGACCCGGATATGTCAGAGCTGCTGCAGAAAGCGCGTGCCGTCTGTTTGCGATTTCGACGTTCTCATCCTGCTGCTGCTCGCCTGGGTGAACTTCGGCCTTCCCGCTCACCGCCTCCTATGCGATGTGCCCACAAGGTGGAACTACACCTTGCACATGCTGGAGAGACTGTGCGAGCAGCAGCAGGCAATAGTGGAGTTTCAGCTGCAGCACGCATGGGTCAGTCGCTCTGTGGAACAGCACCACTTCACCACCAACGATTGTGCCTCCATGCGAGACCTGTGTAGCATATTGCGGTGTTTCGAGTACTCCACCAACATGGCCAGTGCCAATGACGCTATTCTCAGCGTTACTATCCCACTTCTATGTCTCCTTGAAAAAACACTTTGTGCGATGATGGAAGAGGATGTGGCACAGGAGGAAGAGGAGGAGGAGGAAGAGGGGTCATTTCAATGGTTATCAGGCCAGTCATTCACAAGTGTCTCGGAGGGTGGGTTCCTGCACCAGCATAGGCCAGGTAAAAAATTTTCAAGGCAGGGCACAGTTCTGGAGGATGAGGAGGATGAGGATGATGAGGAGGAGGAACCGTGTTCACAGCAGGGTGGCACCCAACACAGCTCGTGGGCATCACTGGAGCGTGGCTGGGGGGATACGGAGGACACAGATGATACACCTCCCACAGAGGACAGCTTGTCTTTGCCTCTGGGCAGCCTGGCACACATGAGCGACTACATGCTGCAGTGCCTGCGCAACGACAGCCGAGTTGTCCATATTGTAACTTGTGCTGAGGTATTCAAATCCCTCCGGCGTCCGGATGTCTTTTATTGTTCATTGTTTTGACACAGTCTATCAGTCCGTGGTCCCATTGTTTTGTGTTCCCCCGGTGTGTTGCAACGAATTGAGCTCCTCATGCATTGAATGCTCTTCTTGATTGTATTTTTCAATAAGCATACATAATAAATGTATTTGTTTAATTATTTTTCTTATTGACCTGGTTCACTACATAGACGTATGCACAGCCACTTTTTGCCCTCTCTTGGGACTGCTTTTTTTCATAACTTGTGCTGATTACTGGGTGGCCACCCTGCTGGATCCCCGTTACAAGGACAACGTGCCGTCCTTAATTCCCGCACTGGAGCATGAACGGAAGATGCGTGACTACAAGCACACGCTGGTAGACGCGCTGCTAAGGGCATTCCCAAATTACATCGGAGGCTCAGGCAAAGGCAAAGGAGGAGGAAGAGGTAGCCAATGCAGCTGTGGCACTGCCAGCACCTCAGAAGGCAGGGTTAGCATGGCCGAAATGTGGAAAAGCTTTGTCAGCAGCACGCCACAACAAACAGCACCACCAGCTGATAGGCAACGTCTTAGTAGGAGGCAGCATTTCAGCAACATGGTGGAACAGTATGTGTGCATACGCCTACATGTACTGACTGATGGGTCTGCCCCATTCAACTTCTGGGTCTCCAAATTGGGCACATGGCCTGAGCTTGCCCTTTATGCCTTGGAGGTGCTGGCCTGCCCTGCAGCCAGTGTATTGTCTGAACGTGTGTTTAGCACGGCAGGGGGGCGTTATCACAGACAAGCGCAGCCGCCTGTCTACAGCCAACGTGGACAAGCTAACCTTTATTAAAATGAACCAGGCATGGATCCCACAAGACTTGTCTGTACCTTGTGCAGAATAGACATTTATACCGGCCTCACACAGCCATTGGTATACTTAAGTGAACTTATTCTTTTTTTTTTATAGAACATAAGCCTTTATTGGAATTTGTAACAGGAGAAACATGAAAAATAAACCATGGTACATTTTATATGGAAAAAGTGAACCCGTGCTAGAACATCTCTGGGTTTGTCTGCAGATAGTGATCTGTTTTTCTTTTTTAATATGTGTCAATATTTTGGGGGCTACCCCAATTAGAAAAAAAACAAACAAACAAAAAACAGTGTTGGCTACCTCCTCCACTTTCACCTACACCGCGATGGTCACCGCCTCCTCAACCTCCTACTCCACATCCTCCTCCTCCATTTTTAATTTTTTTTATGTGATTTTAAGTTATTTCCCTATCCACATTTATTTGCAGGCACTTGTCCTACTCTTATCCCCATTTTGCTTCCTTTTGCAGCCCTCTAGCCCTTTCCAGAACTTTTTTAGAGCCATTTTAGTGCCCAAAAGTTCGAGTCACCATCGACTTCAATGGGGTTTGGGGTCAAGTTCGGGGTCAAACTCAAACTTTTTTGCGAAGTTCGGCCGAACCCGCCGAACCTGAACATCCAGGTGTCCGCTCAACTCTAGTTACCAGCCCTATGTGAATTCACAAGAAGTGGTAGTTCTATGTCACCTATACTCGCACATCATCATTGGGGAATCCATAGTGCTCCCGGCTTGTCCACGTATCTCTACCTCAGCTCCCATGCAAGGCATCTCAGGCAGCCCTGATCCTCTGTTCACATCTACATAGCTAACATCACTGCTGCATTCGCCACCAAAGAGTTGGTATACCCTAATGAAACGCGTCGGTCCTACATAGATGCACAATGTTCATACAGATGATTTTATATGTTTTTACATTGTTCCACGTAAGACTGTTATTATCATCTAGTCTTTTCATTGGTTTTCATGCTGTTTAGGACTTGCCCTCATCCCATGATATGCAAAGTACCATGGCGCTAACATGTATATGTGGATTTTAGCATGCCTTGCACTATATGCAATTTTGTGTATGCATCTTTTATAATTGATATGTTGTATATGATCTCACAACAAATAAAAATGTTTTATGAAATGACTGCTTGTTGGTATACACCTCTCATTTAAAGTCCCAAAACCCCATTTTCTTTGTACAGCTACACACTTACTGCTGTTCTAAAGCTCAGGATATTTATGTGCCCCTCAGCCACCCACTGGACCCACCTCTCCAGGGATTGGCTGCAACACAATAAGTATTCATGCTGCCCATTTGCCTTGCCCCACCTCCTGTGTTCTATAAACCTCTCAAAGGCAGGAGGCAGACCCTGTTGTATTGGCCACTCACTCTGTGGATAGCTAGGAATATAGACAGAATGTTATCATCCATTTACATCCGACTTACCTGTAAAGCCACCACCCAGATGACACCGGTGTTTCGGGAATGGCAATGTGATATACCAACCCTGACAGAGGAAGAATGGAGTGAGGGTCTTCAACAGTATATGCAGCTTATGATCTCAGCTAGAGACTGATTTGTCCAGCTGAAATTTTTACACAGGGTGTACTACACATCCCAAAGATTATCTGTCATCTATACCAATGCTGAAGATGTTTGTCCTACGTGCAGGCAGTCAGTGGGGAATTTTATCCATATCATACAGACCTATTGGCAGGTGGTAGTTGCTGACATTAATACAATTGGTGGCGTTACAATTGACAGAGACCCATTAGTTCTTCTTACAAGGATTACTGACAACTCACCTACTAATAAGCATACAAAACTGTATGCGGTATATTTATGCTGGGAAAGTCATCTTGTCCAAATGGGGGCTGCCGGATCCTCTTTTGGGTTCAATGTGGAGATCTATAATAAAAACAACATTGTCCGAATACAAGGTGATCTATATGGGGCGTAACTGCCCAAGGAAGTTCCACAAAATATGGTCATCATGGATACAGGCTAGACACCTCACAGTGTGAGATACCTGACAAGAACTTATCCTTTATACTGTGTAGTAATAATAAATAGGGTCCTTTGTCTTGGGCTGTCCTGGTCCCCCCCTTCTCCCTTCCCCCCTATTACTACCCTATTCCCTCCCTCCCCCCCCCATTGCTCCCCTATTCCCCCCCCCCCCACCTCCTCCCCATCCTAACTTCTTCTCTTTTGGATCTGGCCCTGTAAGGAGGTGGGGAATTCTATCCCCCTCTCTTCCCCCTTAATTATTCCTGGGGTAATGTAGGACGGGGATAGTGCAGTGATGGGGCTACCCTATATCTGTATATTTTGATGTTCTTTCAGATATTGTGGAAGATGTATGGTGGAGATAACTTTTACCTGTTTAACTGGGAAAGACCCTCATTGTCCTCTTTTCCATTCATATGTATCTGATTGTATACCAATATGCTATCACAATGTTTTAATTTACAAGTGTAATATGCCGTCATTTTTCAATATTCTTCCTTCTGTTAAAAAAAACAGCAGGGGACAATAATCAAACCTGTAGCCTGTGAAATCCAAGTCAGCCAAAAGAAATCAACAGCTGCTTCAATTATTACAGAGGAGACAAAGAGTTAAATGTCCTTAACATCCTAGCAACCTATTTTTTTTCCATAATTTTTTTATGTTATTTTCATATCCCCCCTCCTCTTTTTTGAATGTTTTTTTATACGGTTACTTTATTGTTGAGAATTTTTTTTCTATTCTTTTCTATCTGGACAAATATTTGCATCCCTACACCATTAATTCCTTATGGGTGTGAGCATGTTGGTAAAAGTGACCCGGGAAACCTGCTTGGCACTGTGGGAGGAGTTACAGAATGTTGTTATGCCTAACTTGTAAGCAGGTTGAGTTTTATGCTGCCCCCAACCGGGAGGGTTAGTGTTAATATGCTTTCCCGGTTCATTCTTGGCAGGCTTTCTTGGATCTAACCTACTGGTCCCATACTGTATAAAATTTGGACAGCGGTCCGATTCTAGGGCAATTGAGTAGGTGAGCATACTACCTGGCATGTCGCTGTTACCAGGGTTTGTCCACACAGCCTTCTGCTGAAACCGGAGCACGTTGTGGATCCGCTCAGCTGGCTCTGCTAGCTCAGTGGGAGATTGCTCCGTTGATTTCCACTGAGCCGGGGGATGACAGGTCCGTCTCTGCTCACTGTGCAGGGACGGACCTGTCAGATCCCCACTGTTCTCTATGGGAAAGATCGGATGAAAACGGACTGCATGTTTGTTTTCATCCGATCCCATCGGATCCGATCTACTGGACAGAAGGCGAACATATCGCCCATACCTCTATTTTGAGCGGATCTTGACGTATGTCAGCAGACACATCTCTGCTGACATCCGCCTGCCCATAGAGGTCTATGGGTGGCCCGCTTGGATCCGCCTGAAAAATGGACAGGCAGATCCCAGCGGGCTTATCGTGTGCAAGGGGCCTAATGCTTTAGTTTTTGTTGTAAGTACAGAATTGTTTTGCTTTTGCAGAATTTACTTTTCTTGTTGAATGTATAGTTGGGATTTAATTTCATTGCAGAATGTGCTTACCTGTATGGACTAAGTTCCCAGTGTTTGGTTTCCTGCAGCAGTGAATAAAGTGCTATTACCATAAAGCTCTTTGTGTGGGTCAGTCCTGATTGGGGAGGCAGTGCAATGACCCTTATAACAGATAGTATGTCTGTACACTCAAACTGACTGACCCTTAGGGCTCATGCAAACAGGGCGTTTATACAGCCGATGTTAGGGGCGTCTGACTTTTTTTTAACTGCCTCTAAATGCCCCTCCATGTTAGCCTATGTATCCATGCATGCATAAACTTTTGGAGGCATAAGCGTTTAGGGGCAGTGTAAAAAACTGATAGCCTGTGCGTCCAGGAGCAGAGGCTGTTAAGCTGTTAAAATGCCAAAAAAAAGCTGCTAAGCACAGCTAAACACTGCTAAGCGTTTAGCCGCATTTGGCGTTTTTAGGTGTTTTTACATTATAGGGAGTGTCTTTACTGAAAAAAAAACGCTAACTCCAAAAAATGCGGAAAAACGCCCATAAACGCTATTCAAAAACGCGGGTAACATCGCGTTTTTAACACTGCGTTTTCCTGGCAGCAGCACTGGCATTTTTTAAACGTCCTGTGTATATGTGGTCTAAAAATATAAAGAGCATTTTACAAGTTAATTGTAACATGTAAATATGACCAATAAAGTGTGCGTCTTATTATTCTTTTTTATCCAGATAATCCGCCAGCAAACTACCTTGGGTCAAGTGAGGTAAAGAATTGATTTGTAATAGGTGGATCCAGTAATGACATACCTTGCCTGTTAGGACAGACCTCACATTCCCAGCCAAGACACTGCCTGTCATCCAGATGAGAAAGTCTACATCCTGGGGCATGGCTGGACGCAGAGTAACATGGGTATCTAGTGATCAGTGAAAGTCATTTTGCAGGTAATTTACCTGACTAGCTTGCAGATCTGGTCAGTACAGTCTAATGAGCATTAAATATATGAAAGTAACCTGAGACAACACAGAGAACCACTAATGCATCTCATCAACACCAGTAAAGTATGCTTGTTCCTGGAACAGATAATTCATGATGTGGTTTATTTCAAGAAAAAAACTATACAGGCTTTTAGTCATTTCATATATTTTTTTAAGTATTTAACTGTTGTTTTTTAAGGAACTGGGAGAGAGACTGAGATGAGAGACACATACAAACAAGAGCAAAGGCCTGCACACTACAGACTAAAACTAAACAGTGGATGAGAATCATTTCAAGATTGAATGAGGAGCAGAGATACCCTCTTTTCCTACCTTGATGACAAATGGGCTTATGGACCTTTTCTGCTGTAAGAGGTCTATTTATGAAGATTGTATCCCTGGATTAACCAGGAGGATCAGAGACTAGGTTAATAGGAGCTGGGAATGTGATCTTCTCCAGAACCCCATGCCAAATTTTTTAAAAAATGGCATAGGGGTCCCCCCAAAATTCAAACCAGACCCATATCCGAGCATGCAGTCCTGGCATGGCAGGAGGGGGTGGGGATGAGTGAGCCTCCCCTCTGAACCATACCAGGTCACATGCCCTTAACATGGGGAGGGGGCTTTGAGGTCCCCCCCAAAGCACCTTGTGCCCATGTTGATGGGGAGAATGGCCTCATCCCCACAACCCTTGCCGGTGGTTGTGGGGGTCTGTGGGCCGGGGGCTTATCAGAATCTGGACGGCGCTCCTCCCTAGGTGAATAGGTATGGGGTACATTGTACCCCTACCCATTAACCAAAAAAGGAGTAAAGTGGTACGAAAAACAAGAGGCAGTTTTTGTCCTTTATTGTGTAAAATAGGTCTTCTTCTTTCTTCTTCCATCTTCTCTTTCCCCGGTCCTTCTTCTGATCTTCTGCTTCTTCTTTCGGTCTTCTTCCTTCCTCTCTTCATCTTCTATCCTCATCTTCTTCTTCCTTCTTCTTTCACCGCCCCTGCTCCCGCTGCCACAGCCGTGCCGTCCAGAGGCGTCTCCCATAATGGGCGGTCTTCAGTTTGACATTTCTTTTATAAGAAGGGGTGAGGCCACCCGGTGACGTACATGGGTGACCCGCCCACTCTGACAACAAATTACATCAGTACTCTTGTTGGGAGCAGGAATGGGCCCTGCTGTTGTAAATTAGTTTAAAAATTGTGATGACATGCCCCAGTCAAAAAGGTGCTGTAAAATTGGGTGTCAGTTACCTGGTTGGAGGCCAAGGTGCAGAGAGGGCTTCCCTTGCAGCTAGGTGCAGAGCGCCCCCTGAAGGTGGAACAGGGAGTGCTATGCCCGGAGAGGCAGGGGTTACCGGTTAGTGCAGGCCATGTGCGTAGTCTCCCAGGATGGATCCGCTGGAACCAGGACGTGCTGCTGGGCTGGAGTCCCCTTGGTACACTGGAGCACACGTGGCAGGAGTAGAGGGAACCGGAATCAGGATCAAGGTCAAGCCGGAGGTCATACACAGGATAGCAAGCAGAGTCAGTAGTCTTAATTCAGGAGTAGCCAGAAGCGAAGTCAAAAGCCAGGCCGAGGGTCAAACACTGATCAGGAGCCGGAGTGCAGAGTAGTGAGACAAGCCAGGGGTCAAAGCCAGGAATCAGGATGGTCAGAACAAGCCAGATTGGTAGCCGAGGATCAGATCAGTCAGGAACAGGAACACAAGGAACAGCAGGAAGCTGAAGATAATCCAGCAACTAATAGCTAACCCCTTGCAGTACTATTGTTGGGAGCAAGAACATGTCTTGCTGTTGTAAATTAGTTTAAAAATTGTTATGGCACGCCCCTGTAAACCAGGTGCAGGAAAATTGGGCCTTGGGTGTTGGTGGTGCCCTAAATACAAAATATCATTCTAGATTATGGACAGGAGGAGTAGGAGCAATGTCAGCCTTAAAAGCATCCCAGATCCCTAGCAAATTTAATCAGTTGCATCAGCATCAGGGGCTTGATAGCTGCTGATGCAGGACTGATTCATTTTTATAAAAGTGAGCCTATCAACCGAGTCTGTGGACAGGCACATTCTTTGATCGGATACGAACTCTCCAGCAACACTGAATGTCCATTCAGAAAGCATGCTGGATGCAGGACAGGCCAGTAGCTCAATTGCGTATTCAGCAAGTATGGGCCAGTTGTCCATCCTCAAGACCCAGTAACTCAGTGGATGCTCAGTTGGAAAGGTCTCCAAGTCTGCTCTTGCCCCTATATATTCCTGCACCATATAATGCAGATGCTGACGATGGTTGCTTGTACCTATCAGGCCTGGGCGACTGAAAAATGTTTTAAAGGCATCGGTCAGCCGGCCACCTCCCACACTGCTCTGTCTCTGAATGACTGAAGCTTCAGAAACACGTTGTCCAGCACCAGGACATGGTAGCCTCCCAGGATCTGGAAAGGCATTGCACAAACTTTTCTTCAAGGTATCCTGAAGATGTTTCATCATCTGCTCTCTCTGCGCAGGCAGGTTGAGCTCTGCAACTTTACCCTTGTAACGTGGATCAAGAACGGTTGCCAGCCAGTAATGATCCCTCTCCTTGATACCATATCTCTGCATAAAGGGGGCCTTGAGAGGACAGGAAGTCCTCCTCTTCCGCCCGCTGTTCTGCCTCAAGTTCCCTGTTCATGATTCCACGAAGCATGTGCTCCAGAAGGAATTCTAGAGGCACAGTGTCACTGATGCATGCATTGTCACTGCTCACCATCCTTGTGGCCTCCTCAAATGATGACAGCACAGTTCATGCATCCTTGATCAGTAGCCAATTACATGGCGAAAAGAAGCCAAGCTCCCCTGAGCCTGTCCTGGTGCCATGCTCACAGAGGTACTCATTGATGGCCCTCTGCTGTGCGTGCAGGCGCTGCAGCATTGCCAATGTTGAGTTCCACCTTGTGGGCATGTCACAAATGAGGTGGTTGGTGGGCAGGTTGAATTCCCACTGAATGTCAGCCAGCCGGGCTGTCAGGAAAGGACTGTTCCCTAGCCTTTCCGCGGTGGTGCGCGCGCCTGTGCGCGTTCGCGCGCGCCCGTGCGCGTTCGCGCGCGCCCGTGCGCGCACCCGCGTGCGCGCGCGCTCACGTGCGCGCGCACGCGCCGGAAATGGCGCCTGGCGGCTCTATTTCAGTCCGCAGAGCCTAGTGGCCAGTGCTGTCCGCTCTACAGCGTTTCCTATACCTGCGACCCCCCGGTGACTACTTCTGTGTGACTTCCTGTTCCTGTGACCCCGGCTTATCCCTCGGACCTGTTGATATCTGCCTGCATCTGACCCCGGCTTGTCTACGACCACCCGCTTGCCTGCTCCTCCTGTACTTCTGTTGCCAGCACGTTACCGACCCTGCCTGAACCCGACCACCCGTTTGCCTGATCCCGTTGTACCGCACCGCCTGCCAGTTGCCAACTCGGACTGTACCACTATTCTCCCGTCTTGCACGAGCTACCTTGGACTTCTCCTTACCACCTGAAGATTGTCCAGCCCTCGTGCCCCCCTGTGCTCCAGAGCTCCCTGTTCCCACTATCAGGGGTTCTCGAACCAGGGCCGCAAGAGAGGTTGCCCCCGCATAAGCCAGACTCTACCACCAGGTACGTGACACGGGCACTGGCATTGTATTAATGCTGGAAATGACCACAGACTTTTATGGCCTGCCTCAGGATATCTGGTAAGCCTGGGTACCTGGTCAAGAAATGCTGCACCACCACATTCAAGACATGAGCCAAGCATGGAACATGTGTCAAGTGTCCCTATTGGAGGGCAGAGAGAGGGTTGGTACCATTGTTAATGGCTGGTGACACCTGCAGATGCGAGCAGCAAGCCTCCTCCCAATCCTCATCCGTCATGTCAGAGACAATCCGCTGCCATTGGGAACGAGCTGGCAACAGAGTGTTTCCAACAGTGGTAACCAAGAGGTGGGTATACAATTCAGAGATGAGGCCCCCAGGTCCCTGTGACTTCAAAACACCTATGAGAGGATAATTAGAAAACCTCAGTTCATTGTTTCCAAACTGAGCATGCAGCGTATGTCGAAATTGGAGCTATCTATAAAAGCATGTGCAGTGGAGATCATAGCTCCTCTGCAGATCCTCAAATGATCGTAGGGTAGTGCCAGTGTAGATATCTGCCAATGTGTTCACCCCCCTCTGTTCCCATAAGGAGGCATCTACAAAATGTGACAAATGTGTGAACATGGGGTTGTGCTAGAGAGGACGCGTAGTCTCAACATCTCTGAACCCAGTGATATGCTTAGATTCCTGCCATATTAATCTTGCCAGATTTAATATTGGTAGCCCTATCTGTGCCAGAGATGGTTTCTGGGGCCTCCAAAGCTATCAGCAAATTGTCCAGTTGGAGGAGATGAGCTAAGTGTGACTCAACCACTGCTGACGGTGCCAGCCAGTCTGTTAAATGCAGCAGTTGGCCAGCAATGTAATAGTACTAGAGATTTGGGAGGGCTATACTTGTCTCTAGTTTAGGGTGTTGTAAAATAGATAATTTGGGCTTCCTTCTATTTTGTGCTCAAATAAATGGACCAAACTGAGCATCCAGAGATTTAAAGTATGGTTTAGGCACCGGTGCAGGCATGTGGGAGGAGATGTATAAGCATTTCGGCAAGAGGACCATCTTAATAAGATTGATCCTACCCACCACTGACAGAGAAAGTTTAGCCCACGTGGCAAGTTTATTTTTAATCACTGCCATC
The DNA here is from genome assembly GCA_018402905.1 of Glandirana rugosa. NCBI lineage: Eukaryota > Metazoa > Chordata > Amphibia > Anura > Ranidae > Glandirana > Glandirana rugosa. The sequence continues at coordinate 932,789 of BLSH010537910.1, forward strand.
AAAGAGTCCATATTGGAGGCCAATGCCTCTGCTGAAGATAGGGTAATATTTATTCCCAGGTATTTCAATGAGGTGACAATTTGAGAGGGGTCACTACTCCACTATCCTCGAAAACCCGGTTTTGTAAAGGCATCTATGTGGATTTTTGCCAATTAATTTTTAGGCCTGAGAATTCTCCAAAGGTATCTATTATCTGCATAGCAGCTGTCAAAGACTGCATTGCGTCTTGGAAAAAAAAGGATAAGGTCATCCACATAGAGACCAATTAAATCAGTCCTTTCTCCTAGTAAGATGCCCTTCACTAAAGGAGACTGCCTAAAAAACAAATTTCTTCATCAATTTAGGTCATTATGTATTCTTCTACATATTTTTGGTAAAAAAAAATCCCAATAAGCGTATATAATTGGTTTATGCAAAAGTTATACCGTCTACAAACTATGGGATATTTTTATGCATTTATTAGTTTATCAGCGATCAGCAATTTTTAGCGGGATTGCAACATTGCAGCGGACAAATCGGCCACCTGACACTTTTGATACTTTGGGGACCAGTGGCATTTTTACAGTGATCAGTGCCCCAAAAAAAATCATTGTCACTGTACTAATGACACTGACAGAGAAGGGGTTAACATCAGGGGCACTCAAAGGGTCAAGTATCTCCCTAGGGGGTGCTTTCTAACTGTTGGGGTGTGCTTTGACTAAAGGATAACAGAGATACTTGTTTCTGTTTTCTTAGCAGAAACGCAAGATCTCCATTTTCCCCTCTGGCAGAATGGCGATCGGCCTTGTTTACATAGGCAGACCGCTGTTCTGCCTCTCCTCAGAATGATGGGCAGTTCCCAGTGGACATTGCGTCTGCCAAACCTGCTGATTGGCTCCCGCTGTGTCCAAACACAGCAGGAGCAGGGTCATGACCTAAAGTCTGACCAGGAAGTAAGGCAGAAGTAATCGAGCAGTGTGTTTAAACCACCATGTAGAGAGTGAGGTGAGCGTGTGTAGAATTAATGGAAAGCTGTTTTATTTTTTGCAAAATAAGTACATTAATGCTATATTGGTATATAGGGGAGATGGAATTTAGAAAAAAAAGTGAACAAATGTGAATTTAGCCTTTAATACTTACAATGTCATGAAAGAACATGTATTGATATTGTATTTGTAACCAAATGTTATTTTTCAATCTATAAAGGCTGTTGGGCCTTCCATAAGAATAGTGGTAGCTGTATGTCTGTATGGATATGTTGCACTAATGTGGGGTGCTTTTATTTAGTGCTATTTGCTCCAACGCGTTTTATGCATTGATAGCAATAAAAAGTTATTGTATTTTGAACATTGTGGTTTCCATGTGATACTAGTAAAATCTGTCTAGAATGTTTTTGGTTGGCCAAAGCAGGGATCAGGTACAAGGGGAATATGTAGAAGCAGCGGAATCAGAATAGGTGCAAGGCAGAAAGGGTCAGGGTAGCAGCTACAGAACTAGGATCACTGGTTCAAGAGCAGCAGGATCAGAATGTTTGGCACACAGGAGAAAACATGGAAGAGAAGAAGCTAAGTACCCTCCCAGCAGTCAGCATCAGGTGGGTAGCAATTTCAGGAGTCTGTTGGCTACTGGGAGACACCCGTTGGTTGACACTGGGCCTTCAACCTTCTGGTTCGTGAACCACAGCGCCACAAGCAGGTTATCCAGTTCTTGACAGGTAGCTAAAACATTTCTCTTATATTTATTTTTGGCTCCCCATGACTAAGCTTTGTGGGGTGGAGTGAAACGCGTTTGGAGCGTGGCCTGGTGGGAGTCCAGGCTGAGGTTGCTACTCTACTTACCACCTCACTACATCTAGATGTGTGACTTTCATGGGCCACCCCATTGTTCTCTGATGTATTTTTGGCTGTTTGTCTGGAGTTCAGCTTTGAGACAGTTCAGTTTGAAGCATATGTGTCAGGAACCATGAATCAGACAAAGACAGAAGTGCAGTAAAATCACACTTTTTAATAAAAAAGGTAAAATGTTATAAAAAGAGTAAATGTGGTCAAAACATAGCCAGGGTTCGGTAACCAGAACGGATAATCTGAGGATGATCAGAAGGCATCTGAGATTTGAGCCAGGCAGTTTATATAGCTAGGAGAGCTGGCTAATGAGCAGGATATGGACATCAGGTGAGACAGAGTGAAAGCTGAGACTGGCAATTAACCCTCAGCTGAGCAGCTTGCTCTGAGAAGAGAGGGCTGAGTGCAGCTCTGACAATATTCCCTTGAGCTGGATAGCCCATTGGCATACTATAACTGCTAGGGACTTTGCAGCTGAGTTCCCAGATTAATTTTTCCATTATTGGTTATTACAAGGGGTTTGGGTACATGGGTGCCTGTGTCTCCTGTATATTTTTGGGCAGACTCTCCTCCAATCGTGTAGCACGCTCTGCTTTTAAATAGCATGTTAAGCATAGGTTGCAGTTTGCATGCCCCGTTCACCATTATAATTCAGGCCTCCTTCTCCATTGTAATCTAGCCCCTTAATCAGGGTATTTCCATAAGGACAACAAGGTAATAAAATCATCTGTTGGGTAATTCACAAGTTGTGTAGTGCTCAACCAAAATGACAGTGACTAGTTATTGTGAAAAACGAGGTATAAAAATAATTAGACCATCCTAATATAAAGTGCTAGTGCAATTCAAATAAATGGATATATAAATTCATACATAATTATGAATAAACCTCATTGATATAGTCCAAAAAGAAATATGTGCAACTAATGCAAAAATGTGCAAATGCGTGCAAAACGTGCAATGGAAAGTTGATCTGTAAAGTTCACGTGGATCATAAATTTCCAGGGAATGGAATACATTCAAATGTGTGACATGCAGATCCAAGTGAAATCCACTACCATAAGGATGCAAGGCTTACCAGAAAGCCAATATATTCAAGTCTGAATATATTGTAAAATATGGAACAGGAGGCAGCTTCCTTGATTTAGATGTCCAGTAAAGATGTCCAACAGCCAGGCATCACTTGGGGATGTCCCATGGAAATGAAGGGAGGTCCTATCAGCAAGTACACCTCTTGGAGGTTACACTCCAGGGAGACAGCGGTGCATGCAAAGAAAGGGACCCCACATAGCATAAAAACTCTTAACTTAAACAGGGAGTTTTATTGTGGAAAATTGAAAATTGTTTCATACTTACCGTAATTTTCCTTTCCTGGTGCCTATCCATGGCAGCATACCTGTGAAAGAGCTCCGTCTCGACTCCTCCCCCAGGACCAGTAAATAGCATAAATTAAAGGCATAGCCCTACCCCCAACATTCTCCATAATATAGAATACCTAGGGCGGGCATATGCTGCCATGGATAGGCACCAGGAAAGGAAAATTACGGTAACTATGAAACAATTTTCCATTTTCCTGGCGCCTCCATAGCAGCATACCTGTGATAAATAACAAGCATACAAGGGTGGGATAAATGCAAGAAAACAGAATTTATTTGGAGACCGCCATAGCTGCCTGTATTGCCCTTCTTCCAAACTCCGCTGGAGTAAGAGCCCCTGGGTCGATGCGGTAATGCCTGAGGAACGTGTGTTGAGAAGACCAGGTTGCGGCCCTACAAACTGTCTCCAAAGACACATTTGCCCTTACTGCCCAAGAGGCTGAAACTGCCCTCGTTGAGTGAGCATTCAGATGAGAAGGTGGTTCCATATTCTTCATGTTGTAAGCCTTCTGTATTAGCTTCACAACCCAGGAAGCCAGGGTTCGGCTGGAGGCTTCTTTGTCTCTGTTCCTTCCCCATGGGATAATAAGAAGTCTCTCCGAGATTCTAAAGCTTTGGGTTGCCTCCAGATAGCTCCTGAGGACCCTGGCAATATCCAATTCATGGCAGGACTCCATGTCAGAATTTGAGAAAACCGGTAAGGACCACGGTTCCATTAAATATGCAGAGGTAGCGACCTTTGGTGTAAAACCCCTCATAGGGCGAAGCTCCACTCTGTCTGGGAAAAAGGAGAAGTGTTTGTCCCCTAACCCTAGAGCGTGTAGTTCTGAGATTCTTCTGCCGGAGGTAATGGCCAACAAAAAAGTCAATTTTAGGGTCAAATTCCAAATTGAGGATTCCTCAATTGGTGCGAAAGGATGACTGGATAAGGCCTCTAATACCAGCAGGAGATCCCATTCTGGAAAGGAGCGCCTGCGAGGTGGTCTTATTTTCAGGACCCCCTTAAGAAATCTCATCACCAGGGAATCCTCGGCCCACCTTTTATTGGTTGCTGCCGAAATTGCTGAAATCTGAACCTTTAAAGTTGCTAAGCCAAGGCCCAGATCAAGACCTGCTTGAAGGAAACCTAGTATTTCTACCGTAGATGGGTTTACAGGGTCAAAGCCGCCTCTAGTGGCATATGCAGAGAACCTTTCCCAGATCCTCGCATATATCCGAGTTGTTGTAGGCTTCCTGGCACTGAGAAGGGTAGAAATGACACCCCGAGAACAGCCTAATGGTTGAAACCTCCTCCTTTCAATCGCCATAGCCGAAGATCCATCTTCTGCGGGTTTGGATGCGAAATCCCTCCTTGTGTCAGCAGATGCGGGAAGGCTGGAATTCTGATGGGGGGACCCATGCTGAGATGTATGGCTAGGGGGAACCATGGTCTCTTCGGCCAGTAAGGTAGAACCACCAGAACTTGTACTGGCTCCCTAAGGAGCCTGAGCAGAAACCTTGAGATCAACGGGCGGGGAGGGAAGGCGTATGCCACTGTAAAGTGCCATGGACATGACAGAGCATCCACCTCCTCCACCTGCGGATGAGGCAGAAGAGAGACAAACCTCCTGAGCTTCGCATTCTCCCAAGTTGCGAAGAGATCCACTTGAGGGGGATCCCAGAGGCTCACGATTTGGTGAAACACATGAGGGTGCAGAGACCACTAGTCGTTGTTGACAAATTTCCTTGATAGATTGTCTGCCTCCTTGTTCAATCTGCCTTGAAGATACATGGCTCTGAGGTCTAGGAGATTCCTCTCTGCCCAGATCATTACTGGCTCCACTTCCCTGAAGAGTGTCCTGCTGCGGGTGCCCCCTGTCTCTGTAGATAGGCAACCGCCGTCGTGTTGTCCAGGCGTAGAAGTACTCTCTTTCCTCTGATGCGGATTGCTAAAGAAACTAAGGCCAGGAAGGCTGCCCTCATCTCCAAAATATTTGACACGACCCCCTGGGGTGAGAGGACCATCTTCCTTGTATCCTGATCTCTTGGCAATGGGCACCCCATCCATGCCCGCTTGCATCTGTCGTGATTGTGATCCAGGAGTGGGGGCCCAATGCCTGGGATCTCAAGAGGTTTGGCAGACTGGTCCACCAGTGGAGACCTCTGCGCATACTTGCGGATAATACTATCTTCTGGGAGAGATGCAGCCTTTTCCACTGCGCCAGGAAACCCACTTGGAAGTGTCTCAGGTGCCAATGAGACCAAGGGACCAGAGGTATGCATGATGACATCCGGCCTATCAAGCTCAGAAACTGTGAGGCCGTCAAGTGTGATCTCTGCATGACCTCAACATTCTCTGGCTGATCTCCTCTGCCTTCTGCCAGGGTAATGAAACCGTGCCCTGCTGAGTGTTGAACAGTGCTCCCAGGTAAATCATCTGTTGTGATGGCAATAACTGACTCTTCTCCTTGTTTATGAGCCAGCCTAAATCTGCTAGGGAGCTCAGCAGGATATCCCTGTGGGCCAAGAGCTGGCTTGGGTTGTTTGCTAATAAGAGAATGTCGTCCAGGTAGTGGTAAATCCTGAGACCTTCTACCCTTAGCGGGGCAAAGGCTGAAATTAGGACCTTCGTGAACACCCGAAGGGAGGTACAGAGGCCAAAAGGAAGAGCCTGAAACTGCAGGTGGACACGACCTACCGCAAACCTTAAATATTTCTGGAATGAGGGCAGAATCGGGATGTGCAGGCAAGCGTCTTTCAAATCCACCGATATCATCCAATCCCCTGGCTGCACTGCCTGCATTATTGTCTGCAGAGATTCCATTTTGAACCGCTCGAGATGGATGTATTCGTTGAGCTTCTTCAGGTCTATTACCGGTCTCCAGCCGCCTGTCTTCTTCTGTACTAGGAAGAGCATTGAATAGAACCCTGAAAAGCGTTCCGACAAGGGAACCGGAACTACTGCCTTTTGTACCTGGAGGGACAATACAAACTGGTTTAAAGCCAGAGCCTTTTGACGGGATGTCGGAGTACTTGTCTTTCTGAAGGAATTTTGCGGGGGCCGATGAGAAAAAGTCCAAAAGTGCCCGAACTGGATTGTGGAGAGGACCCACCGATCTTGACACACCCTGGACCAGGCCCCTAGAAAGGACTTCAGCCGGGCCCCCACTTGGGGAGGCTTGGACGTTCTGGCGTCAAAAAGACTTTGCCCCCTCCTGAGGAGCGGAGAGAGACTTATTCCTCTTGGTTCCCAGAAAGGAGGCCTGAGCACTCCTCCAGGATCTCTTGTTTTCGCTGCCTTGTCGGGATTGCCTGTAATCTCTGTAGCCCGACTGGCAGAATCTTGAGAGGTAAGTTTTAGATTTTCGAAATTTCCTATCTTGGGGAATAAGTCCCGATTTTCCTCCCGTGACCCTGGAGATTGCCTTATCCAATTTATCTCCGAACAAGGACTTGCCGTCATAGGGAATCTTGCACCAGCTTTGTTTGGAGGCTAGATCAGCCATCCAAGATTTAAGCCAAAGGGCCCTCTTGGCCATCACAGAGTGCAACATTGAGTTGGCTGAGCACCTGATAGTGTCAATGGCGGCTTCGCCTACAAAATCTGCAGCAAGCTTGAGCTCCTCCTGGCCCTTCACTATGTCATCCTTGGGCACCTCCTGCTTTATTGCCATCTCAACATTCTCAGTCCAGACCCTGATTGCATTGGAGACTGACGTTAAGGCAATAGCCGGTCTGCAGGCTCACCAGAAGCTAGGTAGGCTCGCTTTAGTTCCAGGTCGATCCTTCTATCTAAAGGATCCTTAAATGATGCCGAATCTTCCATGGGCAGAGTCACATTCTTTGCCAGTCGTGCTATGGCCGCGTCCACAACTTGCATAGTGCTGATAGATTGGGCATCTGAGTCCCCCAAGGGGTACAACTTGTAAAAATGGCCTAGAGAAAGCTTCTTGTCTGTCCTGTTCCACTCATCTTGAATGACCTCTCGGATTTCTCCCATCAGTGGGAATACCACCTGTTTCCTCTTAAGAAACGGAAAGTATATTTTCACTTTGGATGGAGGCTCCACCGGGTCTTCCCAGCCAATGGCCTGTTTTACGGCCTGAACGAATGATTGGACCAGTTGAAAAAAAAACCTGAAAACTCCGTCTCTTCTGAGGATTCTGCAGAGGATTCGTCCAGAGGCTGGTCTCTTGCTACTCACCCTGAGGCAGGAAGAGGGGTACTGGCTGCGGATGGACCTGGGATGTTTGGCTCAGCCTCATTTCCCCCTTCATCCGAAGCTGCTGGTCTTTCTGGAATTAAGGCCACCAATTCCGAAAAGGATTCCTTCATGGTCTGCTTCAACAGATCGACCACTTGCCTGCTCTCCAGCTCCCAATTGGCCGCATAGTCTCTGAAACAGTCCCTACAGACCAACTTGTCTGGGAGAGGAACCGCACCACATGCCCAACATTTCTTCTGGGCTGGCCGGGCTGGAGGTGAAGGGGAGTAATAGGACCTCCTGGATCTTGATCTCTCCGACGATCGATGCCGTGAAGAATGCGACCTGTGATCCAGGCTGTAGTCGTCACGGTGCCTTGAAGACTTCCTGGATCTCTTGGAAGACACAGGGCTGGAAACATAAAATCAATCCATTTGAAATTTTAATCTTCTCTTTTTAAAAAAAAAAAAACTTACCTGCAGGTGGTCCCATACCTTTTAGATCTGTGTGGATCTTTTCCCTTAGATGAATGGCTAGGACTCTTGCCAAGAGAAGAAGGAAAAAGGGGAAGAAAAAAAAAAAAGAATATAATAAAAAATAGATAGGGAAACAATGCTCAAAGAGACACAGAGTAAAAAGAGAATGAAAACCAGGACAGGAGCAAGCTAAACAGGATGCAAGAACCGCCCCCCGCTGATAGAGAGAATAAAAGTCTTAAAGGGGACTTTTTAAAAAAAAAAAAAAAGGAAAAATCAAAAGAAAATGACAAATCCTTGAAGCCATCAAGACCTAAGTAAAAAAAAGAAAGCTGATCCCCTGGGTCAACACTGCCGCCTTCATCTGTTTGTTTTCCTGCAGGGAAAAAAAAAAAAAAATTTTTCAGGGGAAATTCTGAAAATAAGAGAGATAGTCGCCCCCCGCCAAGAACGTAGGACAAATCGAACGAGGACAGGACCAAAAGTAAGAGAAAAATGAGACACAGAGAAACTCGTAACAAAGGGATAGATAAAAAATAATATAAGAAAAAAAAAAAAGAAGGGGAAAAAGGAAGAAGAGAACCGTTCTCAGGATCGGTAAGTA
>BLSH010537910.1:987194-997879 GCA_018402905.1 Glandirana rugosa
GCACCTGAAACTACGGATACTGGAAGCCTGTGCTAGCATTTCTCCTGCGGTGTTGCTATCAGTGTGTGAAGAGTGGGAGAAGAGGGTTGCATTGACAATCCAACACAATGGGCAGCACATTGAACACATTTTATAAGTGGTCAGAAACTTGTAAATAACTCATAAAAGAATAAAGTTACGTTAAAACCAAGCACACCATTGTTTTTCTTGTGAAATTCCCAATAAGTTTGATGTGTCACATGACCCTCTTCCTATTGAAAAAACAAAAGTTGGATTCAAAATGGCCAACTTCAAAATGGCCACCATGGTCACCACCCATCTTGAAAAGTTTCCCCCCTCACATATACTAATGTGCCACAAACAGGAAGTTAATATCACCAACCATTCCCATTTTATTAAGGTGTACCCATATAAATGGCCCATCCTGTACATCAAATCAATGTTCGGTGTGACTACCCTTTGGCTTCAAACCGGCATAATTTCTTACACTTGCACACTTTGTACACTTGCACAAAGTCAAGGAATTTGTAGGATTACAGTCAGGTGTATGATTAACCAATTATACCAAGCAGCTGCTAATGATCATCAATTTCATATGTTTGATAAGTTGAAACACAGTCACTAACTCAGGTGTGTAGGAGGCTTCAAACTGGGCGAGGAACAGCTAACGTCTGCTACTAAGGTGAGGTTACAAAAGACAGCTTCAAGTCTCGGGTCATACACCATGACAACAATGAGCACAGCAACAAGACACAAGGTAGTTCTACATCAGCAAGGTCTCTCCCAGGCAAAGATTTAAAAACAGCCTGGGGTTTCAAGGTGTGCTGTTCAAGCTTATTTGAAAAAGCACAATGGAAGAAATGGGCAGCGCTGAGAACTGTAGATGCAGTGGTCGGCCGAGGAAATCGAATGCAGCAAATGAAAGACACATCATGCTAACTTCCCTTTGACATTCCTTTCAAAGATATCCAGCAGTGCCATCAGTACAGAACTGGCAGAAACCAGTGGGAACCAGGTACACTCATCTACTGTTCAGGGAAATCTGGCTAGAAGTGGTCTTCATGGAAGACTTGCAACCAAAAAGCCACACATCTGACGTGGAAACAATGCTAAGCAAAGCAAATATGCATGAAAACATAGGAACTGGGGTAGAGAAAAATGGCAGCAGGTGCTCTGGACTGATGAGTCAAACTTTGAAGTATATGGCTGTAGCAGGAGGCAGTTTCTTCGCTGAAGGGCTGAAGATGGGTACAATAATGAGTGTCTGCAGGCAACATTAAAGAATGGTGGATGTTCCTTGCAAGTTTGGGCTGCATTTCAGTAAACGGAGTTGGAGATTTGGTCAGGATCAATGATGTCTTCAGTGCTGAGAAATACAGGCAGCTTTCCCATCATGCCATACCATCAGGTAAGCGTGTGATTGGTCCTAAATTTATTCTGCAGCAGGACAATGACCCCAAACATACAGTAAAGAAGAACAAGAAGTCCTTGAAATGATGGTTTAGCCACCACAGAGCCCTAATCTCAACAGCATGGAGCCTGGCTGGGATTACATGAAGAGACAGAAGGATTTGAGGCAGCCTACATCCACAAAAGATCGGTGGGTAGTTCTCCAAGGTGTTTGGAACAACCTACCTTCCATCAAACACTGTGTGCAAGTGTACTTAGAAGAAATGATGCTGTTTTGAAGGCAAAGGGTGGTCACACCAAATATTGATTTGATCTGGATTTCTCTTCTGTTCTTCAACTTTCCATTTTGTTGATTGATAAAAATAAACTATTAACACTTCTATTTCTGAAAGCATTCTTGATTTACAATACTTAAACCAAGGGGGTTTTTCACGCCTAAAACTTTTGCACAGTGCTCAAGACTCAGTGTCGCCTTAACAGCACCATGAGCCCCTGGGCAAGGTAATGCACTGGAGCCCCTACCAGGGTGATGGTGACCTGCTGCATGTCTAGTGCGCCGCAGCAAACAATGGGTGTGGCTAAATTATGCTGCATATTGGGCATTGCTTTTTAGTCTGATTAAAAAAATGTTGTCTTTTTTCGGTAAATTTTTAAATTACTTTTTTACAATTTTCTTTTTTTGTTACATTTTGAATTCATTTTAATATAATATTTAAAAAAAATCACAACACTGTTGGGGGGGCTGTTTGGTGAGATATCAGGGATCTAAACATAACCCTCTGAATTTTGAGACAGAGAAAGGGACTGAGGAAACACGTTCCCCCGTTCCTTTCTGCAGTCTCAGCTGCACAGCAGATGAATGAACAGAAGATAGAGGCTCCTGTTCATTCATAGACTGAAGCATAGTAAACCCTTTTTTGCTTCAGTTATGAATGGTACCAATCACTCACTGTGTTAATTAGAAAAGCAACATATTTACAAGTCCCTTACCCACCATCCATCCTGAAGATTCCCCCTGTGTGCCTGCAGCTGCTGTCGGTGGGAGAGGAGGAAAGCAGTGCTGCGGGAGGGGGGGGGGGCGACACACAATGGTGCTCAGGCAGTGAGGGAGGTCAAATAGTGATCAGTGTGGCCGGTGGCGGAAATAACTGAGCCGATCTTTTGTGGCTCACCCTGCAGCTGGCTTTCAACTGCTGCAGGGTAAGCCACAAAAAACATTGGTTCCAGTTATTTCCCCCACCTGCCGCACTGATCACCAGCTCTAGCCACATGTGAATCACCCTGCTGGGTTGGAGGTACTCCATGCACCTGGGGCTTTGGGCAGTGCCCAGGGGTGCCTGTCCGAAAAGATGGCCCTGGCAAAACTGAAGGTAAAGCTTTAAATGTTAAAGCGTAACGCCACTTTTGTTGAGAAACAAAACACTCCCCTCTGGGTGATCTATGTACATTGCAAGGATTTTAACAAACTTTTATTCCTACCTTGTTGTTCTGAAGAAATCCCTGTGTGTTTGTCTGTGTCCATGTGGAAAGTTAATCTGTATGGGAGTGGTTTAATAATTATCAATCAGCTGCTGCACCTGCAGGACTCTAATGAGGACAATTAATTGCAGGGCCTGCATCCCTTTAAATGCAATTTCCTATTGGGGGCATCTCACCCAAAATTATATTTTTGTTGGTGGGGATGCCGGAAATCAGACTTGTAACTTAGTGCAGACTTCTGGGAAAATCAGTGAGCCAAACATATAAGTAGGAAATTATGTTTCTAGGGGGAGTTCTGAACACATTCTGTGTACAGAACACATCCAGGTAGCCATATTGCATTGTATTTTACAGAAAATTACAGAGCTGCAGATTGAAAAGGAAAGGTCATTTTTAATAACATTCCATTACAATATGACTTGCGTCACAATTGTATATGCTGACAGCCTGCAGTGGAAGGAGCTTGATTGGCTCCTTCCACAGCTTTGCTTTCTACACAGACTATGTACAGCAGTAATGATGTCACTGCTACTTTTACAAAGTAAAATCTGGGGTTGCAAAGGCATTTGGTGCACAAAGTGGAATTATATCCTTTGTCACTATTAAGAAATATATTTCAGTTAGTTTTTTTGTTCCTGGAGTTCAACTTTACCATTTTTGGATAGAGGGGTCTTGGTTCAAATACTGGAATTACTGATTGCTGTCCTCTAATGTAAAAATCCTCAGTGGGCAGAAATGTACCTGAAGATTTCCCCATGAAATTTCCTAGGGAAATCCATAACCATAGCCATAGGTGTGCGCAGAGTGTGTGCCGGGTGTGCCTGGGCACACCCTAATGGTACAGATTCCCCCTGCTGATATTTCACCAAAGCCCCCCAACAGGGCTGCTAAAAAAACGTGAAATATAATAAAATAAATGAAATAATACAAATTAAAAGCTACTGACACCATCCACTGCCCTACTGACACCAACCTCTGCCCTACTGACACTGTCCACTGCTCTACTGACACCATCCATGTTTTAATACATTTGGGGTTAACACCCTAATGCATTAGGCTAAGCACACCTATGACCATAGCTTAGTACAGGAGGTGAGCTAACCAATCAAGGGACTTAAGAACTCTATTTGTCATAAAATGGGAAGAAAAAAAAACATTACGGTAATCGAGCGACCTAGCCTGCTTCCATCTGTGATCTGCATGTCAGATTGATGACACATTGAATGACTGTAATTTGTGACTATAGGCAGAGAGGTTCAGAATCACATTAATGGATGGATGAAAATGTCTTGTCTCCAGCACTGCTTGTTCTGCAGAATAGTCAATCAGCCCCCATGGACTTCTTGTGTTTGTTCTTTTCCCTGCGGGAGATAAGATGTACTGCACTGTGTGGAGTGTGTTGAAGCTTTATGGGAAAGGGAAATGTTCCGATGGATAGATCAGAATCTTTGTGGAAAGCTTTAATCTCAAGGAAGATCTGCTGTATAAGGGCTACAGTCTATGTGTTGTGCTATGTTTGTGAAGGTCTGCCTAAAATGGCATTGAAGGGCTAAAATATGTTTGAAGGACAGCCAACATATATACTCAATAGAAGAGAAGGCTTTTTTAATGTTGCTTGCAATGTTCAAATAGTTTAAAGTGGAATTATGGGCAAATCCAAAAATGCCATTGGCATGAACACAGCAGCTTTTGTTTTTTTGTCATCCTGTAGCATCCTTTTAATGCCTGCTGATCCTTCCAGCAGATCTGTTATTTTTCTACTTTAACAGTGGCGGCCGCTCATGCAGAGCGCAGGGGCACCACCCCCCTAATCCGTGCGCTTGGCTGCTAATCTAAATGCAGGGTGCCGGATGCATGGATTACAATGGGTTTTTTTTTTCTAAGCACATGATTAGAGCTGGAGGCTCTAATTGGCTTCAAAAAGGGTGGGCTCGGGGTGCAGAGCATTGCACCCGGAGCCCATCCAGTTGTATGACATTAGCAAATTAATATTTGCTAATATCTTCCTGTTTCACCTCCCGGCCAATCAGGAAGCGGGTCCTGAGACCCGATTGGCTGCGTGTCCTAAGTCCTGATTGGCCGGGAGGAGAAGTGACTGCCAGGATTTTGGAGGAGACACAGAGGGGGAAGCTAAGACCTGGATGGGGTAAGTGGCCTGGCGGATGGCAGGCGATCAATACGGCAATTGAATGACGGGGGGGAGGTGGCAATAGATCAAGCAAGCGCCGAGGGGAATGGTTCTGGTTTGCTGGCTGCCACTGGTAGTCACCCTGTGGACAGAATAGTCTTAAATGGGATGTAGCTTTAAGCCTCGTTCGCTCTGCATACTATAGTGTACATCCATGCAAGGGCCATGTTTGCCCTCAAGGGGGTGCACAGGTGTTCCATTTATCCCTGTGCAGGCAGTCCCATTAATGTCAATGGGGACACAGCGGCTGCATGGACACCCAATTTGAGAGCAGTGCGAGTGTGGGTGTGCGGCCCTGGTCGCAGACTGTGTGAGTGTTCAGGGCCATGCACCCACACCCACTTGGATGACAAATTGAGAGCAGTTGCTGTGTCCGTGCAGTTGTTACATTTTAATTGAAATGAATGGAACTGCCTGCCCAGGGATGCACAGAATACCTGTGCATCCCTGTATGCAGTGGCGGCGGTCGATAAACTTAGTTTGCCAAAGAAGAAAGCTACTTTAACATGTTGAAAACGGTTAGTCCTATCATCATTTAAAAAAAAAAAAACTCATTCATATGTGTCACATAATGTGTGTGCACTGTGCGGGGCGCCAGACTAATGGGTGTCTATTAGGTCCGTAAATGTGATGTGAGCATGTGATTTCAGGCTGAGGCTCTAATTGGCTTCATTCAGGTTGTCCTCAGGGCGCAGAGCACTGTGCTCCGAACACTCCCTCTTTTGATTTTAGCGAATCAATATTTGACATTGCATCACTTCCGGTTTCCGGCTTCTCATTACGTGGAGACGATACTGCTGGGCAAGTGCTGGGCAAGGTAACGTGGAGGGGGCAGCTATAGTTTGTATTGTGTGTGAGTGCGGACCTGGAGGGGTTTGTTTGTGCCCCCCCAAAAAATTTTTTAGCACCAGCCGCCATTGCCTGTATGGGTAAACACTGCCCTTGTATGGGTGCATGCTATAGTATGCCCATGTGAAAAAGGCCTTAAATAGCCTTTAACAGATCTATGTATAAATCATTCATTGCGGTCCTATCCACAACTCATGACAAAGTTTTATATGGTTTGTCCTAAGCCCTGTAATTGTCACTTTAGCTGGACAGCTTGGACTGCAAGTAAAGGTGGTGAAAAATATGAATAGAGGCCTATGGATTTCATATTTCATATTCTGAATACTATCATTAAAGGTATTAACATCATACAGATATCAGAATACAATAATTTTAATCATAGTAGTTCTTTCAAGAAAATCTCCTTTAATGTTCATATACAGTAAAGAAAATAATATATATGTAATATATATACAGAAGAGTTCACAAAAATTTGCTTTGGTTCGTGAACTCCGATCTGGTTCACAAACACGATTTACAGCCATTTTCCCTGCTCTGGTGAGATTGTAGGTCAGAGAGAGACAATGAAAGTGTACAGTACTGTGAAGACACTTACAGTACAGTACTGAGAAGCTTTTTGCTCTCAGCAAAGGCTCCCGCAGCTGTCAATCAAATCCAGTGACGCGGGAGGTGGGGGGGCGGGGCCGAGTCCTGCTGTCCTTGTCAATGGACGCAGCAGCAGGATTTGGGAGCGCACCTGCACGAGTGCCCCCATGGAAAGCGGCTCTTCGTGGAGGCACTTAAGAAGAGGAGGAGCCAGGAGCACCTCCAGGAAGCCCCAGAAGAGGAGGTTCGGGGGCACTCTGTGCAAAACCACTGCACAGAGGTAAGTATAACATTTGTTATTTTAACAAAAAATGAACCTTTACAACCCCTTTAAGTAGGAGCTTTGCTTTATGCATTGGTGTCTCGCAGTGTGGTATAGATTAACCGGTTCCCGACTGGCTTGCATACTTTTACTGCTGCACTTTGGCAGAATCTCACGAATTGCCGTCTTTAAACAGCGGCTCGCGCCGCACTCTACAGGAGTGTGCCCACGGCTTGGGTGGACCAGATGTCCACCGGCGAGCCGCAATTGCTTGCAACCGAAGAAAAACAGGGAACCGCCGATGTAAACACGATGGTTCCCCGCGCTGTCAAGAAGCATCTAAGAGATCTACTGATCCCTGTCACTGGAATCAGTTAGATCTCTTATGCCCCTGACAGCCCAGCCCCCATACAGTTATAACACACCCAGGGAACACAGTTAACCCCTAGAGCGCCCCCCCAGGTTAACCCCTTCGCTGCCAATGACATTTATACAGTAATCAACGGATATTTAAATTTCTGATCGTTTTATAAATGTCATTGGTCCCAAAAAAGTGTCAAAAATGTCCGACATGTCCGTCCCAATATCAAAGTCAGATCGCCGCCATTACCAGTAAAAAAAAAATTGTAAAAACAGCAGAAATTAGTTCTCATGGTTTGTAAACGCGGCAACTTTTGCGCAAAGCAATCAATAAACGCCAATTCATGTGTTTAAACGGTATTACACTATGTGGTATCCTTTCATCTCTGCATGAGGTTTGATATAACCAGCCACACAAATCATAATAGTCTGGATGTCCTGCCTGAATGATACCTACCCTACATCTGTGGAAGAGGTGGATACGGTTCATGGGATGAGGACCATGTGAATATCTGACAAGTTCCTTTTTTGATGTCATGCGTATACCCAGACTTATTCTGGTAAGGGTGTTTACTTATCCCCTTTGGTGGAGGTTCGCACTGCATGTGGGTGAATAGCACACTCTATATGAACTTGCATCATTCAACGACAAGAAGGAACATTTTTGATTGAATTGGTTTCCACTATATTTGGACACTTCAGCACTTTTTGGTACTGATGAACTATGTTTAATTTTTAATATTTTTTAATATCTGTTATACTATTTGGTGATTGATGCTGATAGGCATATTATAGCGCTGCACTTTTTCATTGTCACAATACTGGTTTTATTGTCGTGCTAGCTGCTGTTTTTTCCATTTAGGGAGCGCAGTATCTTTTCCTTGTTTCCAGAAAGCTCTATTTGTGGGGAAAAAAGGACACCAATTTTGTTGGGGTACAACGTTGCATGACAGTGCAAATGTCAGTTAAAGCGACGCAGTGCAGAATCGCAAAAAGTGCTCTGGTCCTAACCTGGGAAATCCTTCCGGGGCTGAAGTGGTTAAAGCCTCGTACACACGATGAGATTATCAGACAAATGATCGTTTGTTTGTTTTTTGCATGCTAGTCTCCATATTGAATATTAAGAGGTTACTCAATTTAAAGAAAATTCTCATACAACAGAATACAACATCGGGAGTGATGAAATGTATTGTATTGTAATTTTGGATGAAAACTGTACTAATTAATTTCACATTGTAAACAGTAAGCGAAAGCAAAGCACCACATCACTTACACTTACTAATCTTTTTGTACTGATTAAACAAAATCCATACAATCTGGTGTCATACGAGAAAAATGTTTGTGTTTGTCCCATTGGATAATTTCGGATGAACTGTTGTGATCGACTCTCGAAAGCTGTATACCAACGATCAGATTATTGTACGATCATTTGAAAACGGTTATTTTCATCCGATTGATCATGTGTACTAGGCTTAAATAGGTCACACTCACTAATTTTTGATATGTCTCCATGGACATTGCTGCTTTTTCCCAAACTTCAACAAAGTTTACCCATTTGGTTTCTCTTTAGCCATTGTCAGCCCTTTGTCTTCTAAAAAAAAATACCCACATAGGTCATCTTTGTAGTGTATAAGGAATTGCACAATTGCCTTTTGTTGAATAAAATAAACTCTATACTGAAATCTTCTATCTCAATAGCACAAACCTCAGAACCGAAATCTTGTAACTTTACGGTTCAGATGGCAGACTTTTTTTCTTAAATGTTGACAACAACAGGAACACTTTCTCTCCAGGCTTTTCAGAGGAACAAAAGCATTCCCTTTTTATTTCAGCTATGTACAAGAGACTAAGTCGAAAAACTCCTGATGGTAGTGTGGCAGCGGTGTACCATACTCCTTCAAGATGGGGGAAACCGAACACTGACTATAGGGTGACTACTTACCTGCAGTCTACTTCGAGAGATCAGAGACAACCTCTCATCACCTCTCAACTGCACCAAAACACCCAGCATACAATGACATGCTGTTTCTTTACCGCAATAAATCTACTAATGTCAGAAGTGCAGGCCACAGGTAACCCCTAAGGTAGATTAGTAAGATCCCTTTAAAGAACCCTCTAACACTGTCCCAATATTTTCTGTATGAATTAACTCAGTTGTGTATTTGAAAACTCATTTTTACAGGGAAGCCTATCCCGCCTCCACATAAAAACTGTACTTAAGTCACTTCCATCAGTAGTCATCCCTTGCGGCTATTAACTTTTGAACCACCTCCCCCTACCTGTAGATTGTAAGCTCCTTGAGCAAGGCCCTTCCATTCCTTCTGTATTAATCTGTATTGTAATTGTACTGCTCCCCCTTTATATTGTAAAATGTTGTGCAAACTGTTGGCACAATATAAATACTGCATAATAATATTTCACTTATAGGTGGGCTTTCAACACTAAGGCTGGGTTAACATCTAATACCGATGCTGCTTGGAGCAGGTTCCTGTTCTCCATTTCAGGGATGAATCAGGGCCGGATTTGTGCCTGAATTCGGCCTTAAAACAGAGCCAAAGACGCACTGGACTCCTGTGTAAGCCCCTCTGGAGCCACCATAGAGATGTGAGGCTCTCCATAGAGAGCCGAGCACAATCTCCTGTCATGCGAATTGGATGCGGGTAAACCCACATGCAATTGGCACTAGTGTGAACATAGCCTTATCCCTTAATCTTTCTTGTCCCTGCATCTTGCTCTGAAAAGTCAGTCACAAGCGGTACCTGTTTAACAGGTCTACCAGAAACTTTATACAGGTGCCCCCAGCCTGGAAGCAGTCAGCCTATATTGTCTCTTCCTGCTATAGCTGCTGGTGGCCTCCACTAGAGGGAGCTAAATAGGAGATGAGAGATGGGCTCTGTGTTTGGATAAATAAACCTTACATTCAGCTCCCTCTAGTGGTGTCCAGGAGCAGCTTCTGCAGGAATAGAAGATGGTCAATGTATCTGTAGCTCCTGTTTATTAACAAAACAGGTACCCATAACTATTGACTTTTGTATGAAAGACTCAGGGCTAAGAGAGAATAAGGATACAAAGCCCAAATTCTTAAAAAAAAGGAAATGTAAAAATGTTTCATTTTCAGGGAAGTCTAGCAATGTCTGAACATTTGCATACGAAGTACTGTTGGCCTTTTTGGTTTTAATCGGTATCATAAGTGAGAGTCAAATGCCTTTTTCTAGTTTGTACTCGCATCCTCCTACATATGCATGCAGTCAGCAGCCCCCGTTGTATCTGTCACTCCTCCACCACTCTTTTCCCCAGTGGGGGCCATAAGAAGGAGTATCAAGTCAATGACAGCTGGAGATTTCTCTTCCAGCCCCATATGATGACACTGGTGCTTGAGCAGGGTTCTTAAAGTCCGCTTTTATTCATAGGGTTTATTCTTTTTCGAAAGTAAAAAAATATGTGCCTGCAACTGCTTAAAAATGTTACCTGGAGCTGGGCTTTAAATTGTGTATCACTTATAGTACACCTAGGTTGCGGGTGGTTGTAGAGCGGCCCCACTCACTTGAATGG
>BLSH010537977.1:11297-25000 GCA_018402905.1 Glandirana rugosa
TGAGTACAGTCATGCGGTCTGTGTTGGCGGTTGTCGGTTAAACCTGTTTTCAACCTGCAAGCCAACCGGTTGGTAGACGAACACATGCTCCGAAATGTCCCCGGGTAATTATGTATTTTCTGTTTCTGTCATCCCCCGTTACACGAGTAAGTACCTTTATACATAAAGGGAGTGTATCTCCTGCAAAAGATATCTCTCTCATTTCCGTCTTCCAAGACTGGTTTGTTTGTACCGAGGTTACTTAAGGATTGCAAGAGAAATATCACTCCACGTCCTCACCAGGTCTTTTCCAATCCCAGCAACACTCCTGCACCTCACTATAAAGAGAACGTTAGGAATTCATTGGAGCCATGTTTGTTTGGTCAGAACCTTCTGCCTTTACTCTCTCTATAGAAAACGTCCTCTATGTGAGGGAAATACATATTTCCATGAATGAGCACATTGCCCCCTACTGTCTTTGTCTTTTATGTATTAATGGGCCCCTGTAAAGCCTCGTACACAAGCAGATGGTTGGCCAACCGAACGTCCAACTTTTGTCCAAATTGGCTGTTGGCGGTTGTGTCTGGCGTACTGACATGAGTCAAGCAATCGGCCAACAAAGCCGAGCGTAGCGCCGTGTTCCGAGCGAATAACGAGGAGGTTCAGGTGAATGTGATTTGTGAATTAGGAACACAGGTTACACGACCCAACTAGGGTTGCCACATGATCCCTTTAATCCAGGACACATATGAATTACTCAGGTTCTGAGGCTGATTACGGTGGTAATTAAACTTACTTGGTGCCTCATGTGCATTAAATTAGCCTCAGAACAACAACCTGTGTAATTCATATGTGTCTTGGATTAAAGGGATGATGTGGCAACCCTAGACCCCCCAACACTTCCTGGATTCCCACCATGCGTGTTTAGCACTTCCAACTTTTTGTTGGCCAACTTCTGTACACATGAGCCAACAATCGGCCAACTCTTTGTTGGCCAACACAAGTTTTCTAGTCTTGTCATCCAACTTCTGTTGGACAACGATTGGAAGTCGGCTGTGGATGTAGGTGTCTGGTGAATGAGCGCTTATATTTTCTCATGGAGAACTTACAGATATGTAAAAGGCAACACGGTGCTGTTAGGTGTTTGGTGGTATCCGTAATCTGCTTGACAGTGTCAGGGACCTTCTGCCAGAAAGGCGCACTCCCACCTAGGGTTGCCGCATCATCCCTTTAATCCAGGACACATATGAATTACTCAGGTTCTGGTGCTAATTTAATGCAGATAAGGCACCAAGTGAGTTTAATTACCATCTTAATCAGCCACAGAACCTGAGTAATTAATATGTGTACTGGATTAAAAGGATGATGTGGCAACCCTACTCCCACCATATGTGGATTAGAGTTCCCTGTTCCTGGTTACAGCGCCAGCAGCGGTCTGGGACTGAGGGTAGCCATTTATGTATCTTGGTCGGAGTGTTGTACCAATGCATAAGAAGTTTATAGTAGTGTTGCCACATCATCCCTTTAATCCAGGACACATATGAATTACACAGGTTGTTGTTCTGAGGCTAATTTATTGCAGATAAGACACCACGTGAGTTTAATCACCACCTTAATCAGCCTCAGAACAACCTGTGTAATTCATATGTGTCCTGGATTAAAGGGATGATGTGGCAACCCTAGTTTATAGGAGGTCTCCTGGAACCGAGTGCTAATGGAACACTTGTGGGCAAACACACCGGCCTGTGTCCATTGATCGTCAGGAAAAGTAGAGTTTAGCTCTGTTTCCCATTGTGTTTGGAATCTGTTTTGTTCTTGTAAATCTGAGGTCTGCAGCCATGCACATGTCTGTGAGATGTTCTTTTTGCACTGTGTAGCATTAAAGCGCAATGTTTCAAAGGGTGCAAGAGCTCTTTTAAACTCTTTAGTCCATTTTGAGGTTGAAATGTAGCTATGAATTTGACGGTGTGTCCCATTATTTATAGTAGGAAGTCCCTGTTTCCCCTGTATCTCCCCAAGTGGCTTTATTTTGCCTTTATTTATGCAGTGGTATACCAATAGAGGTCTATTGTCTATGGCGCATATACAGTATCTCACAAAAGTAAGTACACCCCTCACATTTGTGTAAATATTTTATTCTATCTTCTCATGTGTGTGTGTGGCATTTTAGTGCCTCCTCATCAGTGTCCCCTTATCAGTGCCCATAAATGTCACCTTATCAGTGCAGCCTCATCAGTGCCCATCAGTGCAGCCTCATCGCCGCCCATCATTGAAGGAGAAAAATGACTTATTTACAGAATTTACTGAGAGAAAATAAGAAAAACTTTATTGTTTTTCAAAATTTTCGGTCCTTTTTTGTTTTAGTAAAAAATCAAAATCTCAGCAGTGATTAAATACCAACAAAAGGAAGCTCTATTTGTGTGAAGAAAAAGATAAAAAATTAATTTGGGTAAAGTTTTGCATGACCGCGCAATTGTCATTCAAAATGTTACGGCGCTAAAAGCTAAAAAATGGCCTGGGCAGGAAGGGGGTTTATGTGCCCGGTATTGAAGTGGTTAAGCTTTCCTAACTTAAGTCACTATTATTATGCGGGCCGCTTAGACCAAATAACAGCTTGGTTTGCTCCACAATCAGATAAACTCTGGGCCCACATAGAAAAAGCAATTTTGGGCAATAGAGAGCAACCATCTTTATTATTGTCTTGGTTAACGCACCTACAATGATATCATGAGCCGATCCCTTCAGTAGATGCTTCCCTGAATGCTTGGGTTAAGCTCCACTTTATGTGGCCACCTGATGCTACTTCACATTGGGTAGACCTCCCAATACAGACATAAGAGTACTTCATACCTCATATAAGAGTATTGCCTTGGTTACATAAAACATAATGACCTCTGAGGAACTCCGAGCAAAACAACCAGAGCTGCTTCTTCCCCACTAATCCAAATCTCCCATTATCATAAAAACCACCCAGATATCTATTATAATGTCCACCAAGAAACCTGGGACTGCCTTTCAAACAGCTATCATAAACCAAAGGGCCTTTCATGGTTTTATAAGGTTCTACATCATAAAGGGAAATTCCTCATAAATTCTAATATGATGAATTGGGAGAAGGGACTGGGTGTGGTGGATACAGAATTGGAATGGCAACAAGCTATTCAATCTTTACCAGTTGCTGACCGCCCGCCGTGGCTCAACGGCGGCAACTTGGCTCGTTATCGCAAACCAACGTCACCTGAAGGAGGCAACTTGGCTCGTTATCGCAAACCGATGTCACCTGATGGGCGGGCCAGGGAGCGGGTAGGGCGGACTCGATCGGTGCCAGCTACCCGCGATCACCCCCCTGGAGTGACAGAACTTATGTATGTAAACACGGAGATCCGGCAAGGGGAGGGGAGTGATCGTGGCTTCCATATACAGGAAACTCCTTTCTCCGCCGACTACCCGCAATGGCCCCCCCCGCAGTGAAAGAACGGAGGTCGGTGTAAGTAAACATGGATCTCCGTTCTGTTAGAGGGGGAAAGGCTGTGATCACAGGATTCCTGTATATGGAAGCCACGATCACTCCCCTCCCCCTGCCAACCCAGCCCCCATACAGTTAGAACACACCCAGGGAACACAGTTAACCCCTTAGAGCGCCCCCTCCAGGTTAACCCCTTCACTGCAAATAGCATTTACACAGTAATCATTGCATTTTCAAAGCACCGATCGCAGTATAAATGCCAGTGACCCCAAAAAAGTGTCAAAATGGTCCGACATGTCTGCTGAAATATCGCAGTACCGCTAAAAATCGCAGATCGCCGCCATTACTAGTAAAAAAAAATGAAAAACCCCATAAATGAATTCTCATCATTTGTAAACGCGGCAACTTTTGCACAAACCAATCAATAAATGCCGATTGCAATTTTTTTTTTTTTACCAAAAATATGAAGAAGAATATAAATCGGCCAAAACCGATGAAAAAAATATTTTTTTTTATATTTTTTTTTTGGATTTGTATTTTAGCAAAAAGTAAGAAATTTTTGGTTTTTTTTTGCAAAATTGATGCTCTTCTTTTGTTTATAGCGTTGTTCAGAAATGACGCAGAGGGGATCAAATACCACCAAAAGAAAGCTCTATTTGTGGGAAAAAAAGAACCCAAATTTAGTTTGGGTACAACGTAGGACGGATTTATTTACGCTGATTGTTTTTTATATTTAAATTCCTGTATAGTGTTTTAAGCATAAGTTCCCTAGTGATTTACACAGTGATATTAACCACTTCAGCCCCGGAAGGATTTCCCCCTTTAGGACCAGAGCACTTTTTTGTGATTCGGCACTGCGTCACTTTAACTGACAATTGCGCGGTCATGCGACGTTGTACCCAAACAACATTTGCGTCCTTTTTTTCCCACAGATAGAGCAGAAAACCCCAAATTTCTTACTTTTTGCTAAAATACAAATCTAAAAAAAATATATATAAAAAAACATTTTTTTCCATCGGTTTTGGCCGATTTATATTCTTCCTCATATTTTTGTTTAAAAAAATCACAATCGGCGTTTATTGATTGGTTTGCGCAAAAGTTGCCGTGTTTACCGATGATGAGAATTCATTTCTGGGGTTTTTATTTTTCTTTATTTTTTATTAGTAATGGTGGCGATCTGTGATTTTTAGCGGCACTGCGATATTGCGGCGGACATGTCGGACCATTTTCACACTTTTTTTGGGACCATTGGCATTTATACAGCGATCAGTGCTATAAAAATGCACTGATTACTGTGTAAATGCCATTGGCAGTGAAGGGGTTAACCTGAAGGGGGCGCTCTAAGGGGTAACTGTGTTCCCTCACTGTGTTCTAACTGTATGGGGGCTGGGCTGGCAGGGGGAGGAGAGTGATCACGGCTTCCATATACAGGAAGCCTGTGATCACCGTCCTTCCCCCTCTAACAGAACGGTGATCTGTGTTTACTTACATGGACCTCCGTTCTTTCACTGCGGGGGGGGGCATCGTGGGTAGCTGGCAGCGATCGAGTGCCCCCTACCCACTCCCTGGCCCTCCCCTGAACACAGTGAGTGTGCCTCTGGCAGCGCGCACGCTCACAGTGCGCGATATCGCAGCCGCCGTCACATGACAGCTTGCAATATTGAGCCACTTTGTCGCCGTCAGACTCCGGTCAGCAAGTGGTTAAACAAGGATGCTGAGACACAGAGATAGATCCATAGACAGAGAGATCACAGAGTGGAGACCCCGATAGGTGCGTGCAAAGCTTTTAATGCAAATCTCTATCCTCCACCAGCTACATTGGCTGCTCACCTCATTATAGGGTTAAAAAAGCGTGTTCATCCCCTTCCAGGGGTCTGGCAGGCAGCCGGTATAAATCCCAATGGTATTTCCCTTCCAGGGTAAATCTCCAATCTTTCCAATACTTGTATCAATATTGTGCTCTCTGAGTAAATGTCCAGCACTCCCACAATAAATTAGAACATGGAAGAAAAAAACAGGATCTAATGCTCCCCGTATAAAAGTTTAATATCGCCCCACATAACCAATCACTTACAGAAAAGGGCACATCAAGCCATGCGAGCTGAAAACAGCATGTAGGTACTGTGCGGGGTCACACAGTGCGATGGCCGTAGTGTGGCGTGCAAGGGGGGAGGAGCCTGCGCTTACACGCCACGCTACGGCCATCGCACTGCGGTGTCATCTCAACTTCACCACTAAGGTAGTAAAAGACGTCACTTGTATAATAAAGCAATTTCTTTATTGAAGATAACAAGGTTGGCGGCGGGGGCGGGGCCACAGTTGGATCCCAAGGTGGGGTTCCGGGAGTCCGGAACTCCGCTCCTTACATATAATAAAGTTATAAGGAAAATCGAATTCCTCACACTGTACGACCTTTGATGGAAGAAGCATTTCTATACAATATGCATATTGTAACGACCGACTGTATGCTGGAGACTTTCCACACCAATGTTGTATGAAACGTTTCATTTTGTTTATAGTCTATGAAAATGATTTGAAATAAAAGGGATCCTTCATTACTCTCTCCTCTTTATAATGACATAAAGATATATATGGTGCAGGCCTCTGAGAATGTATTTTATTATTATCCCCAACATCATTTTACGGCGATACTTTGACGCGGAATACCGTTGTTATTGTAGCAGATAGCTGGCATAACCCCCGTATCCTCTGAAACCGCGAGTGACTGTCTTTCATATAAAAGTGGTCTATGCGGCGGATTCACCACGAGATCACTTTTATTGGGGGTGGGGAAGGATCCCTCCCGCCACTCTCTGGCTATCTCCGCCGCTTATCGAAGCCATCGGTAGCGGTGGAGATGATCCGATCCAATCCTCTCTGAGGTATGGAGCTGACTGAGGGGAAGATGGCCCCCACTTGGCTCCATTACATTGGATGGCGGAAGCGACGTCAAACATCACTTCCACCCAATGCTCTTAAACAGGATTTTTTTTAATGACATTTAATTATTTATTATTGCATTTTAGTGTAAATATGAGATGTGAGGTATTTTTGACCCCTAGATCTCATATTTAAGAGGCCCTGTGATGCTTTTTTCCTATTATTATTATTATTATACAGTATTTATATAGTGCCGACAGTTTGCGCAGCGCTTTACAATATTAGGGCAGACAGTACAATTACAATACAATTCAATACAGGAGGAATCAGAGGGCCCTGCTCGGTAGAGCTTACAATCTAGGAGGGAGGGTTAAATGATACGAGAGGGAAATAACTGTGGGGGGATGGGTTGATTGAGAATAAAAAAGTGCAGTTGTTAGGTGGAGGCAGGAGAGGCTTCCCTGAAGAGAAAAGTTTTCAGGGATCGCCTAAAGATGGAAAGATTTGGGGATAGTCTGACAGATTGGGGTAGGGAGTTCCAGAGGATGGGAGCAGCTCGGGAGAAGTCTTGGAGACGAGTATGAGAGGAGGTGATGAGGGAGCTGGAAAGCAGGAGGTCTTGGGAGGAGCGAAGAGGACGGTTAGGTTGGTATTTTGAGACAAGGTTGGTGATGTAGCTGGGAGCAGAGTTGTGGCTTTGTAGCTCATGGTTATTATTTTGAACTTAATTTGTTGGGCGAGTGGCAGCCAATGGAGGGATTGGCAGAGAGGGGTGGCAGACGCTGAACTGTTTGTAAGGTGGATAAGTCTGGCAGCAGCATTCATGATGGACTGGAGGGGGGATAGTCTATTTAAAGGTAGACCAATGAGGAGGAAGTTGCAGTAGTCGAGGCGAGAGATGACCAGGGAGTGAATCAGGAGCACTGTGGTTTCATTGGTTAGGAAGGGACGTATTTTAGAGATGTTGCAGAGATTGAGACGGCAAGCCTTGGAAAGTGATTGGATGTGTGGCCAAAAGGAAAGTTCAGAATCCAGGATAACACCAAGCACCCTGACATGTGGGACGGTTAGGTTAGGTGGATGGTTGTGCATTGGGTGGATTGGGAAATGGCATTTGGGGGAGGAAATATTATGAGTTCAGTTTTGAAGAATTTGAGTTTGAGGAAGTGGTGGGACATCCAGGCAGATATGTCTGTTAATAAGTTAGTGATGCGTGAGGAGACTGATGGGGTGAGTTGGGGGGTGGAGAGGTATATTTGGGTATCGTCAGCGTAGAAATGATATTGAAAGCCGTGGGAGGCTATCAGCCGACCCTGGGAAGAGGTGTAGATAGAAAATAAGAGCGGTCCAAGAACAGAACCTTGGGGGACCCGACAGAGAAAGGAAGAGGAGAGGAGGAGGTAGAAATGTAAATGACACTGAAAGTGCGATGGGATAGGTAGGACGAGAGCCACTGAAGAGCACAGTCACGGAGACCAAGGGAGTAAAGTTTTTTGAGGAGGAGGGGGTGGTCGACAGTATCAAAGGCAGCCGAAAGGTCCAGAAGTAGGAGTACAGAATAGTGTCCATTGGTTTTAGCAGTTTGTAGGTCATTTGTAAGTTTAAGAAGGACAGTTTCTGTGGAGTGTTGAGGACGGAATCCAGATTGGAGGGGGTCAAGAAGGTTATTACAAGGGATGTTTACATTTCTTGTAATAGGAATACAAAGGGACCCCAATTTTTTTTTTTTTTAAAGGACAGTGAAAAAATAAAAAGTAAAATAAATATGAAAAAAAAGTGAGCGCATACGTAAGTCATGCCCCCATATGAAAACGGTGTTCAAACCACATATGTGAGGTACCGCCACGATCATTAGAGCAAGAGCAATAATTCTAGCACTAGACCTCCTCTGTAACTCTAAACTGCTAACCTGTAAACATTTTTCAATGTCACCGATGGAGATTTTTGAGTGCCAAAGTTTGTCGCCATTCCACGAGCGGGCGCAATTTTGAACCATGACATGCTGGGTATCAATTTACTCGGCGTAACATTATCTTTCACAATATAGAAAAACATTGGGCTAACTTCTGTCTTATTTTTTAATTTAAAAAAGTTAATTTTTCCAAAAAAAAATGTGTGCTTGTAAGACCGCTGCTCAAATACAGTGTGACATAAAGTATTTCATGATCTCCATTTTATTCCCTAGGGTCCCTGCTAAAAAATATACAATGTTTGGGGTTCTAAGTAATTTTCTAGCAAAAAAAAACAGATTTTAACTTGTAAACACCGGATCTCCAAAAGAGGCTCAGTCCTTAAGTAGTTATAGATATAAATCTCAGTTAAAGCACACGATGTGTACAAAAAATATGCTTTTTTGGTTGGCAGAGTGATAGGCAATGCCATGGTTCCAGTCAGTGAGGAACAAAACCAAGAATTGGGTTAGAAATGTTGGTAGAATAACCTTGTGGGTTCAGAACTTGGAATGACGTTTCTATCGTACAGTTCAGATCTGTTATAATACAATACAAATAATTTCATTGGAAATACTCTGTGGGTTCAGGAGAGTTTCTTTGCTCAAGCTAGGATTGCTGCCTGTGTATCAGTTCAGCCCTCTGCTGTACCACAGTCTGAAATTTAAGACCCGCTTTGGAGCCCACATTTATCCATAAACACAAACTAATAGCCCTAAAGAAGGGGAGACGAGAACCCCCAAAACGGGTTGGCTCGATCTGTACATTTATAGACTTTCAATTACAATTGTATTCTCCCATCCCATTATTTCAGACTCTGGGCACTCCTCCTTCCTTATCCAAGTATTGCTCAAGCCAGGGACTCCATTTCTTATAAAATGGATGTTCTTAACACTTGAGAAAACGTCTACAGGAATGGCAGAAATCCTCTGTATTCTCTAAACTCTTGAAATCTTGTATCTATGAATGTGAACTCCATGAACTTCTCTTATTTGCTCCCTTTGCTTTGTTAAATATTCTATTGAAGGTGTTTTGTTTTATTGGTTCTATAAGTGCAAAAAATGCCTGTTGATGCCTCCAGAAAACCAGTAGCTTAAAACTTAGCCACAAGGGGGCCGGATACCAGGAGCAGCGTGCTCTGCACCCCAGGCTGGGTACCACCTCTATGCTGACCACACCCAAATCTATTTCTCTACCCCTCAGATCACTCCCCCCGTCTCCTCACGTATCATTAATTTACTAACAGATCTATCAGCCTGGATGGCACACCACTTCCTCAAACTCAATCTATCCAAAACCAAACTTATAATCTTTCCTCCCCCATAAGCCCCTTCCCCTGATCTCTCTGTCAAAAAAGATGGCACAACTATAAACCCATCCCCGCATGCCAAGGTCCTAGGCGTAGTCCTAGACTCTGAACTCTCCTTTACGCCCCACATCCAATCACTGTCCAAATCTTGCCACCTCAACCTCTGCAACATCTCCAAAATACTCCCCTTTCTAACCAATGACACAACAAAGCTCTTAATGCACTCCCTGGTTATCTCTCGTCTCGACTACTGCAACTCCCTTCTCATTGGCTTACCTCTACGTAGGCTCCTCCCCCTCCAATCCATCATGAATAATGCCGCCAGACTTATCCACCTTGCCAATAGCTCTGTGTCTGCCACTCCTCTCTGTCAATCCCCCTCCTGGCTCCCACTCACCCAACAAATTCAATTCAAAATACTAACAACTACTTACAAAGCCATCCACTACTCAGCCCCCGGTTACATCACTAACCTAGTCTCTAAATACCAACCTATTCGTTCTCTTTGTTCTTCTCAAGATCTCCTGCTCTCTAGCTCCCTCATCACCTCCTCCCATGCTCGCCTCCAAAACTTTCCCAGAGCCTCTCCAATCCTATGGAACTCCTTATCCCAAACTGTCCGATTATCTTCTGCTCTATTAGCTTTTAGATGATCCATGAAAACTCTTCTCTTAAGAGAAGCCTATCCTACCCACACCTAACATCTGTATTCTCATTTTCTCCATCAGCTCATCCTCCACAGTTATTACCTTTTGTCCCTCCCTTCTAGATTGTAAGCTCTAGCGAGCAGGGCCCTCTGATTCCTCCTGCATTCAATTGTATTGCATTGACTTGTATTGTAACTGTACTGTCTGTTCCCATGTTGTAAAGCGTTGTGCAAACTGTTGGCGCTATATAAATCCCGTATAATAATAATAATAATAATAATGATCTATATGTACATGAGCCAGCCTACCCGTGCGCCCTCCAATAGTAAAAGTCACTTTTGCTGGAGTATATTGTACAGATGCTCTACTGAACATGCAGGTTTAAGATATCCCCAAACATGTTATTTAAAAGATTTGTTTATTTTTTATATTGCCCTTTAAGCTGCATTAAAATATCAGCTCCCCATTGGGAGATTTTTTTGCAATGGCGCATGTTCCCCATGGAAGTGTCCCACTACCCACTACCAAACACAAGCATGCAAATTGGCCTTGAAAAAGGGCAGAAAAAATGTACAAGATTTGGCTCTCATAGACCTTAATGGGGTTTAAGTGCTATTTTTGGCATTCATAGATGTCCTGATGGGTTCGGAAAACATCCAGAGAGCTTGGTTTGCTGATCCCTACCCTCAAGTATCTTCCTGGCTATAGAATCTGGACTTGCAGACTTTGATCCCTTTTTAATTATAGGCACCAATCCTTTTGTACCAGGCTGGTCATTCGTAAAAGAGGCTCTAAAATTAAAAACAATGCCTTAAAATATAATAGAACTTAGTTCTTTAAGGACCACCAATAGAGGACTCCCTTCCTATCAAGTAACTTCCCGACTATAGAAGTTGAATTCACAGGCCTTTAATTTTTAGGGTGAAGACTTTGATCCTTTTTTATTATAGAATGGAATGGATGACTGAGATTGGCGCTGCTATATTAATACAAGGGGATTCCTCATAGGTTAATGTGTGTATTCAGTGACTATATATCACAAAGAAAAATGAACCAAAAAGTTGTGAATGGAAAAATAAACCAAAAAAGTTGTGAATGGAAGAATAACCGAATGTGTCCAGGGGTCTTGATGTGCAAATTGGTACAAAACTCTTACACTGGTCCTATGGGTACATCGGTGCACCACTCCCCCTTTTTTATTATAGGCACCAATGTAGTCAGTGGAGAAGAAATTCAGGATTAAACCTTGCTGATGAAAAATCACAACTACTATTCTCTGGATCTCCTTGGTTCTGGCCCCGGTGATCGAGTGATTATACATGGATGGGATGAGAATGTAGAGGCTGGTGAGGGTAATGTGAACATGGAGAGAGGTGTTGTGTCCAAACCTGTAAGTAAAGCCAAAAGTATGTAAATACCCCTTTAAATGTTGGAGACTCTTCCATCCTTGTGGTAACAGTTTGGTGAAGACCCTTTTCTGTTTCAAAATGACTGTGCCCCCCCCCCCCATGTACAAAGCCAGCTCCATAAAGACATGGTGTGACCAGTTTGGTGTGGAGGAACTTGAGTGTCTTTCACAGAGCCTTTATCTCAACCCTACTGAACATCATTGGGATGAATCCAAACACCAATGGTCAGCCAGGTCTTTCCATCCAACATCAGTACATGACCACACAAATGTTCTTTTTGGCTCAATGGTCGCAAAATCCCAGACACACTTCAAAATTTTGTGGGAAGCCTTCCTAGATGAGTGGTGCCAGCTCCATAATGACAAGGTTCAACCAGCTTCATATAGAGGAACTCAAGTTTCCTGCACAGAGCCCTGACCTCATCCCTACTGAACACCATTGGGATGAATTATCACACCAATTGTGAGCCAGGTCTTCTCATCCAACATCAGTGCCTGACCTCACAAATGGACACAAATTCCCGTAAACCCTTCAAAATGTTGTGGAAAGTCTTCCCGGAAGAGAGGAGGCAAGGGGCAAGAGCGGAGGACACAGCTGGCAATTCCTTACTATTGGCCATGGTTTTGGAATGGGACACATGAATGTGATGGTCAGGGGAGCACAAACTCTTCACCATTTTACACATGACTGCTGTGTTGTTTAGTGTACTTGCTTTTACCCATACAACATCCCCATCAATCTGTTTGTAAGAGTCACTAATTTCTATACACAAAGATAAAAGATCTCAATGCCAACCATGAAAATGATGTAATTATAACTTTTTATTTCTGCTTTCTTTGTATTTCTATATCTGATGTTTATTTCCAACACACAAACCTCAGACGACCCAATTATAATGATGTCAGGGGAGGTGGCGGTCTGTTGGGTTTTGTAGACGGCGGCCGTC
Organism: Glandirana rugosa; assembly: GCA_018402905.1. Lineage (NCBI taxonomy): Eukaryota > Metazoa > Chordata > Amphibia > Anura > Ranidae > Glandirana > Glandirana rugosa. The sequence continues at coordinate 23,883 of BLSH010537977.1, forward strand.
CTCGGGAAAGCAGAGCGGTGATAATTCTCAGCCGGTATTAATAGAAGACAACTGCAGCTCTGCATGAAGAGAGAAGGCTGGACGGGTGAGAGGAGATCCGGTCATTCATTATATTGGAGGAATAAGAGAGAGAATTCCATGGAGCGTCTTCATTGTACGGATTAAAGGACCTCAGGACATAAAATCCGGTAATACGATAAGAAAAGACGGTTTTATGAAAGATCCGATACAGACTGTTAGATTGTGACACCGGTGTGCTCCCCACATACCTTACATTCCCCTCTTACCATCTCATTCTCTAATGTCTTATTTGTAAGATATTATTAAACAAGCCTCTCATTTAGTTATGTTGTCTTGCAAAAGTTATTTTTTTTTTTTTAAGAAATCCATAGACCAAAAATTAACAAAAGTACAAAAAACTCCCTTTTTACCACTTTAACCACTTGAGCTCCGCATGGTTTTCATGACCAGGACATTTTTACTCTTCAGCACTGCGCTACTTTAACTGGCAAATGCAGGATCATGGAACATTGCATGCAAATTACATTTATATCGTTTTTTTTTCACACAAACAGAGCTTTCTTTCGGTGGTCTTTGATCCCCACTGTTTTTTTTATTTTTGCAATATAAACAAAAATATATTGTTAAAAAAAGATATTTTCTACCTTCTCTCATGAAACATATCCAATTGACCACTTTCCATCCGCGTAACGAATATATACGGCGGCAAAGTGGCATGATAGCGCAAATCGCCGCTTAGGGGTGTACTCACTTTTGTTGCCAGCGGTTTAGACATGAATGGCTGTGTGTTGAGTTATTTTGAGGGGACAGCAAATTTACACTGTTATACAAGCTGTACACTCACTGCTTTACATTATAGCAAAGTGCAATTTCTTCAGTGTTGTCACATGAAAAGATATAAAGGGATTTTATTAAAACTTACCGTAAAATCCTTTTCTCCGAGTTCACTGAGAGACGCAGCTCTTCATTGACTTTGTGGGGTTTTATGTTCGTCTTACCAGGAGTTAACTAGGCAGGGAAAAGAATTCAGCTGGCCCCTCCCCTGGGGGCCGTCCTCTTTTCCGACATTAAAACCCCCCTCCCAGAGGAGCTCTCCA
>BLSH010537977.1:25010-37790 GCA_018402905.1 Glandirana rugosa
TTTTTCATTCTTTATAACAAAAAAAAAAAAAAAATTTAACAGTAAAAAAAACAAATATCGCCATTAGTCTTTACTGCGTCTCCCCTAGTTTATGGTGGTTTTCTTTAAAGATAAACACCCCTTTTTTCCTCCGTTTAAATCAAACCCATGTTGCAGCGTGCTGGCGCGTTAACAGTCAATTTCGCTGCGTCGCGGCTTGGTGTTTTGCACGAGACCAGGATTCCCCCTTTAGGAAGACCCCGACTTCACCAATTATTTTTAACACCTTTCTTTTACTAATTTAAAATTTTATTAACACTGTTTCTTAATGTTAAAGTTTTTTGTCCGGTCCGGAGTTGTTACAAGCTGTACACTCACTACTTTACATTGTAGCAAAGTGTCATTTCTTCAGTGTTGTCACATGAAAAGATAGAAGAAATGGGAGGGGTGTACTTACTTTTGTGAGATACTGAATATTTGAAAATTGATCAGCCTTGATATACTGATCTCATTTGTTGAGGCCTGGCCTGTTTTTTGAAATTGTAATTCTTTGTCACAATTATTTTAAAATTTAATCATTTTCTTTCCACAATTTTTATTAACCACTTCAGCCCCAGAAGGATTTCCCCCTTAGGACCAGAGCACGTTTTGTGGTTCGGCGCTGCGTCGCTTTAACTGACAATTGCGCGGTCGTGCGACGTTGTACCCAAACTAAATTTGCCTCCTTTTTTCCCCACAAATAGAAATTTCTTTTGGTGGTATTTGATCCCCTCTGCGTCATTTCTGATTACCGCTATAAACAAAAAAAATGACAATTTAAAAAAAAAAAAAAAACAATATTTCTTACTTTTTGCTATAATACATATCTAAAAAAATAAAAAAAAAATTAAAATATATATTTTTTCAGGGGTTTTGGCCGATTTATATAATTCCTCATATTTTTGGTAAAAAAAATTGCAATCAGCGTTTATTGATTGGTTAGCGCAAAAGTTGCCGCGTTTACGAATGATGAAAATTAATTTATGGGGGTTTTAATTCTTTTTATTTTTTACTAGTAATGGTGGTGATCTGAGATTTTTAGCGGTACTGCGATATTGCGGCGGACATGTCGGACCATTTTGACACTTATTTGGGACCATTGGCATTTATACAGCAATCAGTGCTATGAAAATGCATTGATTACTGTGTAAATGTCACTGTCAGTGAAGGGGTTAACCTGGAGGGGGTGCTCTGACGGTATGGTGGTATGACGGTATGGTGGTATGACGGTATGGTGGTATGGTGGTATGACGGTATGGTGGTATGGCGGTATGGCGGTATAACGTTATGGTGGTATGGTGGTATGACGGTATGGTGGTATGACGGTGTGGTGGTATGGCGGTATGACAGTATGGCGGTATGACGGTATGTCGGTATGGTGGTACGACGGTATGGTGGTATGACAGTATGGTGGTATGGCGGTATGGTGGTATGACATTATGGCGGTATGGCGCCATGGCGGTATGGTGGTATGACGGTATGGTGGTATGGTAGTATGGCAGTATGGTGGTATGACGGTATGGTGGTATGGTGGTATGACGTTATGGTGGTATGACGGTATGGTGGTATGACGGTATGATGGTATGGTGGTATGACGATATGGCGGTATGGCGGTATGGTGGTATGATGGTATGGTGGTATGACGGTATGGTGGTATGGTGGTATGACGGTATGGCGGTATGGTGGTATGATGGTATGGTGGTATGACGGTATGGCGGTATGGTGGTATGATGGTATGGTGGTACGACGGTATGGTGGCATGGCAGTATGGTGGTATGACGGTATGGTGGTATGGCGGTATGGTGGTATGACGTTATGGCGGTATGGTATTATGATGTTATGGTGGTATGGCGCCATGGCGGTATGGTGGTATGACGGTATGGTAGTATGGCAGTATGGTGGTATGACGGTATGGTGGTATGACGTTATGGTGGTATGACGGTATGGTGGTATGATGGTATGGTGGTATGGCGGTATGACGGTATGAGGGTATGGTGGTATGACGGTATGGTGGTATGGTGGTATGATGGTATGGTGGTATGACGGTATGGCGGTATGGTGGTATGATGGTATGGTGGTATGATGGTATGGTGGTATGACGGTATGGTGGTATGACGGTATGGCGGTATGGTGGTATGATGGTATGGTGGTATGACGGTATGGTGGTATGACGGTATGGCAGTATGCTGGTATGGCGGTATGAAGTTCTGATCTGCTGGATCCTGCTACATCGGAATTCACTTGGGATCCCAGACAAGCCTGTTTGACCCACTGGCTGTATGGCTATGTGGGGTCACCTTATCTGGTAAGCTTACATCTTTATCCCCCCTCTTCCTGCCTAGTGGCACCATTACCTTGGAATTGGATGATTACTGCACCACTCCACAAGGCTCTCACCATCTCGGATATACCAGACACTTATTTTGGATTATACTAAAACACTGCATTGCACACAGTTATTGCTCTTCTATCACTTTGAGAACATTTCATGCTCCTAGGATTCCCAATATACAGAATATTATTAATACAAATGTTGCACTATCAACTGAATTTGCACTATTTTTTATTATGAATTGATATTTATTTATTTTGTTAATTTTTTGATACATATGATTTATTCTTTGTACTATTTTCCAGTTTTTAGCGCTGCTTTTTATATATTTTTTCCTATAAATGTCAGCTCCCAGTTATATTATATCCACCTAGGAAAGAAGCCAGGCCTTTTTTTTTTTTGCATTTTTTACTATTTTTTATTTTACATATTTTCCTCAGAGTAGTTCTTGCGGTTTCCACCCCCAAAAGGCATTTTTAGCTACAGGTGAGCCTATAATGCGGCCTATAATAAGGCTGACTTGTAGATAAAATGAATACCTCCTAAACCTGCACAGTTTAGGAGATTTTCCACTTGCATGCAGCCCCTGACGGCACGGCTCATGCGCTGTAATGTCCCGGCAAAGGCCCGGTGTATAGCGCCGTACCTTGCCGGAAAGTCTGCCGGAAAGATAGGCTCCCACGCGCATGGTCCGGAGCCACGAACCTGGAAGAGTCCCCACAAGGAAGATGGGAGCTCCCTCTGTGGGGACCGGGCAGCCCTGTGGGAGCTTCGTTCTGAGGGAAGTATTTCATAATGAGCTAGTATGGGTTGCATACTAGCTCATTATGCCTTTCCTTTGCAGGTTTTTTTTTTTTCCGGTAGACAACGGTTTTCAGTGTCATCATAGTAACACTGTACTACTCTGAGGGGGTGATAAGGGCTTTTTTAATCACGTTTTCAACTGTCATGAGTGGGTTACACTAGTGACCCCTGCAGCTGAGAGTCAGAGCCAGCTGGACCCTTCCCTTTCACAACCCGCTGCTCCAGTAAGCACTGGAGGAACAGACCGGGAACTGAGTGACCATAGGTCATGTGATCGCTCAGTTCTCAGTCTCTCAGCTGACATGGGACTGCTGCAAGCATCACACCGATAGAGGTAAGTATGTACAGTAGGTTTATTTTTTCATCATACTTCTCCTTTATGCAGGAGGATGCTCGGGAATTCATTTTATCCAATGTTTAAAGAAAGGAGTTTCGAGAACCTATAGGAAGGGAAACCACGATAGATGGCACCGCTCCACTCATGCAGACCTATGGAATCCCCAGGTCCCCTCCACATAGCTCAGCAGTCTCATACTGGTTTGAGTGGCAAATCTGCCAGTATTTTGGGTGCCAAATGCATGAGGAGACAGCAAAAGGCCCCCAGTCTTCCTCCTTCTCACTCCTCCCTCTCTTTCTGTCCCCCTACTCCACAAGAATCTCCATCTGCTTCCACTGCAATACCAAGCAATAGGGATGGAAGTCTGACAGGGGTTTAGCAGGCCCACCTTACAGCACTTCAAGTGGGGAAGAAGAGGGTTGCCATGGGTCCACGCAGGGTAGTGCCATGCATATCTCCAGCACATCTTTGTCCAGGCCAATGTCTATTCCCCAGCTGGTGGAGCAGAAGAGAAAATATTTACCCAATCGCCTTCATGCCCAGTGCCAAAATTCCAGCTTGGCAAATTTGTTGGCTGCTGTTGTTCCAGATGTTGGAGTCTGTCCTCTTCCACTACTTTGGGGCCAGTTTTACCCAACCACCATTTTCTACAAAAAGCAGTCCCTGCTATCCACCAACATATTGAAGCTAATGGCCCCATGTTCCTTGACAACGCATTTAGCAGCAGGATCCACATGGCCACAGACACATGGCCACAGACACATGGCCACAGACACATGACCACAGGCACATGGCCACAGACACATGACCACAGACACATGACCACGGACACATGACCACAGACACATGACCACAGACACATGACCACAGACACATGACCACGGGCACATGACCACAGACACATGACCACAGACACATGACCACAGACACATGACCACAGACACATGGCCACAGACACATGACCACGGACACATGACCACGGACACATGACCACAGACACATGACCACAGACACATGACCACGGACACATGACCACGGACACATGACCACAGACACATGGCCACAGACACATGGCCACAGACACATGACCACAGGCACATGGCGACAGACACATGACCACAGGCACATGGCGACAGACACATGACCACAGACACATGACCACAGACACATGGCCACAGACACATGACCACAGACACATGGCCCGGCAAGCATGGACAGGAATGTTATATATTTTTAAGCACTTCCCTACCGAGCACTTTCACTCCCTTCCTGCCCAGCCCAGCTTTCAGCGCTGTCACACTTTGGATGACAATTTTGCGGTCATGTGACACTCTACCCAGATGACATTTTTATCATTTTTTTTACACAAATCGAGTTTTCTTTTGGTGATATTTAATCATCACCGGGGGCTTTATTTTTTGCTAAATAAACAAAAAAAAAAAGACCAAACAGTTTGAAAAAAAAAACATAGTTTGTTATAAAATTTTGCAAAGAGGTAATTTTTCTCATGCATTAATGTATGCTGATGAGGCTGCACTGATGGGCACTGATGGGCAATGATAGGTGGCACTGATAAGGGTGCACTGATAGGTGGCACTGATGGGCACTGATAGATGGCACTGATGGGCACTGGTAGATATCACTGATAAGGCTGCACTGATAGGTGGCACTGATGAGGCTACACTGATAGGTGGCACTGATGGGCACTGGTAAGCAGCACTGATGAGGCTGCACTGATAGGTGGCACTGATGGGCACTGATAGGTGGCACTGATGAGACATTCACTGATAGGTGGCACTGATCGGCACTGATAGGTGGCACTGATGAGACATTCACTGATAGGTGGCACTGATCGGCACTGATTGGTGACACTGATGAGGCTGCACTGATAGGTGGCAATGATGGGCACTGGTAGGTGGCACTGATAGGTGGTACTGATGAGGAGGCACTGATGGGCACTGATTGGCAGCTCTGTTAGGCACTGTTGGGACTGTCTTGATAATCAGGACACTGATAATCATTCATTATCAGTGTCGATGTCCCTTTAACACAGGGTAGTTATCGGCTGTCAGCGTGAGGAAAAAAAAGCCAATAACCGGCTTGTGTTTACATCCATGATCAGCTGTCATTGGACACTGTGATTGGCCCTTTAGCCAATTCTGTGATAAGCTGAATCCGAAGGAATGGGCAGGACTGGGTGTGGGCAGCGCAGGCAGGGGGTGTTTTTTTTGAAGCACTGATTAAAGCCAGAGGCTCTAATAGGCTTCAAAAAAGGGTGGGCTCAAGGTGCAGAGCATTGCATCGGGAGCCCACCCAGGTGTGTTGCAACAGCAAATGAATATTTGCTATTGTAACACTGATTCTCCTCCCTGCCAATCAGGAAGTGGGTCTGATATCCATCACCTGATTGGCTGAAAGGACAGATGATCCTATTGGATGCCTAGGAGGAGGAGAGGAGATGCACGGCAGAAGAGAGGAGGCGAAGAAGACAAAGGAGCTGTTGCCCAATGCCCCAATCCCTGCTGCTGTCTGATGTCCACCAATGCCCTGATCCTTGCCACTGCCTGATGTGCAGCGATGCCTGATCCCCGCCGCTGTTTGATGTTTTCCGGTGCCCTGATCCCCACCGCTGTCTGATGTCCGCCGATGCCTTGACCCCCGCCGCTCTCTGATGTCTCCGCTGATGCTCCGATCTCTGCCACTGCCTGATTTCCGCTGCCTAGATGGGGTAAGGGCTGTAGGACCAACCGGCAGACAGCGAGGGGGGGTTTGAGGTACCACCGGGGGGGGGGGAGTGGTTGTTTGCTGCAACTGCTGAGCTGTGAACTCTATTAAAGTCTATGGGACCTGAACATGAAAAATCAAAAGTCCCCATTTTGAAAGATTATATGCAAGTTATTGGCCATAAAAAGGGTATAGGGTGTGGGTACTGCCCTGGGGGACATGCATCAATGCAAACATTTTTTTTAAAAGATTGTTTATAAAGGAGCAGTGATTTTATTGATGCTTAAAGTGAAACAATTAAAACAAAAAAACATTTTAAATATTGTGCCTGGGAGGGTCCCCTTAGTCTGCCTGCAATGTGGCACATCTGTACCGTGTATAGAACCTGCTGCAGCAAAGATGACATTTCTAAAGAGAAAAAAATTATTTTTAAATTGATTTTCCAGGCACCAAGCAATTGCCAGCAATAGCAAAAAATAGAGTGGGGTCCCCCCCAAAATCAATACCAGACACTAATCCGAGCACGCAGGCCAGGAAAGAGGGGGACAAGCAAGAGCAAGTTTTTGACAATTATTTTTAAAAAAATAATGCCCCCAATGTAGATCCATCCTCAATCACGATGCCCGCCGCACCTGAAAACAAAAACACTGGTCAGTGATGTCACAAGGGGGTGGTGCCACCAGGTGACATCACCAAGTGGTAATGCCCTTTACCTATTTAAGGACTGTCAGGCAGAGGAGCAGGCAGTCGGCGGTTAGTCTGTGTTGCAGGCAAAGCATTTTTTTTTTCTTTTTTCGGGTCCAATAGATCTACATCGGGGGACATTGTGATTTTATTTTTTAATAGAATTGTCAAAAACTGGCTTCTGTTTTTTATACACTACACTGTTTAATTTTTGGGTGAATGTGTAGGGGTTCTATGTACCCCATATGCATTCACATGGGGGGTGGGATCTGGAGGCTCCCTTGTTAAAGCAGTTAACCACGTCAGCCCCGGAAGGATTTCCAGCTTTAGGACCAGAGCCCTTTTTGCGATTCGGCGCTGCGTCGCTTTAACTGACAATTGCGCGGTCGTGCGATGTTGTACCCAAACGAAATTTGCGTCCTTTTTTTCCCACAAATAGAGCTTTCTTTTGGTGGTATTTCATCCCCTCTGCATCATTTCTGATCGCCGCTATAAACAAAAGAAGAGCGACAATTTTGCAAAAAAAAAACAAATTTCTTACTTTTTGCTAAAATACAAATCCAAAAAAAAAATATAAAAAAACATTTTTTTCATCGGTTTTGGCCGATTTATATTCTTCCTCATATTTGTGATAAAAAAAATCGCAATCGGCGTTTATTGATTGGTTTGCGCAAAAGTGGTCGCGTTTACGGATGATGAGAATTCATTTTTGGGGTTTTTATTTTTATTTTTTACTAATAATGGCGGCGATCTGCGATTTTTTGCGGTACTGCGATATTTCAGCGGACATGTCGGAACGTTTTGACACTTTTTTGGGACCATTGGCATTTATACAGCGATCAGTGCTATAAAAATGCACTGATTACTGTGTAAATGTCATTGGCAGTGAAGGGGTTAACCTGCAGGGGGCGCTCTAAGGGTTAACTGTGTTCCCTGGGCGTTCTAACTGTAGGGGGACTGCCCTAACAGGAGAAGGGAAGTGATCACAGCCTTCATGTACAGGAAGGCTGTGATCACAGCCCTTCCCCCTTCACAGAACGGAGGTCCGTGTTTACATACACGGACCTCCGTTCCTTCACTCCGGGGGGGCATCGCGGGTAGCCGGCGGCAATCGAAGCCGCCGCACCCGCTCACTGGCCCCCCCGAACACAGTGAGCGCGCGCGCTCACTAGGCTCTGTATCGCGGCCTCCGTCGTATGACGGCGTTTCGCGTTACAGAGCCACTCTGTCGCCGTCATTTGCCAATCAGCCGTCGGCAAGTGGCTTAAAGTAAGCCAGTAATATAAGCCAATGGCAGTCCTTCATGAAGAGCAAACACTGGACAGGTGAGAGGAGATCTGATCATTCATTATTTTGGAAGGATAAAAGAAAGAATTCCATGGAGTTTCTTTATTGTACATACAGTGCCTTGAAAAAGTATTCATACCCCTTGAAATTTCCCACATTTTGTCATCTTACAGCCAAAAACATAAATGTATTTTATTGGGATTTTATGTGATAGACGACACAAAGGGGCACATAATTGTGAAGTGAAAGGAAAATGATAAATGATACAAATACATTTTTTGGGGATGTCTCTACCAGCTGTGCCCATCTAGAGAGGACATTTTTGCCCATTCTTCTTTGCAGAATCCCCCAAGCTCTGTTAGATTGGATGGAGAGTGTCTGTGAACAGCAATTTTCAAGTCTTACCACAGATTCATGACTGGATTTATGTCTGGACTGTGACTGGGCCATTCTAACACATGACTATGCTTTGATCTAAACCATCCCATTGTAGCTCTGGCTGCATGTTTAGGGTCGTTGTCCTGCTAGAAGGGAGGACCTCAACCCCGGTCTCAAGTCTTTTGCAGACTCTAACAGGTTTTCTTCTAAGATGTCCCTACATTTGGCCCCATGATCCATCTTCCCCTCAACTCTGACCAGCTTCCATGTCCCTGCTGAAGAAAAGCATCCCCACACCATGATGCTGCCACCACCATGTTTCACAGTGGGGATGATGTGCAGTATCAATTTCTCGCCACACATAGTGTTTTGCTTTTAGGCCAAAAAGGTCAAGTTTGGTTTCCTCTGACCAGAGCCCCTTCTTCCTCATGTTTTCTGTGTCCCCCACATGGCTTCTCGCAAACTGCAAACGGGACTTCTTATGGCTTTCTTTCACCAATGGCTTTCTTCTTGCCACTCTTCCATAAAGGCCAGATATGTGGAGAACACGACTAATAGTTGTCCTGTAGACAGATTCTCCCATATAATGAAATTCATTTTAGTGCAAAAATCACACCATATAATACCCATGTTTGGTAAAAATATAAAAGATGAGGTTGTATCAAGTAAATTGATACCAAACTTCAATGTCTTAAAATGATGTGTGCCCATAATATCGCCAAAAACTATGGTGCCCAAAGATCACCTTAGGTGTCTCTTCAAAAGCCTTTACAGCTCATCACTTTAATGTTAGCTAGGAGCTCTTGTGGTAGAATTATTGTTCTCACTCTGACATTCGCGGCGATATGTCACACGCATGGTGCGACTGTGGTTTACATGCGTGCGCGCACGCCCTAGGCTCGCGTTTGCATTTGAGCAGGCGTGCGGGGCTACAGGGGTTTTATATGTTGTATTATAATTTTTTTTTCAACTTTTTTATTTAATTTTTATATTTATTTTTGCTTGATTGTTATCACACAGGGTTAATAAACCCCCATGTGATAGCGTTAGGCAGGTGACAGCTATTCTTTATGGAGACCCCAATGTCTCCTCTGCCCTTCACTCCATCTACCCAAGCACACATCGGTTTGATTAGATGTGTCCCCTGCCTGTATTGGCCAGGAAAGGGTGCATCTGAAACTGGAAGTGACATCATTTCCGTTTTCACTGTGAGATGGAGGCATGGATTTGCCTCGATACATCAAATATTCACCAGAACATCAAGGATTATCAATTTCGTCCAAACGTTTTTTTTTATGCAAGAAATATCAAATCACAAAGCAGTGTGGTGCAAAGTTTCGGAGCCACGCAGGACCCCTTTGTCAGGCATGTGATAAGCGCATACTGTTGTGCAAACCTTAAACATCCACCAATCAGAACCAGAGAGAAGAAAGCCCCTCCCACCTCATGGCAGCATATGATGTCATAGATCCCACCAAAACCATACAGTTGTCAGATACATATATACATCATTGTATAACTGCATGGGCTATGCCAGCTGCAACCAGGAAGCATGGTGATCTGGCAGTGCTGGGACACATATAGAAATGATGCTTGTGATGGACTCCGGACACCCTGTTGGGTATTTCCGCCAAGACGCTGCTTCCCAAGTCCTGGAATACGAGACCAATGGATCTGGCTATAGTTTCCCCAGGAACATGGCAACACCAATTTTGGAGTGCACCAGAATAAGAGCTCTTTATCTGAACAAGTATACAGGCTTTTATACACTTGACAAAGACACCCCCTCCTGATCATATTACCCTAACAATACAACTGTAACCAAAAACATAAATGAACGAGTCATTCAAACCAGCCCAGTGCCTAGACTCCTCGGCCCCTACAAGAGTGAATACAAAGGACACTTCATTACAAGTATAAACACAGCCCACAGGGTAGTGTGCTAGTAGACAATGGCTGAGGTAATTAGCACAAATAACAATGGGTGAAAGACCCTTAGGAGGTTCACTAGACCTACTTGAAATAAACCCATTATAGCAGACAACCCCAGACAGGTGGCTTGCTGATGACATCAGCATCTGCTATGAGTCCCAACAGTGTGACGCAGTCACTATCTTTAATATGGCAGTTAGGCCCAATACAGGGACCCGAGGCCTAGAGTTCCAGAATCTGTGTGTCTTGGAGAGACATGGACTTGAATCCAAGTAACATTAATTCAAGGGTCCCCCAGGCATACACCTCACAAAGAGTAGTGTTCTCTTAAAATCCAGGGCCCATAGTCAATGGGTAAGAGGGCAGCATTCAGTCCCCTCCAAAAGCCTCTGTCCCGGGTGAGTCTATCACAATGCTATGTGTATTATATATCGATCTGCAGCATCTGCCCGATTAGATTTGCCTTGGTCTCTCTCTCCTCCAGCCAGCGGATGTGTTCCTGGGCTCTGGTGAGTGCAGGACAGCCCGGGAACCACGGGAGGAGAGGGGGCCACCAATAGGAGGGGGGGTGGGAGCTCTGCCAGCTCTGTGAAAGTGACAGGCAGCTATGGAGCCACCGCATCACTTTCACTTTGAAGCCGGTCACTGGCTTAACAAAACCCGCACATGCTTCTGCTTCAACCATCAGATTGTGAACAAAGGTTCATACAGTACATAGTACACACATACATAGTACATACATAGTACATACATACATAGTACATAGTACACATACATAGTACATACATACATACATACATACATAGTACATACATAGTACATACATACATAGTACATAGTACACATACATAGTACATACATACATACATAGTACACACATACATGCATAGTACATACATACATAGTACATACATACATACATAGTACATACATGCATAGTACATACATACATACATAGTACATACATACATAGTACATACATACATACATAGTACATACATTCATAGTACATACATACATAGTACATGCATACATAGTACATACATACATAGTACATACATACATAGTACGTCCAAAGAGCTCATTTGGTTAAAGGACTGCAGGACATAACATTTGGGAATACAATAAGAAAAGACGCTTTATTTAATGAGCTCATTGGAAGAAATTATAATTTCTATATAACACTGGGTGCTTTTTGTTTTTTGCACCAATCACTGAGATCCAATTTACCCTATTCTAATGCTTGATACGATCAGTAACCATTGGCGGCCTGTCCATTAGGGGATGCAGGCGCATCGCCCCTCTAATCCATGCGCCCCGCCCATAACCTACATGCAGGTTTTTTTTGAAGCCCATGATTAGAGCACTGCGCCCTGACCACACCCAGTTGTGTGACAATACAAATTAATATTTGCTCCTGTCTTCCTATTTCTGCTCCTGGCCAATCAGGAAGTGGGTCCTAAGACACGATTGGCCAGGGAGTCTTAGGACTCCTTGTCACCTGCCTCCTAAGGCCTCTGGAGGGGGGTGGGCTAATCGTTGCCTCCCAGTTTATCTCCCGGGGGGGATCACCACCTTCCTGTCTGTCTCCCCCGGGGGGGCATCGTTGGTTTGCTGACCCCCAAAATAAAGAGCACCGGCCGCAACAGTCAGGAACTGAAGCTCCTCGCCTGTATCTGTATGATCGCATCCATTGGTTGCTTCCACATGTTTTTTTTTTTAAACAATTTCCTCAATAAGCCAGTGTTCCTAGTACATATCTGGGTGAATTATTGTGCAATGAAGAGTTGGGTTGCTATGGACTTCACAATGCATTCATCTTTATAATGTAAACGATTGATATCTATTGATTATGATTGGAGCATCATGTTGTCACTTTACCTAAAACCGGGGAGGAACCATACACCTGTTCTTCAAACATCTGGAATCTGTGTGTGAAACTACAGCATAGAGAAGAACAGGCATATGGTTCCGCTCTTTACACACTGTTTGCAGATGTTTGAAGAACAGTGATATCATATCAGTGATATAATATCACTGTTCTGAAAAAATCTGCAAACTGTGTGTGAAGAGCGAAACCATATGCCTGCTCTTCTCTATGCTGTAGTTTCACACACAGATTCCAGATGTTTGAAGAACAGGTGTATGGTTCCTCCCCGGTTTTAGGTAAAGTGTTCTAAACTATTTCCAGATGTATGAAGAACAGATGTTGACTTATTATTAGCGGCAAGAATAAAAGTGACACAGACTAAACAGATGTGTTCTTCACCAGATGTTGACAAGT
>BLSH010537978.1:0-19131 GCA_018402905.1 Glandirana rugosa
GTTTGCCATTGCTTTCCTCCAAAGAAGCAAGCGTCTCTTAATTTCATGGTTACGGTCACCGTCTGCCATGATCTTGGAGCCTACGCCAGGCTTTGGGTGGAGGCGAAACCTGATTTAAGCCAGCCAAGCCTGCAGTCTCATGCTTGTGTGTAATACCTGATCAAGCTACCTGTTTGTTTGCCCTGCTCTGCTAAATTGGATTACCTCGTTGAAGACCTGGGATTCGATACTGAATATTCTCTGAACTCTGCCTGCCTTTGACTTTAGATTTTGACCTTGACTATTCTGAACCTTGCCTGTCTGCTAACTGCAAGTACCTGTTTGCTTTGCTCAGTTCGTGCATGCCCTGGCCAGGCACTATAGCATTCTGTATAAGCCCTGGGGGCAACTGAGTACCAGTAGACCTGCTTGCCTTATGAGAAAGGGAGCTGCTTTAGGTGAAGAAACAGAAGCCAGCTATAGTGTCTAACCACCTGCATTAGGGGTATGCGTGACACACATGATCAGGAACGTCACCTCTACCACCTGTTGTTCAGAACCTCTTAAAGGGGTGTTGGGAGACTGCATTGTGCAAGTACAAACACTCTCTGAGCACTTCATCCGGGAACACCTGTACACCTGCAATTATCTAATCAGCCAATCAGGTGACAGCAGCGCAATGTGTAAAACCATGCAGATACACGTCAGCAGCTTTAGTTAGTAATGAGTAAGCACATCTTTATTGTGTGAAACATGTCTACCTAGACAGGGCTGGATTAACGTAGGGTCTATTGGAGCTGCAGCTCCAGGTCCCTACCTTAATATAGGCCCAGCCACCCAAAAACAACAGACTGCTCATGGAAAGCAATGGGCCACCGCCTGGGCAGGGCGGTGGGATTGATAATGGGTGCCGCATGAGCAGTCCTAATGGAAGTCCTGGGGCACGCCCATGCAGGGCTCTTACAGGTATCTGGGGCTTCCTTAGTGTTAGGCCTGTGTGGCTGCTCTCTTTCAGCTCAGAGTTCACGCCGATGCACAGCCCTTATGGAAACCTGGCAAACCAAATGCCAGGATTCCCTAGTGTTAGTCTGTGCGGCTGTGCCCAAGCACCCTTGCGAGCTTGGGCGCACGCCAGCACAGACTCTTGGAAACGCAGAAGGTGCCCAGTAGAGGGTCCACCGGAACCCTCAGCACCAAGCACATGGCGCTCTTAATCGGGCCCTGTACCTAGACCACTACTGGTGTCCTTTGGTGTCCACTTTGGATATCCCAATAAACAATATTTGGAACTCACACGAGGCGCAGTTGTTTCTTACATGGATGCTTTATTACGGAGGTGAGCCAGGGCTGGCACTCATTTATATTTTTCGTTGGGCTGATTGAATGCACCTGGAGTGTTGAGTTCCCTTAATTTTAGCTTTAGTTATGGTTTATTCATATCAGCAATTAGCTTCTACACCAGAGAGAATCTGCAATTCTTGCTATGAAGAAATTTTGGTCCCATGCACACATTGTGTGCCAAAAGCCATGCCCAACAGCGATGCAGCCAGTGTAATAATGATTAGTAGGGGAGCCTTGAGGCCAGAAAATTATTTCAAGGGTTACCCATGTTAAAAGATTAAGAAAGGTTTCTCTAGGTCAGTGGTTCTAAACCTCGGTCCTCAAGTACGCCCAACGGGCCACGTTTTCAGGTTTTCCTTTACTTTGCACAGTTGCTTTATATCAATATCAATGACATTAATAAGAGCTATTTTATCTAAGGGAAGTTCCTTAAACATTGCCTGTTGGGGGTACTTGAGGACTAAGATTGAGAACCACTGCTCTAGAGTTTAGGAAGGAAATATCGCTGGTCTCTCAGCACTTTATACAACTGTTCTTAGAAGGAAAGTATCTCGGAATCCATGACACATTTGAATCTTCCTCTGCCCAGACCATCGAAATTAAAGTATTTATGTATTCAGAAAAAATAGTGAAACAAAGGGTCTAAAACAAGCCATCACTGACCTCTCTAGCTGCTAGTATTGTGAAATAATTTATTCTCAAAGATTAAAAACCAACAGCTTCATCATCTTCTGTGTGTTTATATTGAATGGGTGGAAGACTGCCAGAGGATACAGTATTTGGAAATGATTTGAGATCTAATGTGTCTGCTGCAAACTTTGAGGATGGATTTCTCCACAAGGCCTCTAGCTACAGTGGTTAATGGGGGCTTGCTTTAAGGTCCATTCAGATGAGTGTATGTCATTTCAGAACTTTTAATGCAGGATTTCACTGGCACAAGCTGGCTTAGTGGTGGACACCAATGGACTTGTCAGTTTCAAACATACAGTATCTCACAAAAGTGAGTACACCCTCACATTTTTGTAAATATTTTATTCTATCTTTTCATGTGACAACACTGAAGAAATGACACTTTGCTACAATGTAAAGTAGTGAGTGTACAGCTTGTATAACAGTGTAAATTTGCTGTCCCCTCAAAATAACTCAACACACAGTCATTAATGTCTAAACTGCTGGCAACAAAGGTGAGTACACCCCTAAGTGAAAATGTCCAAATTGGGCCCAAAGTGTCAATATTTTCTGTAGCCACCATTATTTTCCAGCACTGCCTTGACCCTCTTGGGCATAGAGATCACCAGACATGGTCCCCTCAATGAACTGTAGATAAAGATGGCCTAGGCTATAAGAAGATTACCAAGACCCTGAAACTAAGCTGAAGCAGCATCTAAAGATGATGCACAAGAAAACCCACAATCAGTTTGCTGAAGACAAGCAGACTAAAGACATGGATTACTGGAACCATGTCCTGTGATCTGATGAGATCAAGATAAACCTTTTTAGTTCAGATGGTGTCAAGCGTGTGTGGCGGCAACCAGGTGAGGAGTACAAAGACAAGTGTGTCTTGCCTACAGTCAGGCATGGTGGTGGGAGTGTCTTGGTCTGGGGCTGCATGAGTGCTGCCAGCACTGGGGAGCTACAGTTCGTTGAGGGAACCATGAATGCCAACATGTACTGTGACATACTGAAGCAGAGCATGATCCCCTCCCTTCAGAGACTGGGCCGCAGGGCAGTATTCCAACATGAAAACGACCCCAAACACACCTCCAAGACAACCACTGCCTTGCTAAAGAAGCTGAGGGTAAGGCCCCATGCACATTGGACGTTAAAACAATGTTCTAAAAATGTCAATAGCTTTGTAGTGATTTTTTCAGCTTTTATAAGCTTTTTTTTGTGTTTTTGAGCGTTTTTGCGCTTCAGCATTTTTGAGCGTTAAGTTTATGGGCATCAGCGTTTTTTAGCGTTTATGGTCGTCTTTAAGCTTTCAGCGTTTTTTGTGGTCAGAAGATCGACTCTTGACTGCGATTTAAGTGCGTTCGGACAACATCCCATAAATGCCACTGCTCCTAAACAACAATAAACGTTCATGTGTGCATGAACACATAGGATAACATATAGGGGTGTTTATGGGCAGTTGAAAAAAACGCCCAAACGCCCATAAAAATCGTTTATCAGCTTCAGTGTGCATGGAGCCTAAAGGTGATGGACTGGCCAAGCATGTCTCCAGACCTAAACCCTATTGAGCATCTGTGAGGCATCCTCAAACGGAAGGTGGAGGAGCGCAAGGTCTCTAACATCCACCAGCTCTGTGATGTCATCATGGAGGAGTGGAAGAGGATTCCAGTGGCATCCTGTGCAGCTCTGGTGAACTCCATGCCCAAGAGGGTTAAGGCAGTGCTGGAAAATAATGGCGGCCACACAAAATATTGACACTTTGGGCCCAATTTGGATATTTTCACTTAGGGGTGTACTCACTTTTGTTGCCAGCGGTTTAGACATTAATGGCTGTGTGTTGAGTTATTTTGAGGGGACAGCAAATTTACACTGTTATACAAGCTGTACACTCACTACTTTACATTGTAGCAAAGTCTCATTTCTTCAGCGTTGTCACATGAAAAGATAGAATAAAATATTTACAAAAATGTGAGGGGTGTACTTACTTTTGGGAGATACTGTAAATGGCCATAAATCAAGGAAGTGAACCGGTGAGAAAATGCAAGACTGAGACCAAAATTGTATCTTTTGCTGCTTTATTCAACATGCTTCCACGTGGGGGGTTAGGTGATGGTCAATGAAATCTACAGTCTGGAGGGGTAGTTGATGGTCACCAATCTCTAAAGCCTGGAGGGATAGGTGATGGTCACAGATCTCTGGTGCCTGGAGAGGTGGGTAATGGCCCCTGATCTCTACAGCCTGGAGGGGTGGGTAATGGTCACGAATCTCTAAAGCCTGGAGGGGTGGGTAATGGTCACCAATCTCTAAAGCCTGGAGGGGTGGGTAATGGTCACCAATCTCTAAAGCCTGGAGGGGTGGGTAATGGTCACCAATGTCTAAAACCTGGAGGGATAGGTGATGGTAACCGATCTCTACAGCCTGGAGGGGTAATTGATGGTCACCAATCTCTAAAGCCTGGAGGGAAAGGTGATGGTCACAGATCTCTGGTGCCTGGAGAGGTAGGTGACGGCCACTGATCTCTACAGCTTTGCTGGTGGCGTAGGTGCTGGATTGCACTGTTGTAAATAGTCCAATAATATCCAAACATAATGAAAATGCTCAAAAATGACTTGTATTTGCTGGATCCCTGAATGGACCTGATAACCTATTGCTATGGTCACTGTTGCTTGAGGAAAGGGTCCAGCGATGGGATAGGAACAGGGACTGCTATAGGTGATGCTACACTCAGCTATATTCTCTGACCGCTTGTATAGAGGCAACCATTACAGTAAAGTGGTTTTGATCCAATTGGGTGATTTTTGTACTAAACAAAATACAATATCCGGAATATAATCAGTCCAAATATTGCAATAGTCTCACAGATGGTATCCCCAAACTAAGGAGGAGTAGCAGAATGTATTTTGGGGTGAAAATATAGGTATCCCTATGCTTTTTGTGAAAAATATTTAATTAAAGTGATTGTAAATCCTCATTTTTTTTAAAAATAACAAACATGTTATACTCACCTCCTCTGTGCAGTTGGTTTTGCACAGAGCAGCCCGGATCCTCCTCTTCTCGGGTCCCTCTTCAGCGCTCCTCGCTCCTCCCTCTGGTGAGTGCCCCCACAGCCAGCAGCTTCCTATGGGGGCACCCGAGCCAAGTCAGAGCTCTGTGTATCCATTCAGACACGGAGCCCCAAGCCCGGCGCTGCTCCCTTTCTCCCCTGATTGGCTGACTGACTTTGAATGACAGCCGCAGGAGCCAATGGCACCGTTGCTGTGTCTCAGCCAATCTGGAAGAGAGTCCTGGATGGCTAAGAAACCCGTGGGCATCGCTGGAGAGAGATGAGGCTCAGGTAAGTAATTAGGGGGGTGCTGGGGATGCTGCTACATACAGAAGGCTTTTTATCTTAATGCATAGAATGCACCTTCTGCCTTTAAATAAGTCTTCAAAAGACTCGCCATGCCTCTTAGAAAATAACTTGGGTGTTACTCGATAAAATGGGGTCATTTTGTGGGTGTTTCCATTGTCCTGGTGCTACAAGGCCACCAAAAATGTGTTAGGTAGTCAGGAAATTAGAGGCATAATTTATGCTTCTTGAAAGCCCAAGGGTACTTCTTGGATATTGGGTTGCATCTAGGCTGTGAAAGTCTCACACATGTGGTATCCCCATACTCGGGAGGCATAGCTGAATGTGCTTTGGGTTCTAATTCTAAGTATGCCCATGATGTGTGCGAGAAATAACTTGAATGAAAAATAAAACAAAAAGATTTTATTTAAATGTTTTCATTTTCTAAAAAATTGGTACAAAAAATTCCAACTTCGAAAAACTCGCCATGCCTCTTACTAAATACCTTGGACTGTCTACTTTCCAGAAAGGGGGTAATTTGGGGGGTATTTGTACTGTTCGGGCATTTTAGGGCCTCAAGAAATGAGATTGTCCGTCACATTGGTGTGCGCAGCCTATTGTATTAGGGTGTGCACCCCAAAGGACAAACTCACATACGTGTATATGAGCAGAGCAGTGGACAGTGTCAGTAGGGCAGAGGACAGTGTCAGTAGGGCAGTGGACGGTGTCAGTAGGGCAGTGGACGGTGTCAGTAGGGCAGTGGACGGTGTCAGTAGGGCAGTGGACGGTGTCAGTAGAGCAGTGGACAGTGTCAGTAGGGCAGTGGATGGTGTCAATAGGGCAGTGGACGGTGTCAGTAGAGCAGTGGACGGTGTCGGTAGGGCAGAGGACAGTGTCAGTAGGGCAGAGGACGGTGTCAGTAGGGCAATGGACGGTGTCAGTAGAGCAGTGGACAGTGTCAGTAGGGCAGTGGACAGTGTCAGTAGGGCAGTTGACTGTGTCAGTAGAGCAGTGGACGGTGTCAGTAGAGCAGTGGACGGTGTCAGTAGAGCAGTGGACGGTGTGGACGATGTCAGTAGAGCAGTGGATTGTGTCAGTAGAGCAGTGGACGATGTCAGTAGAGCAGTGGATGGTGTCAGTAGGGCAGTGGACGGTGTCAGTAGGGCAGTGAACGGTATCAGTAGAGAAGTGAACGGTGTCAGTAGGACAGTGGATGGTGTCAGTAGGGCAGTTGACGGTATCAGTAGGACAGTGGATGGTGTCAGTAGGGCAGGGGATGATGTCAGTAGAGCAGTGGATGGTGTCAGTAGAGCAGTGGATGGTGTCAGTAGAGCAGTGGATGGTGTCAGTAGAGCAGTGGACGGTGTCAGTAGAGCAGTGGACGGTATCAGTAGAGAAGTGGACGGTGTCAGTAGAGCAGTGAATGGTGTCAGTAGGACAAAGGACGGTGTCAGTAGAGCAGTGGACGGTATCAGTAGGGCAGTTGGATGGTGTCAGTAGAGCAGAGGACGGTGTCAGTAGGACAGTGGACGGTGTCAGTAGGACAGTGGACGGTGTCAGTAGAGCAGAGGACGGTGTCAGTAGAGCAGAGGATGGTGTCAGTAGGACAGTGGACGGTGTCAGTAGAGCAGAGGACGGTGTCAGTAGAGCAGAGGACGGTGTCAGTAGGACAGTGGACGGTGTCAGTAGAGCAGAGGACGGTGTCAGTAGGACAGTGGACGGTGTCAGTAGAGCAGAGGACGGTGTCAGTAGAGCAGTGGATGGTGTCAGTAGAGCAGTGGACGGTATCAGTAGAGAAGTGGACGGTGTTAGTAGAGCAGTGGACGGTGTCAGTAGAGAAGTGGATGGTGTTAGTAGAGCAGAGGACGGTGTCAGTAGAGCAGTGGATGTTGTCAGTAGAGCAGTGGACGGTGTCAGTAGAGCAGTGGACGGTGTCAGTAGAGAAGTGGACGGTGTTAGTAGAGCAGTGGACGGTGTCAGTAGAGCAGTGGACGGTGTCAGTAGAGCAGTGGACGGTGTCAGTAGAGAAGTGGACGGTGTTAGTAGAGCAGTGGACGGTATTAGTAGAGAAGTGGATGGTGTCAGTAGAGCAGTGGACGGTGTCAGTAGAGAAGTGGATGGTGTTAGTAGAGCAGAGGACGGTGTCAGTAGAGCAGTGGATGTTGTCAGTAGAGCAGTGGACGGTGTCAGTAGAGCAGTGGACGGTGTCAGTAGGACAGTGGACGGTGTCAGTAGAGCAGAGGACGGTGTCAGTAGAGCAGTGGACGGTGTCAGTAGAGCAGAGGACGGTGTCAGTAGAGCAGTGGACGGTGTTAGTAGAGCAGAGGACGGTGTCTGTAGAGCAGTGGATGTTGTCAGTAGAGCAGTGGACGGTGTCAGTAGAGCAGTGGACGGTGTCAGTAGAGAAGTGGACGGTGTTAGTAGAGCAGTGGACGGTGTCAGTAGAGAAGTGGATGGTGTCAGTACAGCAGTGGACGGTGTCAGTAGAGAAGTGGATGGTGTTAGTAGAGCAGAGGATGGTGTCAGTAGAGCAGTGGATGTTGTCAGTAGAGCAGTGGACGGTGTCAGTAGAGCAGTGGACGGTATCAGTAGAGAAGTGGACGGTGTCAGTAGAGCAGTGAATGGTGTCAGTAGGACAAAGGACGGTGTCAGTAGAGCAGTGGACGGTATCAGTAGGGCAGTTGGATGGTGTCAGTAGAGCAGAGGACGGTGTCAGTAGGACAGTGGACGGTGTCAGTAGAGCAGAAGACGGTGTCAGTAGAGCAGAGGGCGGTGTCAGTAGGACAGAGGACGGTGTCAGTAGAGCAGAGGACGGTGTCAGTAGAGCAGAGGACGGTGTCAGTAGGACAGTGGACGGTGTCAGTAGAGCAGAGGACGGTGTCAGTAGGACAGTGGACGGTGTCAGTAGAGCAGAGGATGGTGTCAGTAGAGCAGTGGACGGTATCAGTAGAGAAGTGGACGGTGTTAGTAGAGCAGAGGACGGTGTCAGTAGAGCAGTGGATGTTGTCAGTAGAGCAAAGATTGGTGTCAGTTATTTTCAGGCTCATTATGGGGCCTTGGTGAAATATCTGGGGTCTAAACAGACCCTGGACGTCTCACTTTTGAGACAGAGAAAGAAACTGAGGACAGAGTTTATTATGCTTTAGTTAAGAATGAAGACATTTTTTCTTTATTTTTTTTTAATTACATTTTAACGTAAATATGAGATTTTTGACCCCAGATCTCATATTTAAGAGGTCCTATCAGGCTTTTTTTTATTACAAGTAATGTTTACATTCCTTGTAATAGGAATGAAAGTGGCCCATTTTTTTTTAAATGGACAGAGTAAAAATAACAAGTAAAATAAATAAGAAAAAAAAATGAAAAGCGCCCCGTCCTGCCGACCTCACGTGCAGAAGCGAACGCATACATAAGTCCCGCCCACATATGAAAATGGTGTTCAAACCACACATGTGAGGTATCACCGCGATCGTTGGAGTGAGAGCAATAATTCTAGCACTAGACCTCCTCTGTAACTCTAAACTGCTAACCTGTAGAAATGTTTAAACTTCACGGATTGAGATTTTTAAGTGCCAAAGTTTGTCGCCATTCCACAGGCGGGCGTATAATTTTGAAGCAAGACATGTTGGGTATCAATTTACTCGGAGTTTCATTTATCTTTCACAATATAGAAAAAAAATGGGCTAACTTTACTGTTGTCTTATTTTTTAATTCAAAAAAATGAATTTTTTCAAAAAAATTTTAATTTTAAGACCACTGCGCAAATACGGTGTGACATAGTATTGCAATGACCGCCATTTTATTCTCTAGGGTGTTAGAAAAAAATATATATATTGTTTGGGGGTTCTAAGTCATTTTCTAGAAAAAAAAAAAAATTGATTTTTAACTTGTAAACACCCAATCTCAAAAAGAGGCTCAGCCTTTAACCACTTCCCTACCGCCTATTCAAAATGACGGCCAGGAAAGGGTTCAGTTATCCTGACTGGGCGTCATATGACATCCAGCAGGATAACATGCCGGCGCATACCCGCAGGGGTGCGCATCGCGGCGATCGGTGGTTCGGTGCGTCAGTCTGACCCACCGCATTATCGATCCCGGTAAAAAGCTTCCATCAGAAGCTCTTTACCATGTGATCAGCCGTGACCAATCACGGATGGTCACAGTGTAAACAGGAAAGGCTGTTTATCAGCTTTTCCTCTGCTCGGGTCTGCAGACGTGAGTAGAGGAGAGCCAATTGGCTGCTCTCCTGACAGGGGGGTCTGCGCTGATTGCTTATCAGTGCAGCCCCCCCCTTGGATCGCCACCCTAGACCACCAGGGAGCCTGCCCAGGGACCTCCAGGGATGTGCCCACCCAGGACCACCAGGGAGCCGATCATGATGACCAGGGAGCTGATCCTAGACCACCAGGGAGCCAACCATAGACCATCAGGTAAGGGGCACAGTGCCCAACATCGATGGCACTCAGTGCCACCTTCCGATGCCACCCTAGACAAACAGGGAATTTGCCCCCATTAGTGGCTCTGTCATCTGCTGTCCACCAGTGCCCCCTATCAGTGCCCAGAAGTGCCACCTTTCATTACCCACCAGTGCCACCTACCAATGCCACCTATCAGTGCCCATGAGTGTCACCTATCAGTGCCCAGTGCCACCTATCAGTGCCCATAAGCGCCGCTTATCAGGGCCCATCAGTGCTGCATATCAGTGCCCATCAGTGCTGCTTATCAGTGCCCATCAGTGCCGCTTATCAGTGCCCATCATTGCTGCTTATAAGTGCCTCATCATCAGTGCCACCTCATCAGTGCCGCCTCATCAGTTCCCATCAGTGTAGCCTCATCAGTGCCCGTCAGTGATGGAGAAAATGTACTTATTTACTAAGTTTTGTGACAGAAACAGAGAAAAACCTTTTTTTTTCAAAATTTTCATTCTTTTTTTATTTGTAGCACAAAAAATAAAAACAGCAGAGGTGATCAAATCCCACCAAAAGAAAACTCTATTTGTGGGAACAAAATGATAAAAAATGTGTTTAGGTACAACGTCACACGACCGCACGATTCACATTCAAATCGCAAGAGCACTGAAAGCTGAAAATTGGTCTGGTAGGAAAGTGTTCTAAGTGACTGGTATTGAAGTGGTTAAAAGGGTTGTAAACCCTTTACAACCACTTTTACCTACAAGTAAGCCTATAATAAAGCTATAATAAGGTTTACCTGTAGGTACCGTGAATATCTCCTAAACCTGCATAGTTTAGGAGATATTCACTGTATACGCTTGCCCCAATGCCATCGGCACAAGGATACTGAAGAAACGGGCCGCTTGGTGCCGCTTCTAGAGGCTGGTGGCATTACCGGCAGCTCCCGCGTGCATGGGGCCAATCACAGCACCAGAGCCGCGAACCTGGAAGTAGCGACGGGTGGAGGATGGGGTTGACGGGAAGCAGGGGATATTGACACCGCACATTGATTAGGATGTGCCCAGACACACCTGGCACACCCATTGCGTATGCCTGTGGGCAGTCAATACATCAGGATTGATCAGTTTTCTTACACAGATCAGCCCCCGTTGACTTGCTACAAAATTAAAATGTTGCAAAGGCATTATATATATGGGGATCTTCCCTTGGATAAAATAGCTCTTATCAATACAATGTCATTGCTATTGATTTAAAGCAGCTGTGCAAAGTAAAGGAAAGCCTGAAAACTTGGCCCGTTGGGGGTACTTGAGGACTGGGGCTGAGAACCACTGGTTTAAACAGTAAAGAAGCCAGAGGCAACCAGGCAACTATTACTCTTAGAAGAAGCTTAGTGAGGGTGGCTCCAATATGCTATCATTACAGGGTTCTTATTGTAGTACCCTGGTCCTAAACAGGGCTGCTAACAAATTTAGTTGTGCTAGGGTGGTAACTAGCCTGGCTAATTGGTAGTTGGATCCACTGATTTCTGTCCTAAGCCTGAGTATGGTGTGTAGTCTCTCTCTTCTGTCACTAGGTGGCACTGTCGCCTTTGACATTATGATAATGGATCACAGTGAATTCAGGTTAGGAGTGAATATGCTATCTCAGCCAATCAGCAGGAGTTTCTTTGGCTGCTGAGCATGCTGGGATAGTCTATTTAATTGGAAGGAGACAGGTGATCAGGGTTCTGCCACCTGGGAGGCTGCCTGGGTGGGTGTGTATTGTGTCGCTCCGGGTTGCTAGGCCAGAAGCCTGAGGCCTATCCCGGGAGCTCCTGGCTGCTAGGTTGGTCTGAAGACCTATCCAGGAATTTAAGCAGCAGCTTGGGGTTAGGTGTCAAGTCAGGTTGCCTAATCAAGTTGCGGAGGTTCTGCCAGAGGGGGAACCAGATTGATGACAGAGGTAAAAGAGAAGCAGTTGCCACAAAGGGATGACCACTCCTATTACTAGAGGGAGGTGTAGAAAGGATGGAAGTCTGAAGAAGTACCAGAGCAGCCTCTTCACTAGCTGGGGATGGTGAAAAAGTGGGAACGCTTCGGCAGCCTCATTCAGGAACCCAGCAGGTGGCTTGGGTGCACCTTGAAGATAAGTACAGCGGGTAGCTGTAAGTCAAGTCAGGGACCCAGTGGGTAACGTGGGTGAAGCTTGAAGTTAAGTCAGGGACCCAGCAGGTAGCATTGGTGAAGCTTGAAGTTAAGTCAGGGACCCAGTGGGTAGCGTGGGTGAAGCTTCAAATTAAGTCAGGGACCCAGCGGGTAGCGTGGGTGAAGCTTGAAGTTAAGTCAGGGACCCAGTGGGTAGCGTGGGTGAAGCTTGAAGTTAAGTCAGGGACCCAGCGGTTAGCGTGGGTGAAGCTTGAAGTTAAGTCAGGGACCCAGTGGGTAGCATGGGTGAAGCTTGAAGTTAAGTCAGGGACCCAGTGGATAGCGTGGGTGAAGCTTGAAGTTAAGTCAGGGACCCAGCGGGTAGCGTGGGTGAAGTTTGAAGTTATGTCAGGGACCAAGCGGGTAGCGTGGGTGAAGCTTGAGGGAAGATCTACAGCGGGATACTGTGAGTTGTGAGTGAAGATCTACAGCGGGATGCTGTGAGTTGCGTGTCCAGATCTACATTGAAGTATGGTGAGTGGAGTGTTGCTATAGGAGACAGCAGTTGCTACAAAATACAGATTGCATGCATTCAGCTCCAAGGCCCTTTTTTGTGGTGCCGTCTGCCTAGTTCTATTTTTATCTGTGGAGTCTGCCAATTTGCTATTGCATTTGCCTAAGGGTGTCCTGGCCCTAGCCCTCTCTCCCCCAGTTCTTGTTAAGAGACAATAAAACTCTCTTTGTTCAATTTAAAAGTGACTGGCACCCAATGATTCCATCTTGCACTACACCCACTATGCCTAGTAACCTGCACCCTGAGGAGGAATGTCAGCTCTCCCTGACTCTGGAGGTCACCACTAGACCTCTGGAGGTCAGGGACATAGATACATTATAAAGAATTGCAGTTCTCAGCCACCCTGGGAAATGTGGCAAAATGCAGCTAATTTCATGCTGACCCAACCAGAAAGGTGTCCACAGAGTTACTAGTATACTAGCACAACCAGAAACACATCCACAGAGACACAATCAGTACCATACGGACATAACTATCAATGTCTAGAGATACACTAGAGAGACATCAACTGTCACCACACCTTACTCTGAGTCCCCATGTACAAGACAATGTCGTACATCCAGTGGCGGCTGGTGATATGTTTTTGGGGGAGGGGTGGCAAGCAATGCACCCACAGCCACTCCCCGTCATCAACCTCCTGGTCGGTCAGTCGGTGACCAGCCCTGCACTTACCCCATCTATGGCGTGGGCAGCACTTCCCTCTGGGTGATGGCTGCCCCTGCGTCTCCTCCTCAGCATCACAGCAGCCATGCATCTCCTCCTCCCTCCTCCTCCTAGGCTAATAGGATCGCTTCTCCTTTTGGCCAATCGGGAAACAGGTCTCAGTACCCGCTTCCTGATTGGCCGGGAGGAGACTCAGTGTGACAATAGCGAATATTCAATTGCTATTGTCACACAACTGGGTGGGCTCGGAGCGCAGTGTTCTACGCCCAAAGCCCACCCTCTCTGGCTCTAATCACTTGCTTAAAAAAAAAACCCATTGTACTCAATGCATCCAGCTCCCCGCATGTAGATTAGGGGGCAGGACACATGGATTAAGGGGGCAGCGCCCGCCACTGCCTACATCTTTCCCCAGCATGCTGGGCAATGGAAGTAACCAAAGATGTGGTGGCCATATGGGTAGGTAAGGGTGCTGCAAATGTACAAAAATATGTGGAGAAAGGGAGGAAGGAAAGGAAATTGCCGGACAGTCTCTTTAAGCCAATGAATAGCATCAGCCAGCATTAATTTAAAGTGGCTGGTGCAGCTATGATCTGTTCTATTGGCCATGGTGCCCTTACTAAATAGTATAATTCCCATGTTTTGTAATGATTGGCAGTAAGTTGTCTTGCAATGTGCTCAGAATTTGCATGATGTGGTGATGGCGGTAACTCCAAAACCCCTAAAACCCCATAGATGAGTCTTCTAGGACTGTGTCACGTACTTGGTGGATGAGTCTGACAGGGTACAAAAGTACATCATCTAGTGGTGGACACAGGGTAGAAGGTACATGATCTAGTGAAGGGCACAGCATAGGAGGTGCATGATCTAGTAGTGGGAGCAGGGTAGGAGGTACGTTATCTAGTGGAGGGAAAAGGGTAGGAGGTACATGATCCAGTGGTTGGCACAGGGTAGGAGGTATATGATCTAGTGGAGGGAAAAGGGTAGGAGGTACATGATCCAATGGTTGGCACAGGGTAGGAGGTATATGATCTAGTGGAGGGAAAAGGGTAGGAGGTACATGATCCAGTGGTGATAAAAGGTTAGCAGAAACATGATCTAGTTGTGGGAAAAGGGTAGGTGGTACAGGATCCAGTGGTGGGCACAGAGTAGGAGGTACATAATCTAGTGGTGGGCACAGGGTAGGAGATAAATGATCTAGCGGTGGGAAAATGGTAGGAGGTACATGATCCAGTGGTGGGAAAAGGGTAGGAGAAACATGATCTATTTGTGGGAAAAGGGTAGGAGGTACAGGATCCAGTGGTGGGCACAGGGTAGGAGGTACATAATCTAGTGGTGGGCACAGGGTAGAAGATACATGATCTAGTGGTGGGCACAGGGTAGAAGATACATGATCTAGTGGTGGGAAAATGGTAGGAGGTACATGATCTAGTGGTGGGCACAGGGTAGGAGGTAAATGATCTAGTGGTGGGAAAAGTGTCAGAGGTACATGATCCAGTGGTTGGCACAGGGTAGAAGGTACATGATTTAGTGGTGGGCACAGGGTAGGAGGTACATGATCTAGTGGAGGGCAGGGTGGGAGGTACATGATCTAGTGATGGGAAAAGGGTAGGAGGTACATGATCTAGTGGTGCACACAGGGTAGGAGGTACATGATCTAGTGGAGGGAAAAGTGTAGGAGGTACATGACCCAGTGGTTGGCACAGGGTAGAAGGTACATGATCTAGTGGTGGCCACAGGGTAGGAGGTACATGATCTAGTGGAGGGCAGGGTAGGAGGTACATGATCTAGTGGTGGACACAGGGTAGGAGGTACATGATCTAGTGGTTGGTGGGCACAAGGTAGGGGGTGCAGGATCAGATGAAAAAAGACAATGTGCCCGATCAAAAACCCCAAACATCTGCTCACTAAGAACTTCCCAAGCAGAGCCCAAGGAATTAAGCCCAGTGGCCAATTCTCACCAAGAATCATTTTGCCATGAAATTACTCTAGATGGTTTAATAGCTCCTAGGAGAGCCCAATTAATTTTAATGATGGTTTTCTACAATAAAGTGAGAACATAACAAAGGTCAGCTGATGAGTAAATCCAGTGGTTTATCTGTGGGTTGCCGGATGTTAATTAAGTTAACCAAAGTCCTGTGTAGTTTTTATCATGCGGCAGTAAAGCATTCTAACATGTGAGTGCTGACTGAAGAGGATCATTCATTTCACATTATATATCTCACTTGAGATATAAGGACCTCCAACATCAGCCACGCCATAAAGTGCAGAATGTTCCATCCCAGGACTTCTCTTTACCTTTCTGATTTAAATCATCTGATGGTTAAACATTCTCTACAAGAGTTCACTGAGAGAAGTTCCAGAGCGGAGTGTTCTGTTCCTGACGGAGGGGGTCAGTGTTGTGTTCCTGATGGAGGGGTTCAGTGTTGTGTTCCTGATGGAGGGGGTCAGTGTTGTGTTCCTGATGGAGGGGTTCAGTGTTGTGTTCCTGATGGAGGGGTTCAGTGTTGTGTTCCTGATGGAGGGGTCAGTGTTGTGTTCCTGATGGAGGGGGTCAGTGTTGTGTTCCTGATGGAGGGGTTCAGTGTTGTGTTCCTGATGGAGGGGTCAGTGTTGTGTTCCTGATGGAGGGGGTCAGTGTTCTGTTCCTGATGGAGGGGGTCAGTGTTCTGTTCCTGATGGAGGGGGTCGTGTTGGAGGTTCTGCAATATACTGTATGTACAATATTTTAAAAGGAAAATTAGGCTTAGATTGAGTTCACCACAAGTAGCAAGAGGATGGAGGGGCTGTGAAAAGGTGATCATTGTTCACTATGGATCAGCCATGTACCGCATGCTCTATCCTCCAGGACTCCAGGACACAGCATGTGAAGATTGTGGAGGTTGGTGAGGATAAATGGAAAGTCTTAAAAACTCCAAGCTTTTGAAAAACAATGATCACTTTATTAGTGTAAGTCAGCCTTTCTCAACCTTTTCAACACAGAGGAACCCTTGAAAAAATGTTTTGGTCTCGGCGAACCCCTGCCAAAAGTTACTCTACAACTCATGATACATAAGTGTGAAAGTCAGTGGGAAGAATGCTTCTTACACTTGTGGTCATTGGGAAGAACAACCCCCTTACAGATAGCAAAAAAGATCAATGGTTTCAGCAGAAATTGCTCATTTCTGAGAAATCAGCTCGTTGCTCAAGGAACCCCTTGCAACCCATGAAGGAACCCTGGTTGAGAACCCCTGGTGTAAAACATAGCCAACACTTTTTGGATTCTCATATTGAAAACCAACTGACCAGATGAACAACAGTTGTAAATTGATTTAGCAATGATTAATTAGCTCCTCCACCCAGTTAATTTTGAATGTGAAATTCCATTCAATTGAACCTGTATTGTACATATATTAACTCACGTTTTTTATTTTTATTTTTTAATCAATAGATTTTTATTGAGTTTTGAAAGATAAGAGATAACATGAAATAATAATCATGAACTAAACATGACTGTATGGAATGCTAACTTGACATTACATGTTCAAAGAATACAATGACATGAAATAAATGGATCCTCCGAGGGGGGCAATAAAAGCTGAAATACAGTTGTTGTAGCCCACAGGAGTAGTAATGATGGGAGTTGTGCTCACCCCAGGCACCCCACTGGGAACAAACTGTGACCTGAGTGAGCCCAACTCCATCTTTCATTGTATTGTTTAAAGATGAATATAATAGGTAGGTTGTGGATAGTTATCATGGGTTACCAGTTTTTTGTGTACCAAGAGTTCCAAGGTGTCCATTGCTGAAGTGAGTGTTGAAACCACCCAGAGCCTGAGGCCATCATCTGTTCATAGGAGCAGTGTAGATGGGTTAGATTTACCAATTCTGTTAAAGCAGGAGGTATTGGGTTTTTCCACTTTCTTGTAATTGATAATCTGGCTGCTAGGAGTATATGGATAATTGTGTGTTGTGCTGTGGGTGGAAGAATATCTATATCCAGAGATAGTAATGCAAGGCCTGGGCTCATATGTACTTTCTGTTGAGTGATTTCAGAGATAATGTTGAGTGTAGCTTTCCAATATGGTGTAAGTATAGGGCATCCCCACAGGATATGTAGGATATCCCCTTTTAGACCACAATTTCTCCAGCATCTATTGGATAGATGGGGGCTGTATCTTGAGATTTTATCTGGAGTCCAGTACCATCTTAATGAAATGTTTGTGGACAATTCCCATAGTGTAAAGCAACAGGCAGCTTTCTGTGTGGCATTGCAAGCCTTAGACCACTGGTCTATCGTAAAGGATTGTCCTAAATCAGCTTCCCTTTGTGTGAAGGGAGGAGATTTTTGGAACTTACTTTTCTGATGGAGAATGTTATAAAATGAGGAAAATGATGAGGTTAGGAAGGACCAAGCCTGAGTTTGAATGGTTTGACGAAAGTAGGGGATTTTTGAAAGGCAATGTTGTATTTTCATGCATTGATACAGGTCGCTTTGTGGGAGATTAAATTCTTTTTGAAGAGAAGGAAAGGTTTTAACAGCATTTCCATTTTATAGATTGTGCATGTACTGTAGGTTAGCCCTTTTTGGGTCCAAGATATTTGGGCTATGAAAGGAGCTAGTGCCGGTAAAGGGATTTTTAAGGTAGTATTTGTAGGGTATGTTTGAGCTTGTTGCAGCATCTGTTTCCAAGACTTGAGTGTTACTATCATGGTGGGAGATAAGAAGGACGGGAACCATGCTCCTAGTTGAGCACTGAATAGCCATGATGATAAGGAGTGATGAGGGCGATATGATGCTTCTATTGACCCCCAGACCATAGCTGGGGTAGGTAAGAGCCACTCTTTAAGTTGTGTCAGGATTGATGCCAAATAGTAGTCGTAAAGGTTGATATATTCTGTGCCCCCACTAAGACTGTGTTTGATTAATTTGGAATGTGTGCATCTGGACCCTTTCCCATTCCAAACGAATTTGGATAGTGGGGATTGCAAGGATATAAAGTAGCTGGTTGGTATTCACTCACGTTTTTTTCCAATGTTTGATCTGTTCCCAATCCCTAAAGAGAGGGGGAGGCCCAATCCCCTGAAACATGTTGGATATTGTTTATGTCATACATTAATAAAGTGATCATTGTTCTTCAAAAATTTTGAGTTTCCAGGAATTTTTATCCATGCATGGTGCTCCTTATCAACCTCTACAATCTTCACATACTTGAAGGAACCCACTCCTGGACCCTTCACAAGCTACCACAGACCTACTCTCTTAACCCTTAAGCCTAGTAAGTGGGTGACATTCTGTCCATGCATGGTGCTCCTTATCAACCCCTACAATCATCACATGCTTAGAGGACCTAACTGGACCCTTCACAAGCTACCACAGACCTACTCTCTTAACCTTTAAGGCCAGTTAGCAGATCACTTTCTGTCTACACATGGTACTCCTAATCCACCTCTACAATCTTGAAGGAACCCACTCCTAGACCCTTCACAAGCTACCACCGATCTGCTCTCTTAACTATTAAGATCAGTAAGTGG
Source organism: Glandirana rugosa (assembly GCA_018402905.1). Classification (NCBI taxonomy): domain Eukaryota; kingdom Metazoa; phylum Chordata; class Amphibia; order Anura; family Ranidae; genus Glandirana; species Glandirana rugosa. Next base: position 18,604 of record BLSH010537978.1, read on the forward strand.
GTGACTTTCTGTCCATACACGGTGCTTCTTATCAACCTCTACAATCTTCACACGCTTGAAGGAACCCACTCCTGGACCCTTAACAATCTACCACAGACTTACTCTCTTAACCCTTAAGCCCAATAAGAGGGTCACTTTCTGTCCATGCATGGTGTTCCTTATGAACCGCTACAATCTTCACATGCTTAAAGGACCCCACTATTGGACTCTTATCAAGCTACCACAGACCTATTCTCTTAATAAGTCTAGTAAGTGGGCGATTTTCTGTCCATGCATGGTGCTCCTTATCAACCTCTACAATCTTCACATGCTTGATGGGATCCACCCTGATGACCCCCCACAGGCTGAGCTTCTACAGACCTACCCATCACCAACAAAGTCTGCCACTTGCTTCATTCATTAACTACAAAGCTCTGTATACTCAGTAGTCATTGGTGTAGATGCGGCACCAGCCATGGTCAGACCGGGCAGTGAAATCAGTATAAAGGACTGTCCTGAGATATAGATTTACAGCTCTGCAGGTCACAG
>BLSH010537994.1:15588-32548 GCA_018402905.1 Glandirana rugosa
AAACATATGTAAGCATTTAAGTATTTAAACATATGAGATCTGTCATGTCCCATTCACAGAACGGGGAACCGCCGTGTTTACTTCGGCGGTTCCCCGTTCCTCCTCTCTGAAAGGAGATCGCGGGTCTCCGGCGAACATCGGGTCCGCCCGACCCGCGGGCACGCTCCTGCAGTGTGCGGCGGCACGTGCAAGCGCCGCTCGTGCACGCGGGAGCGCGCCCAGCACAAGCCAAATGGGAGGACGTCTATTGACGTCCTCCCGGCATTTTAGAGCCGCGCTGTAGCCGTCATTCGGCTATGGCGCGGGTGGGAGGAGGTTAAGATTAGTTAGTTATATATTATTTAAAATTTTCAGATTATCTTTCTTTCGGATTTTCTTTCTTATTTTCAGATTTTCAAATTTTTGGAAATTGTGAATTTACGAATGTATGCAAATTTATGAATTTACGAATGTATACAAATATATGAATTTACGAATGTATACAAATTTATGAATTTACGAATGTATACAAATTTACGAATTTACAAAACTGCATAACGAATGACCCGAAAGACGAAAAAAGAAAACAACGATTGAAACGAAAATGAATGAATTTTTTGGCAGTGCACATGTCTATTACTTCATACTTCATAGTGCGTTACAGACCCAGGTTCTTTGGAATATGCCAGAACCAGTTAACACCCCTGTGAATAACCTCAGGCCAGGCTCATGGCAGTTAATATACCTTTACTGAACATATTGCAGCATAACAGTTCAATATGAACAACGTCCTGTCCCTGATCTTAACTCACATAACCTAGTGGCCCAGGCATACCATGAGGTGAGAGTCCATATAGGCAAGGTTCATGACTTGGATGCTGCCAGTTACTCCCGGTATCTTCAGTGCTGCCATTACACTCACAGGTGGGTCTCCATACCCTCTATACCACGTTCATTCTCCAGCCAGCAACAGTAGCCCTATATTGTAGCTGAAGATTATATGCTGTGTCTTGTTTGTGTCTTCTTCCCATGCAGACTGTGCAGTGCCTTTCCCCTTTTAATTTACAGAACAGGGAGAGAGGCCAAAAAAAAAAACAGGACTTCAGAAGCAGGTTTAACCATTTGCCACCAAATCACGTACCTGTTCGTCATTGGCTTTAAGTATTCATACAGGAGTGATGCCTGCAGCTGCAGGGGGGGTTGCTTTTCAGGGGTTGGGTTTGGGGATGGCCCCTTCCTGTTCCAACATGACTGCGCACCAGTGCACAAATCAAGGTCCATAAAGACATGGATGAGCGAGTTTGGGGTGGAGGAACTTGACTGGCCTGCACAGAGTCCTGACCTCAACCCGATAGAACACCTTTGGGATGAATTAGAATGGAGACTGCGAGCCAGGCCTTCTTATCCAACATTAGTGCCTGACCTCACAAATGTGCTTCTTGAAGAAAGGTCAAACAATACCATAGACACTCCTAAACCTTGGGGACAGCCTTCCCAGAAGAGTTGAAGCTGTTATAGCCGCAAAGGGTGGGCCAACTCAATATTGAACCCTACGGACTAAGACTGGGATGCCATTAACGTCCATGTGCATGTAAAGGCAGGCGTGCCAATACTTTTGGCAATATAGTGTATATGGAGATGTGGTGACAATTGCTTGAAGGTGAAGTATGGAGACAATGGACTTTACCGGCATGTATAAAAGTAATGTAAAAAATAGAGTTTTTATTGGTCTGCATTAAAAGGAGGTCACCATACAGAAAGGTGCTCACAATAACAGAAAACTATTAAAAATATAGCAAGCAGTACATGTGGTCCCCTTGGGGGGGGGGGGGGGTAGGAGTACCATTATTACAGTGCACAACATTGACGCATGACCATAATTTGTAGTTCCCACTGTGGCGAGTCCACTTGACTGTCTTGATGTAGGTTAAGTCGCTCTACATGTTTCGCGACACTGATGTCGCTTCCTCAGGAGCTTACACTTCTAATAAGGAACAAACACATATTAGTACATCTCAAGTAGATCGACAAAGCTCTAATGCAGTTAAAAAGCAGTCACTCACTTGCGTCAACAGGGGCCTGCACACTTCCCCTCAGAGACCACCCGAATTCTCAGTGTCCCAGCCGGGCCCCGGTTGCATTTGCCAGGTGTGGGGACACACACATACCTAGATGGAGTGGAAGGGTCTGCTATCCTTAGATAATATATGAGTGCATGGAATGCCTCACTGGATAGATGTTACTGTTGGGGTACCCTAATAAGTGAGTGACGATTGAGTGGGAAGTATAGACGGGAATCCTTCCAAGTTATCCTACTTTGGAAGATAAAGTTTGAGATGCCAATGGAACCTCAACAGCCAGGTAAAATAACGAGAGCCCTGCAAAAGAACGAGATTGACGTTTGAGACCTCCTGTATTTTTGGAGTATCCTGGTCTGAATCCCTCCCTCCTTCCCATGCTGCCATGTGCAATAAACCTCTTTCCTATTTCCGAGACTAACTACAGTGACCGGTGGCCATTTCTGTACATCTTCAGCAAAGAACCACACCTGAGATTGAAGGTAAGTAGGCTTAGGACTTTCAAAGTGTAGTCACTAGTAAGCTGAAGATCAATTTCGGGCACAGTTATTAAAGATCAGTATAAAATGTGTTACAACAATTTTCTGGGGGGGGGGGGGGTTCCCAAAAATCTGAATAGATGGCACTTCTTTCTACAAGTTTATAGACCTTGTAAAATTAAAAAAAAATACTTTTTTTTTTGCATTTGTTTTTTACAGAACCAAATCTAATGACTTATTTTATCAGAGGCTGTGGAGAAAAGAGCATTTGTGGAAAATCTGGAGTGCTTGATCACCGAATCAGAAAAGAGAGATTCAGCGCCACCTGCTGTGAATCAGACTACTGCACACCGCCCGCTCCTATTTGTATGTATACAGCTGCATTGACATGCGTTATGTAGTTGACCCTACATCTCCTACTGGTACAGGGACATCTAAGAAAATATGGGGCTGCCATTGCTTGACTCCTGCTTGGATAGCAAAAAAACTAGTATTTTGAGATGGAGAAGTCAGCAATGGTACCCTACATCTTTCTTTCATGACAGTTTTTTTTTTTTTAAGTAAAAAGAATTAAGCCACAAACAACCAATAGCCTCGATAATGATAAAAGCTTGGTACACAGTTCATAAGTCCATGGGGTAGCAGACTAGCTTGCTTGTCTTCAAAGCAGCTCCTCAGCACATAGAAGGATATCTGTAATATAGTAAATGACCACCAGAGGGCGCATCAAAGTGCAACAAGATACGTCATTTATTGATCAAACAGTAAATAATATGCTCACATTCAGGGGAGGGCTGGCAGCCTTAGGCCTGGGGGGCAAGTCCAGTCAAGTGGCCCACTGAGCCACAGAATCAGCTCATCATCCATGCCCACCTGGTTTTAGAACAGATATTGATGTTATGAAGCAAGACAAATATGATACATTGTGATAACATAATTTAACGTTAATAGCAACAAAGGAGGTTTAACAAAAATAATGCATCAATGCAGCTCATCAGTGCCCACCAATGCAGCCTCACCAGTGCCCATCAATGCAGCCTCATCAGTACTCATCAATGCAGCCTCATCAGTGCTCATCAATGCAGCCTCATCAGTGCCCACCAATGCAGCCTCAACAGTGCCCATCAATGCAGCCTCATCAGTGCTCATCAATGCAGCCTCATCAGTGCCCATCAATGCAGCCTGATCAGTGCCCATCAATGCAACCTCACCAGTGCCCATCAATGCAGTCTCATCAGTGCCTATCAGCTTAGCCTCATCAGTGCCCATTCATTGCAGCCTCACCCCCGTCCATCAATGCAGCCTGATCAGTGCCCATCAATGCAGCCTCACCAGTGCCCATCAATGCAGCCTCACCAGTGCTTATCAAATGCAGCCTGATCAGCGCCACTCATTGCAGCCTGATCAGTGCCCATCAATGCAGCCTGATCATTGCCCATCAATGCAGCCTTGCCAGTGCCCATCAGCACAGCCTGATCAGTGCCCATCAATGCAGCTTCACCAGTGCCCATTCAATGCAGCCTGCAATGCAGAGAGACAAGAGCTGCCGGATTACACAGACTGGGGATCTCCCGCTTATCTGGCGTGGCCGCTGTCATATGAAGTCCCGCCTCCTATGATAGACATCACCAGTGTGCTGTCTATTATAGAAACTGGTCCAGGAGGTAGGACTTTGTAAGCGGGAGATCCCCCCTCTGTGTAATCCAGCGGCGCCCCCCGAGGCAGCCCAATGGGCCCAGCAGGATCCATGGTAGGGCCGGCCCTGGGCGCCCCCCTTTGCCTGCAGTTAGTTGGTGGCTGCGCCCCTGGCCCCTACTTCCTTCCTCCACAAGAAGAAAAAAGTGTGAGCGGGCAGCGGCTGTCGGCCATTTTGAATGTAAGTTAGGGTGGCCTGGGGGGCAATTGTCACCCTGCCCCCTGGCCCAGCCCTCCCCTGCTCACATTTAGTAGAGTAAAAGCAAATGTAATCATCTCAGGGACCCAAGTCAATCAGCAGCAATCCAGGGTCATGCAGTGCAAAACCGCATCAGCATAGAAAGCTACAGTAACATCAGAGCCAATCTGACAGCATGGAAAACTTTCTGGATGTTGTCCGACATTGGGGGTGTGGAGTGGGAGTGGCTACATGTTTCACAACAGCACTGCCTCTTTCTCAAGCCTTCCCATGCTGTCAGATTGGCTCTGGTTTTACTGTAGCTTTCTATGCTGCTGTGGCTTTGCACTGCATGACCCTGGATTGCTGCTGCTTGCCTTGGGTCCCTGAGATGACTACGTCTGCTTCTATGATATTCCTTCTTTTACTCTACTAAATGTGAATGTATTATTTACTGTTTGACCAATACATTATGCAACTTGATGCACTTAGATGCACCCTCAGGTGGTAATTTTTTTAAAGTAGCATTAAACCCTCAGAAATATTTAGCTTAAAGTGTTACTAAACCCACAAAAGTAAAATCTGTCTCTATATGCAGAATAGCATGCTCGTTATACTCACTGTGGAATTTAAGGGGTTAATCCTCTGCATTGTGTAAAAAGGCTCTTTGATCTTGTATGGCCAGATACTTCTGTGTAAGGCCATACTACACGCAGGCAGGGTGGTAAGTTTGCACATGCTCTGTTTGGTCTCTTATGCTGTGTTGGAGATTTCCTGTTTCAGTTGAGTTTTTCAGGTCACATGGTATTTAAATCACACATGTGGGCGTGTATACAGATTCTAAATGCCTGCCCAGACCCTCCCTTCTCCTCCATGCCCAGTAACTAAAAAAGGACACAGTGGGTAGGATATCACATCTAGAACCATGGAAGATCCACCTCCCATAAAAGCACATGGACACAGACTTTAGTGGATTTCTAAAGGCAGTGATTCCATAAATGAGATAACACCACTGTACATGTTTTTGCAGCATCAGTTGCAGTCCACAGCCATGCATATTGAGGTCATAGATATTTCTATACTTTTACTTTTGCAAACACCCCACCCCCTGTCATCCTCATCCTCCTCTTCATCACACCTGGACATCCACTGCAAACATGCTAACACCCCACCCCCTATCATCCTCATCCTCCTCTTCCTCACACCTGGACATCCACTGCAAACATGCTAACACCCCACCCCCTGTCATCCTCATCCTCACCACACCTGGCCATCCACTGCAAACATGCTAACACCCCACCCCTGTCATCCTCATCCTCACCACACCTTGACATCCACTGCAACCTTGCTAACACACCACCCCTGCCATCCTCATCCTCCTCTTCATCACACATGGACATCCACTGCAAACATGCTAACACCCCATCCCATGGCATCCTTATCCTCCTCTTCATCACACATGGACATTTACTGAAAACATGCTAACACCCCACCCCATGTCATCCTCATCCTCCTTTTCATCACACCTGGCCATCCACTGCAAACATGCTAACACCCCAGTGGATGTCAAATACAACTATTGTACCGTGTGTACGGGCCTTAACATGCAAAAGCTTTTATGAGATTTCAGTGATTGGGTTTTATTTATACTTTAATGTTTTTTTCTTCTATTCTAGTGCCATCGTTGCATTACAATGAGAATGGTAGAACCTGTCCATTCTGTGCCCCCAATGTAGGCCTGGACTGTTTAGCCACTGAAAACGTGACGTGCTTAGGGGATGAGAATAAGTGCGCGTTATACATCGTAGAAATGTCAGGTAAAATTAATTTACATTTTTCTAATTTTTTAAGGCTGTAAATATGAAGTTTTGCATATGGATTTTTAACACTTACATTTACAGCCAGCAGGATAAACTCTGTGTTTATTTTCCATGTCTTTGCCAGTCTATTCTTAGCTGCTCTGCTGAAAATTGTCATCTTTTTACCGAGCTCAGTAGTTCAATCTCAAATTACACACAGAAAGCTGAACAGATTGGAGGAGTGGCTCAGTTAATCAGACCTATTGTCTAAAGGTCCAGAACCTATCTTATCTTGTGTTTTTTGCTTACTTTCCAGACGTGGGTTTAAGTTGTAGTGTAATGATATCACGTGCAGGGACACACAAAACCTACACCATTTTGTCACATGTACGCCATGACAGTTCTAATTTAGGAAACCCCTCACTCCTCATCCCCCCTCCCAACAACTTAGGAATGCCTAGGTCCTCGTACAGGCTCCAACAGGTCTGGAGGTGTTTTGGCAAGCCTGATCATAAACCAATAAATCAGATCAATTAAGAGACAGCACAGGATGCCTGGGATAAGGAAAAGGGAATAAACCCCCTTGCTCAGGCAGCTGTGACATTCCAGAAACCCTCAAGCAAATTTAAAGCTTAGAATTACCCCCATTTCATAACTCCAGATAGGAATGTGACATCTTAATAAAAGGTATATATTTGAATGCGGAAAGTCATACCGAATAAAACGAATACAAATGTCAATTAATTAGATCGTACGGGAAGCCACTGATAGTTTATCCCCCTACCAGGGTCACGGAAAGTGACAAGTCTGTTGTGTTTAGACTTATTTTAATGCACTGTGCATGCGGAGCTTGAATTCCTTAATGGTGGGTTTGCACGATAATACAATCTCAAGATATGGTTTTTATACTGCAAATTGCATATTAGCGAGGGTTGTTATTCTCTTTACCCATGTGAGTGGTCAGGGGCATATGGCCCCACCCCTTGGCCTTCAGAGAAAAAGGGAATAGACTGGACAGTTCTCAGTTCTCACCTTACCATGAAAGAACGAACATCCGAGAGCCTGTGGACTCATCAACGAATCTCTGATTAATCACGGACATTTAAATGCAAGTAACTTTTCCCCTTCCATTCTGTCTTATCTCTTTGCTGCTGTATATAATGTCTCTAATTGCTTTGTAACACCATTTATCTGCTCCAATTTTGACCTTTTCATTATTAAACCTTATTCTGAAAAGTGTTAATCTTGTCCCTAAAGCTCTTAATGCAAGCTATAATGAACCTGTTCCTTTGAAGAGCACTACTGTTTAGGATAACTCATCTGAATATCCCTGTCTGTGGTGACAGCATGTGTTACAGGTGGTTATTCTAAAATCACAAATGGTATTGCTAAAATCCGGGTCTTCTGGCCAGCATCCAGAAGTGGTGGCACTGAAAGGGTTAATTGCTTGAATTAGCCTGGTAACTATCGCTCTCAGTTTGCTGGCACTTAGACGGTGGTCCCGCAAGCTGGAGAATCTTTGTGCTGAAAGTGGTATTGCTATGTTAGTGACAAGCGCAGTGTGAGATCAAGGGGGTTCCCGTTCACCCATCAGTGAGAAGGGCAGTGATCTGATACCCGCGTTTGTCACGTGTATCACCTCTCCATCTGTTTCTTATTTGTTTTCTTTCTCTTTCCTTTATCATTTGTTCCATCTTCCTCTCTCATGTATTCCCCTGTCTCTCTGTATATCTTTTATTTTTCTCCTCTCTCTCTCTCTCTCTCTCTCTCTCTCTCTGTCTCCTTTACTTTTTTCCTTCTCCTGATTTTACGTTTGTTTCCTCACCCCCCCCCCCTTTTTTTTCTCTCTCTCTCCCCTTTGTCCCCTCCCTCTCTCCATCTCCCATTTTCTCTGTCTCCCTTTTTTCTTCTCCCTCTCCCATCACCCCCTTCCTCCCCCTCTCCCGTCTCCTTCTTTTCATCCCCTCTTTCTATCCTTTCTCTCTATCTCCATCTCCTACTCTCGCTGTTTATTTCCCTTTCTTTTTCTCTCCTTACCCTAACCCCTCTCTTCTCTCTCTCTCTCTCTCTCTCTCTCTCTCTCTCTCCTTTAACCCCCCATTCTCTTTCTTCCCCTCTCTCCCCTTTTCTCCCTATCCCCTCCCTATCTCTGTCTCTTCTTCTCCCATCTCTTCTCTATGTCTTCACCTCCTCTCTGTGTGCCCCCTTTCTTTTTCTCTCCTCCCCTCTGTATGGCTCTCTATTCCTTGACCCTTTCTCCCTCCTTCTCCCTTTTCCTTATCCCCCTCTTTCTCCTTCTTACTATCCTCTCCTTTTCACCTATCTGCTCTCCCGCCCCCTTCTTTCTCTCCTTCTCTCCCGTCTGTTGGTTTCCCTGTCTTCTTCTCCCTTTCCTTTCTCTTGTAGCCCTCTTCTGCGGGGTTATGACAAATGCCCTTCCCCAAACAGAATATTGTGCTAAACATGTAGGTAAAAAAGAGAAAAAGAACCTTCGATAAGTGGAAGTGCATATTTACTCAGGTGTATATATAGTTATGTAGCGCCCCAATAGTATAGGTGTGTTTTCTAGCAGGATTTTGGCTAGGAGAGGTCAATTTAGTCAGGCCTGAAGGTTTTTATCTGGGCTGGGAGGAGAAGCTCAGGGAGGATTGAGCTGGGAGGTGGGTGGAGCCCTCTGGAGTATTCTAAGGAGCCCTGACTAATCCCCAAGCGGATTGGCAGGGGGCAGGCCTCCTTAAATACTCTGAGTCAGCCCAATCTGGGAGGAGTAGTGTCGGGTAGAAGTCTGGAGATGTAGCAGGGGGTGCTGTGGTGCAGACCCGGGACGTCGCCCCCAGTCTGGGGAGGGTGACCTTGGGGCCTGGGGGTTCGGGTGCAACCAGGAAGGAGAGTGATTTTTGGAGCGGCACAGGAGGAACAGGAGAATGGCAGAGGTGCTACAGGAGGAGAGAGACTTTCCACCGGTGTAGTGAGTGACGGTCCCTGGGACTGGAAGAGAAAGTGCTGGAGCAGGCTGGGAGAGGAATGGTGGACAATCTGTGGGAGCCTTGGAAGCCAGTCAAGGGAACGGAGAGTCACTACCAGAAAGCAGGTTGATGGAACCTGGAGGAGGACGGGCTGGGATTTGTAGTCCATCAAAGACTTGGTTAGCACTCAAGTACTTTGCTGCACATTCAGGGGCCCGTAATCCCTGGTCTGTAATGGGTGTTCCTGAGATCCTACTGAAACAGGGTAGGCCTCACCATGTGCTAACTGCGGTGAAGAGAAAGGTATAGAGAAGCCTAATAAATTTCCCTTCAGGCTGGGAACGAATTTCTGAGCTGGAGAGAAGCAACAAAGTGTAAAGCTGTGAGTTCTGTGTAGTTAAAGAACTGTAAGAGAAACGGTCAGCAAGCGAAGTGCTGGAGAGTTGAGAGGAGCAATAGTCTGCAGAGGGAGAGTATCACGTACCTGATCCGAGGCTGAAGTGCTGAGAGAGGCTCCCCTTGCGGCTGAACGCAGAGTACCCCCTGGATGGGAACACGGAGTACTGAGCGCAAAGAAGCACGGGTCACCAGAAGCGTAGATGAAGCGTGCAGGTAGATTAGAGCTGGAGCCACAGGGTGTGTCTGGAGCAGGTCTGGATGCAGGCTGCCAATCAGGAGAGGTAAGTCCGTAAGCCAGGCCAAAGGTCATTCACCGGGAATCAGGCAGGTAGAGAAGTCCAATAAACAGGCCGAGGGTCAAACACAGGAGAAACACAGGAGACAATCCGGGAAGCAAGCCAAGGGTCAACACTGGAGAGATCAGAGAAAGTCCAAGAGCCAAGCCGAGTCACAACAGGAGGAGATCAGGAATACAGGAACACACAGGTCAGGAACTCAGGAGAGCTGAAGACGATCCAGCAACTAAGGAGCATACTGAGCAGTCTTTTATAGTGCTCAAGGGAATCCTATTGGACGTTGCGTACCCGCCTATTGCGTCCGTACGTTCGTCGCTGTGTTCTGATGCGTGCGCGCATGCGCACTTGCGATCTTCTCCCGATCGTCCGTAATGGAGCGGTCGTTCGTGCCGGAACGTGCTGACGTGTATGGGCTGATATGCGTCGCCCATGACAGAGAGTCTGCAGTGAAGTGTGAATATACAGGCTTGTATATGGAGTCCTTGTACCATAATTCTCTGGGCATCCCTCAGTTACCCCTTATCCCCATCCAAGTTATTTTCCCCAAATAAAACAACAAAAACAAGAGCCGGCCTGGTCAGTGTCTCCGGATGTGTGATATATGGTGCGATTGAGGTCAGCTATCAGGTGAACCACTACTACAAGCCACTCTCAAGGGAGCACATGGCTACTGCTATTTATGGGGATATCTCCAGATGAATGTTGCAGCAAAGTACAGTTGCAGGGGCTCATAAGGATAATCATGATGTGGCATCTGTCTTGATGCCAAAGACCCGAAGACAAGAACAGCAATGATGAGGAGATTCTACAACCATTGTCCGACCAGCCTGGAATGCAGCTTCTCACCAACAGAAAACATGATGTGATACTGGAACTCATAATGAGCCAATCTACTCTGTGTCTCAGTCCCTTTTAGCCTCTACTCTGTCATGGAGCTCAACCTCAATCTACCTGAGGGCCATCAGATGCCTAACCTGGCTCTTCAATAAACAGGATCACCTCCTAATATACGGCAAGGTGACCACTACACATGCACACCATATCACACTGGTATAGTGTATTTGAGATAACAAAAAAAGGATATATACTGTATATATACACTATATTGCCAATACTGTATATATACACTATATTGCCAAAAGTATTGGGGCACCCATCCAAATTATTGGATTCAGGTGTTCCAATCACCTCCATGGCCACAGGTGTATAAAATCAAGCACCTAGGCATGTAGACCGCTTCTACAAACATTTCTGAAAGAATGGGTTGCTCTCAGAAGCTCAGTGGATTCAAGCATGGTACCATGATAGGTTGCCACCTGTGGAATAAGTCCATCCATAAAATTTGCTTGCTACTAAATATTCCACGGTCAACTGTTAGTGGTATTGTAATGAAGTGGAAGCAACTGGGAACAACAACAACTCAGCCACAAAGTGGTAGGCCATGTAAAATGATAGAGCGGAGTTGAACCGCACAGTGCGCAGAAGTCGCCAACAGAGTCCATAGCTACAGACCTCTAAACATCATGTGGCCTTCAGATTAGCACAATAGAGCTGCACGATTCTGGATAAAATGAGAATCACAATTTTTTTGCTTAGAATAAAGATCAATATTCTTGGCGTAATATCATCTTTCACATTATACAAAAACATTGGGCTAACTTTACTGTTGCGTTTTTTTTTTAATTGAAGTGTAGTTTTCCCCAAAAAATTGTGTTTAAAGACAGCTGCGCAAATACAGTGTGATATAAAATATTGCGACAACCGCCATTTTATTCTCTAGGGTCTCTGCTAAAAAATATACTGTACTGTATATATAATGTTTGGGGGTTCTAAGTAATTTTCAACAAAAAAGACTAACTTTTAACCAACAAATGTCAGAAAAAGGGTTAGTCTTTATGTGGTTAAACTGCCCTCATTTACAGACCAAAGTTCATCCCTTTGATCTAAAACAACCAAATGATACAATGTTTCTTTTTATCTCAGTGCTGAGCAATGTTGTGATAAACTTGTGCCTGCTTTTTTTTTTCTTTTGACAGCTCTGAGCAGAGAACTGCTCTGCACTTGTAGAATCGTGGAAATGCCGCATTAAGATCGTGAGGGGGGTTGACGCGAGATCACAATTTTTTGACGATTAATCATGCAATTCTACAACAACAGTGTGTAGAGAGCTTCATGGAATGGGTTTCCATGGCCTTACATTATCCAAGTGCAATGCAAAGCATCGGATGCAGTGGTGTAAAGCACACCGCTGCTGGACCCTAGAGCAGTGGAGATGTGTTCTCTGGAGTGGTGAATCATGCTTCTCAATCCAATGGATGTGTCTGTTTTAGGAATGGTACTTGCCTGACTGCATAGTGCCAAGTGTAAATTTTGGTGTGTGTGGGGGGGGGGGGGGGATTATGGTGTGGGATTGTTCTTCAGGGGTTGGGCTTGTCCCCTTAGTTCCAGTGAAGGGAACTCTTAAGGTGTCAGCATACCAAGACATTTTGGACAATTTTATGCTCCCAACTTTGTGGGAACAGTTTGGGGATGGCCCCTTCCTGTTTCCAACATGACTGCGCACCACTGCACAAAGCAAAGTCCATAAAGACATGGATGAGCAAGTTTGGGGGGAGGAGGAGTCCTGACCTTAACCCAATAGAACACCTTTGGGATGAATTAGAGTGGAGACTGTGAGCCAGGCCTTCTCGTCCACATCAGTGCCTGACCTCACAAATGCGCTTCTGGAAGAATGGTCAAACATTCCCATAGACACACCTAAACCTTACCTACAGACTAAGACTGGGAGCTTTGACTGGGGGATTTTGACATTAAGAATGTACTGAACTTATTATGTTCTCAAAATAGTTTTCCAGATGCTTTTGTGGTTTGCCTGATGAAGCAGCAGTGGGCAGTGAAACGTGTTGGAATCAACCACTGAAATATTTTGAGCATCATTTTTTTTTTAACAATGGAACACTTGTTTGGTGTTTTATTATGGTTACATTTTATGATTGTAACTATTTGTGATGGTCATATAGACCTATGAGCTCTTTTAATACAATGTAATAAAGGTCGTGTTTTAAATACATTGTAATGCCTCACTCTTTATCTATACACCCGTATAAGTCCCCAGGTACTTTTAATCAGTTGCCGACAGCCCTATAGCAGTTTTACCATTACATGGCGGCCATGCTGCGCCGGATCCCTTTCGGGTAACGGGCGGGAGTGCACGCCGCCGGTGCCTCGCTCCCGCTGTGATTCTACACAGCTGGAGCTGATTAGCGGGTCCCCATGATTTGATGTACACAGGCAGAATGGCAGTCTGCCTATGTAAACAAGGCAGATTGCTGTTCTGTCAGTAAGGAAGGCATGGATCCTGTGTTCCTGCAAAGCAGAGACATAGATCCATGCCTTCCCTTAGTGAAAGCACCTCCCCCCGCTACACTAAAACACTTAACCCCTTCCCAGCCAGTGTGATTACTACAGTGACAGTGCATAGTTTTATCACTGATCGCTGTATTAGTGTCACTGGTCCCCAAAAAACTGTCAAAAGTTTCAGTTAGTGTCCAATTTGGCAACCGCAATATCGCAGTCCCGCCATAAGTCACTGATCACCGCCATTACTAGTAAAATTAAATAACTAAAAAATCCATAAATCTATCCCATAGTTTTTAGACGCTATAACGTTTGCGCAAACCAATCAATATACGCTTATTGGGATTTTTTTTAACAAAAACGTAGCAGAATACATATTGGCCTAAATTTATGAATACATTTTATTTTATACAGTTTTTTTATTGGATGTGTTTAACCCGTCCAGATCCGCGCTATAGCCAAAGTACGGCTCCAGCGCGGATCTGAAATGCCGGGTGGACGTCCATGGACGTCCTGGCCATGTGCGCGCTCCTGGCGCGCACTCACAGGCGGCGGCGGCGCATGCACGCGCCCGCCGTACACTGCGTGGCCGTGCCCGCGGGTCGGGTGGACTCGATGTCCGCCCGAGACCCGCGATCCCCTGTCAGACCTGCAGAATGGGGAACTGCCGATGTAAACACGGCGGTTCTCCGTTCTGTTGAAGGGGACATACCAGATCTACTGATCCCTGTCACTGGGATCAGTTTGATCTGTTATGTCCCAACCAGCCCCGCCCCCCACAGTTAGAACATAGCCAGGGAACATTGTTAACCCCTTCACTGCCCCCTGCAGGTTAACCCCTTCACTGCCAATGACATTTATACAGTAATCAGTGGATATTTAAATTTCTGATCGCTGTATAAATGTCATTGGTCCCAAAAAAGTGTCAAAAAAGTCCGACATAACCGCCCCAATATCGTAGTCCCGATAAAAATCGCAGATCACCGCCATTACTAGTAGAAAAAAAAAATAATAAAAACGCCATAAATCAATTCCCATAGTTTGTAGACGCGATAACTTTTGCGCAAACCAATCAATATACGCCGATTGCGATTTTTTTTTTACCAAAAATATGTAGAAGAACATATATCGGCCAAAACTGTTGAATCATTTTTATTTTTTAATTTTTTTTTGGGATATTTATTATAGCAAAAAGGAAAAAATATTGTTTTTTTTTCAAAGTCATCTCTCTTTGTTTGTTTATAGCGGCGATCAGAATTGATGCAGAGGGGATCAAATACCACCAACAAAAAACCTCTATTTGTGGGGAAAAAAATGATATAAATTTAGTTTGGGTACAACGTCGCAAGAACGCGCAATTCTCATTCAAAATGCGACAGCGCTGAAAGCCAAAAATTGGTCTGGGCAGGAGGGGGGTTTAAGTGCCCAGTAAGGAAGTGGTTAATAGCAGAATGTAAAAAAAATATTGTTTTTTTTTTTTTTCAAAATTGTCGGTCATTTTTAGCTTATAGCGCAAAAAAATAAAAAAAATGCAGAAGCGATTGAATACCATCAAAAGAAAGCTCTATTTGTGGGGGGAAAAAATGCATCAATTTTATTTGGGTGCAGCGTTTCGCGACCGCGCAATTGTCAGCTAAAGTAACGCAGTGCCGTATTGCAAAAAATGGCTTGGTCATGAAGGGGGGTAAATCTTCCAGAGCTGAAGTGGTTAATGGTGGTTGTTGCTTCCCCCTTTATGTTTTTTTTCATCAGCGTTTATTCTTGTCTATTTCAGCTGGAGGGAATAGGGAAGCATCTATGCGTGGCTGTGCCTCGAAGGGTTTCTGTGACCAGGGATCCTGGAAGATGGAATTTGAAGGAGTTACGAAGAAAGTGACGGTTAAATGCGGTGCCAGCAATGCATTCGCTACAACATTCTATTCTGTCTTAACACAACTAATATTGGCTACTGCCTCATTGATGTCAAACGTCTTGTAGGTTCCCTCTCCTTTTTTTTTTTTTAATGTCAGGTAGACTGCTCAAATATTGGATTTAAAGGGGAACCCCAAATGCAGCATTAAATAAACTGCAATACTATCCATGTGTCTCTCTGTGCTTTATTCTTCTTTTTTCTTTTTTTAAAGCGCCTGTTGTGAGCAGGGCCGTCTTAATAGCATGATGGATCCCTGGGCAAAGTAATACTCTGGGGCCCTTACCAGCCTGCCAAAATGTATGCACCTACTCTCAAGAATTAAAGTATGAATAGTTGATAGAAATAAACATATATTTATTAGTACTTTCAATAAAAGTGATTTTAAACAATAAGAAAACATGCCATGAAATCAAAGACTAATATCAAAACAAGGGTACAATACTGGACAGTTTAGTAAAAAGGGTGACTGTACCGAAAAATCTGGGACAGTTGGCAAGTATGCTATTATGCATGATTATCATGGGGCCCCCATGCACCTAGGGCCCCTGGGCAGTGCCCAAGGGTGCCCATTCATTAAGATGGCTATGGTTGTGAGTCAACGGATTACAAGGCTCACAGGAAGATAGGAGTACAGGAGTATCCTCCAGCAGTGGGATGCTAATGTAGTGCTTCCCCTGTAGGGGCCGCTGGTGATAGCTGGTTCTCCCCAGATGGTACAGAGGCTGCCCACCACCACCACCACCAGTCCATACACACCAGCTCCAATAACTGAGTCTAAGGGATGTCTTTTTGAAATGTATTGATTGAAGAACTTTAACCACTTCACCTCCGGAAGGATTTCCCAGTTTAGGACCAGAGCACTTTTTGCGATTCGGCACTGCGACGCTTTAAGTGACAATTGCGCGGTCGTGCGGCGTTGTACCCAAACAAAATTTGCGTCCTTTTTGTCCCACAAATAGAGCTTTCTTTTGGTGGTATTTGATCCCCTCTGCGTCATTTCTGATCACCGCTATAAACAAAAGAAGAGCGACAATTTTGCAAAAAAACCCAAATTTCTTACTTTTTGCTAAAATACAAATCCAAAAAAAAAACAAAACATTTTTTTTCACCGGTTTTTGGCCGATTTATATTCTTCCTCATATTTGTGATAAAAAAAATCACAATCGGCGTTTATTGATTGGTTTGCGCAAAAGTGGCCGTGAGAATTAATTTCTGGGGTTTTTATTTTTTACTAGTAATGGCGGCGATCTGCGATTTTTAGCGGTACTGCGATATTGCAGCGGACATGTCGGACATTTTTGACACTTTTTTGGGACCAATGACATTTATACAGCGATCAGAAATGTAAATGTCCACTGATTACTGTATAAATGTCATTGGCAGGGAAGGGGTTAACCTGCAGGGGGAGAGCTAGGGGTTAACTGTGTTCCCTGGGTGTGTTCTAACTGTGGGGGGGGGGGGCTGGGCTACCATGGGCATGAGAGATCTAACTGATCCCAGTGACAGGGATCAGTAGATCTCCCATGCCTGCACTGTCAGAATGGGGAACCACCGTGTTTACATCGGTGGTTCCCCGTTCTTTCCCTGTGGCCGCTCATCGCGGCTCGCCGGCGGACATCCTCAGGAGTGCGGCGGGCGCGCGTGCCCCCTAGCGGATGTTCGCAGATCGCCGTCTTTTTACGGCGATTCGCACTCAGAAACCCGACTGCTGCCATGAAAACACGGCAGGCGGTTGGGAAGTGGTTAAGGGAAGGTGACCCCCCAACATGCCATAATTGGCATGTCTTTTTTTTTGGGGGGGGGGGGGGCCTGTTTTTACAGG
>BLSH010537994.1:32558-43020 GCA_018402905.1 Glandirana rugosa
GTGTGTTCTTACTGTGGGGGGGTTGGGCTACCATAGGCATGAGAGATCTAACTGATCCCAGTGACAGGGATCAGTAGATCTCCCATGCCTGCACTGTCAGAATGGGGAACCACCGTGTTTACATCGGTGGTTCCCCGTTCTTTCCCTGTGGCCGCTCATCGCGGCTCGCCGGCGGACATCCTCAGGAGTGCGGCGGGCGCGCGTGCCCCCTAGCGGATGTTCGCAGATCGCCGTCTTTTTACGGCGATTCGCACTCAGAAACCCGACTGCTGCCATGAAAACACGGCAGGCGGTTGGGAAGTGGTTAAGGGAAGGTGACCCCCCAACATGCCATAATTGGCATGTCTTTTTTTTTGGGGGGGGGGGGGGGGCCTTTTTACAGGGTCCCAGGTCTACTTCCTCTCCTGGTGCCGTGGAACCGGAAGAAAGTTCACCTTCCCCCCCTCCCTCTCGGCGATTTTCTGGGACACCTCACAGGTCCCAGAAGATACGCCGGCCATTCACAAGGGGCAGCGCGACTTGCGCACGCGCAGTGTGCACCCGACTTTGAAGCCAAAGCTGGGTGCCCACACTTATGATGCCGGCGCCGTACGGAGGAGGGGGAGAAGAGCGACGCTGGAGGCATCCACGCCACTGGAGCCTGGGACAGGTCAGTGTCCAATTATTAAAAGTCAGAAGCTACACTTTTTGTCCCCTTTAAGGGTCCATTCACACTGAGTGCGTTTTTTGATGCATTTTGCAGTTTGCAGAAATGCAGGGAATTTTTTTAACATGGGTTCCTATGGAACGCGTTCACATCAATGCTTTTTTGTGCCTCTGCGTTTTTGGAGAGAGTCAGGGACTTTTTTTCATGCAAAAAGCAGCGTTTTACATGTAATAGACTTCAATGGGCATGCAAGAAAACAGCAAGTGCTGCGTCTTTACTGCTTTTTTACCGCGATTTTGCTGCGATTAGAGGTTTTGCTTTTTAAATCTGCCTAGCAACAACATTTTCCCCAAAAAATTTTATTAAAAAAATTAAATATAAAAAAATGCAAAACGCTGATTGCGTCAAAAGCGCGGTAAAAAATGCATTAAAAAAAAAACGCGGAAAGCACAGCAAACAGCATTGAAAAAATTCTGAAAAGCAAAATGCATTGATGTGAATCGAGCCTTAGGCCTGGTTCATACCTATGTGTTTCTTTAGTGTATTTTCAGTTTTGCAGAAACGCACTACAGTCCGTGTAACGTGGCTTCCTATGGGTCACGTTCACATCTGCGCATTTTATGGAAAGGGCCAGGGACTTTTTTCTGGTTTTTGGTTCCATAGACTTCAATGGATCAAAAATGTGTATTGAAAAATGCAAACTGCACCCTGCATCGGTGTGAGCCAGGCCCAAAGCAGTAGTAAAATGCACCCAATTTTTTTGTTTTTAATCCCGCACGGTAAATGCATAATGTGATAGTATGATAGGAGTTCAGCTTTAACCTGATCCCCTTCAATGGCATCTAATTACACACGAGTGGGCAGGATGGGTCCATTTACTGGCAGCTGACATACAGCGCCTTGAAAAAGCACAGAAGAGAAGCAGAGACCCGTCTGATGTCATACTGGACTGAGAAATACAGTGCCTTGAAAAAGTATTCATACCCCTTGGAATTTTCCACATTTTGTCATGTTACCACCAAAAACGTAAATGTATTTTATTGGGATTTTATGTGATAGACCGACACAAAGTGGAAGGAAAATGCTAAATGTTTTTCAAAAGTTTTTACAAATAAATATTTGAAAAGTGTGGGGGACATTTGTATTCAGCCCCCCCCCCCTTTACTCTGATACCCCTAACTAAAATCTAGTGGAATTCAAGTCACCTAATTAGTAAATAGGGTCCACCTGTGTGTAATTTAATCTCAGTATAAATACAGCTGTTCTGTGAGGCCCTCAGAGGTTTGTTAGAGAACCTTAGTGAACAAACAGCATCATGAAGGCCAAGGAACACAGCAAGCAGGTCAGGGATAAAGTTGCGGAGAAGTTTAAAGCAGGGCTAGGTTATAAAAAAATATCCCAAGCTTTGAACAGCTCTGTTCAATCCATCATCCGAAAATGGAAAGCGTATGGCACAACTGCAGACCTACCAAGACATGGCCGTCCACCTAAACTGACCGGCCGGGCAAGGAGAGCATTCATCAGAGAAGCAGCCAAGAGGTCCTTGGTAACTCTGGAGGAGCTGCAGAGATCCACAGCTCAGGTGGGAGAATCTGTCCACAGCACAACTATTAGTCGTGCCCTCCACAAATCTGCCCTTTATGGAAGAGTGGCAAGAAGAAAGCCATTGGTGAAAGAAAGTCGTAAGAAGTCCAGTTTCCAGGTTGTGAGAAGCCCACATGGACACAGCAAACATGTGGAAGAAGGTGCTCTGGTCAGATGAGACCAAAATTTAACTTTTTGGCTTAAAAACAAAATGTGTGGCACATTGCACATCAGCCTGAACATGCCATCCCCACTGTGAAACATGGTGGTGACAGCATCATGGTGTGGGGATGCTTTTCTTTAGCAGGGACAGGGAAGCTGGTCAGAGTTGATGGGAAGATGGATGGAGCCAAATACAGGGCAATCTTAGAAGAAAACCTGTTAGAGTCTGCAAATGACTTGAGACCGGGGCGGAGGTTCACCTTCCAGCAGGACAACGACCCTAAACATCCAGCCAGAGCTACAATGGAATGGTTTAGATCAAAGCATATTCATGTGTTAGAATGGCCTAGTCATAGTCCAGACCTAAATCCAATTGAGAATCTGTGGCAAGACTTGAAAATTGCTGATCACAGACGCCCTCCATCCAATCTGACAGAGCTTGGGGTATTCTGCAAAGAAGAATCGGCAAAAATGTCCTCTCTAGATGGGCAAAGCTGGTAGAGACTTCCCCAAAAAGACTTGCAGCTATAATTGCAGAGAAAGGCAGTTCTACAAAGTATTGACTCGGGAGGGCGCCATACAAATGCCCCCCACACTTTTCACAGATTTATTTGTAAAAAAATGTTGAAAAACTATTTATCATTTTCCTTCCACTTCACAATTATGAGCCTCTTTGTGTCGGTCTATCACATAAAATCCCAATAAAATACATTTATGTTTTTGGTGGTAACATGAGAAAATGTGGAAAATTTCAAGGGGTATGAATACTTTTTCCAGGCGCTGTATTTCTCAGTCCAGTGTGACAGCAGTCGGGTCTCATCTGTGCTTTTCTAGTTGCATTACAATCGTTCGTCACCTGCTGCGGTGTTTTCCTCCTCGGTCACATCAACAACCATGACTGTGAGATAAGCAGATGTCACCCTCCAGGGGACCTGCTGTCACCGTCCGCCTCCTCCCTGTCTCGCTCCCTGGCAGGGGACATTTCTAGGAGCTCTGTAAACAGACAGAATTAACAGGCGGGCGACCGGCGTGCAACACAGCGATCGACTAACGGCAGAGAACGACACCGACCTTCCCCGCTGAAGTCATGGAATCCCTCTTCCCTCTCCTCTGTCTGTCTGCCCTCCTTTCCCTGGGTGAGTAACATAAAAATAAAAAGCTTCCACAGCTATCCACCAATCACAGCCCTGTTTTTCTTTTTTTTTAAGTGACAGTTATTTTTAGATAAAGCCGATGAGATTTATTACAGTCACACAGCAGGAAATAAAGATCCTTATCCTTCTGTAATGCCGGCTATACGCCGGTAGAATTTCATTTCGAACGTTCGTAGGAAATTGATATAAATCACAAAGGGGTTTGAACCGTGGTTTATGGACTGCGTGGGCATGACTACGGGTAAATCAAATATAAATTCTTTATTGATACATAATAAGGGCCCGTTCACACCTGGGCGATTTTCGATCTGACTTGTGTCGCCCCAAGTCGCCTCAAATCGCTTGACATCAGAAATCCCATTGAAATGAATGGAGCTGTCTTAATAAGCGCTACTCAAGTCGCTCCAACTTCAAGGCGACTTCAGAAAAGGTTCCTATACTATTTCAAGGTGACTTCTAGGCAATTTGAGCCCATAGAAGTCAATGAAAGTCGCTTCCAAATCGGGGCACCGTCTATAAAGAAGCGACTTTACAGGAAAAAAAGAATATTTTTTTAAGGTAACTCCCGTCCCTCTCTTCTCTGCTTGGCCACAGGCAAAGTCGCCTGGCACGGAGATCGCTTCAGGTCGTGTTATAAGTCGCCCAAAGTCATGCTGAAGTCGCCTTGAAGTCTCATTCAAATTGCCTAGCAAAGTCGCCTCTGAAGTCGGATCGCCTAGGTGTGACCCGGCCCTTAAATTCACGTTTAACCAATTAAGGACCGAGACTCTTTTTGAGAGTGTTTACAAGTTAAAATCAGATTTGTTTGCTAGAAAATTACTTAAACCCCCCCGCACATCATACATATTTTTTTTCTAACACCCTAGAGAATAAAATGGCGGTCGTCGCAATACTTTACGTCACACCGTATTTGCGCAGCGGTCTTACAAGCGCATTTTTAAAAAAAAAAAAAAAAACATTTTTTGAGTTAAAAAAATAAGACAACAGTAAATTTAGCCCAATTTTTTTATATATTGTGAAAGATAAAGTTACGCCGAGTAAATTGATACCCAACATGTCATGCTTCAAAATTGCACCCGCTCGTGGAATGGCGAGAAACATTGGCACTTAAAAATCTCTATCGGCTACATTTCTAAATTTCTACAGGTAACCAGTTTTGACTTACAGAGGAGGTCTAGTGCTAGAATTGTTGCTCTCACTTTAGCGAACGCGGCGATACCTCACATGTGTGGTTTGAACACCGTTTTCATATGTGGGTGGGACTTATGTATGCGCTCGCTTCTGCGCACGAGCTCGGCGGGACGAGGCGCTTTAATTTTTTTTTTTCTTATTCATTTTACATTTTATATTTTATTTTTACACTGTCCATTTAAAAAAAATAGTTTGGTTACTTTAATTCCTATTATAAGAAATGTAAACATTCCTTGTATTAGAAAAAAAGCATGACAGGGCCTCTTTAATGTGAAATCCGGGGTCAAAAAACCTCAAATCTCACATTTATTCTAAAATTCAATAATGAAAAAAAAAAAAATGTAATTTGAAAAAAAAAAATTGTCCCCTTTAAGAGCATTGGGTGGAAGTGACGTTTGGTGTCGCTTCCGCCCTTCAATGCTAAGGAGCCAAGTGGGCGCCATCTACCACTCACTCGGCATCCAGGCATTGAGGGGAGAGGACGCGATCGTCTCCGCCACTACAGACAGTTCCAGTGAGCGGCGGAGACGACCAGAAAGCGACGGGGGGATCCTCTCCCACCCCCTGATAAAAGTGACCTTGCAGCGA
Source organism: Glandirana rugosa (assembly GCA_018402905.1). Taxonomy (NCBI): domain Eukaryota; kingdom Metazoa; phylum Chordata; class Amphibia; order Anura; family Ranidae; genus Glandirana; species Glandirana rugosa. Next base: position 37,884 of record BLSH010537994.1, read on the forward strand.
ATCCGCCAACCGCTGTAAAAAACGATACTGGGGTTATGGTCGCTATCTGCTGCCATAACAACGTTACTCCACAGCAAAGTACCGCCGTATAATGACGGTGCGCGGTCCGGAAGTGATTAAAAAAAAAACAACATTTATAATCATAGTAGCACTGAGCACCATAAATCTATGGATATTTCCCCTGACCGATTTTTAGTATCAGTACTCTAAACGGGTACACATAAATCATGCTATTAAAGTGTTACTAAACCCACAACAGTAAAATCAGTGTGTATATGCAGTAAAGCATGCTTGTTATACTCACTGTGGAACCTAAGGTTTCCACACTGTGTAAAAAGGCTGTTTGATTCTGTCTTCTCTGATCCTCCCCTTCTTCTACTGTCTCCAATCCATCTCCTGATAAAACAGAGCCTTGGGGGCACTCTGCAAATGCTCAGTTTGGTGTGCATTGCTAGAGATTTTTTTTCTCTTGGGAGGGTGCATGTGATCAGCACAGGGCCAATCAGCACTGTCCAGACAGAGGGTCAGGGGTCCTGCAGCCTCATAGGACAGTCAGAGGAGAATGAAAACTCCTCCTACAAGCTTTAACCAGACACTGATAGAAGTCACAAGACTGCTATATACTTCTGATGAGAAAAGGTATTTAGCAGCTTATATTTATGGAAATAATTGCATTTCCATGTTCTGTGTACTGTGGGGGACCAGATATAGTGACTGCAGGCCCCTGGGTTTAGTAACACTTTAATTGTGTGTGAATACATTCCATTGTATGTGCATTATTGTTTGTTTATCCTTATTCTAGGTAGCAATTTTATGTTAGAATCTTTTTTCGCTCCTGAGGAAGCACCATGCGTGAAACACGTCAAGCCTTATATGAAGGGATATTGAATGTGGTATCAGTTTCCAAGGCTGTATTTGTCTATATCTCCATTAAGTGTGGACCACCATCTCCTTCTACTTATGGTGCTCAATGCTACTCTGATTTTAAACAAACCTATTTTTTTTAAATGTGAATCTTATTATGTAGTAATAAAGAATTTATATTTCACTTAAAAGTTGGAGTCATGCCCATAAAGTCCATGAACCATGGTTCAAAATAGGGTTGTACCGATAACATTTTTTATAGGCGAATACGAGTATTGATAATTTCAGTCAAGTACCCGCGCTACCGAGTACCGATACTTTGCGGTGCCATGTGCGTCAATAGAAAAAAAGTGGCGCAAATCGCACTGCAAAGAATCGCATGAGATCTGAACAGGAATGCAGTGAGATTCCTGTCCAAATCGCATGTGATTTCCCACACTGCTTCTGTGTGCGTGTATAGAATGGGATTAAAACGCCATCTAGTGGGCCGTTTAAAAAAAATGTTAGCACTCACAGTACATATCTGGCTACGTGCAAAATCATCTACAGAGGTGTCCCGGTCTGCTGATGGTAAATCGTGGTCGCTGGAGGTGCTCACAGGGTTGGAGGAGAAGTTCCGAGACCCCTGTGGGTATGGGTCGGAATGATGTCAGCTTGGGGGGCGGACCGCCTCTACATCTCCAGCCCAGTGAGCACCTCCAGCGGCCATGATTTGCTATCATCGGCGGACCGGGACACCTGTGTAGATTATTTTGCATGTGGCCAGATACGTACTGTGAGTTGTAACATTTTTTAAACTGCCCACTAGATGGCGCTTAAATCCAGTTCTATACACAGAAGTGGTGGTGGAATTCACATGCGACTGCATTCCCGTTCAAATCGCATGCAGTTCTTTGTAGTGCAATTTGCACCCATTCATTTTGTATTGACGCAAATTGCACTGCAAAGCATTGGGGCATTTGGACGAGTACCGATGCTCTCACAAATGCTTGGTATCGGCACCCATACCGGTGCATTCCTAGATCAATCCTCAATTGATTCTGGGACATGGCAGTATTGTATTAGTAGAGGTAATGGACGCCCATTGTGCCTCTCCAATGGTTCTCCATTTGATTTATTCTTAATCATTCGTATGAAAATGTATAAAAATTCAGAGCATTTGACTGTACCATTATGGACTCAACAACCCTCCTTTGCAATGATGCTATGAGTAGGGCTTCAGTCGAAACGCGTTAACATCTCACTGCTCTATCCTGCTATGTAGCCAATAAAGAACTGTTCAATTGGATTTAACTGAGTAGCAGTAGTATGACTTCTGTCCACTAGATGGAGCTAATGACCATATGAAAAAAAAAAAACAACTATGATCATCAGCCCCATCCAGTGGCCATAATGCTGTATTTTCCTGATTCAATCTTTTTTATATAAAGAACAACATTCAATCTAAAGGGAAAATAGTCATTTGGCCACCAGATGGAGTTGACAATCATAGAAAATGAGTATTTATTTCTTACAATCGTCAGCTCTGTGTATTATCTATGATGCAGTATTTTCCTGATTCACTCTATTCTGTAGGAAGAACATTAGACCTGGAGAGAAAATATCCGAGTAACATTCAGCCACTAGATGGAGCTGACGATCATAGTAAGTAAATGTTTTTATCATCAGCTCCATCTAGTGGCCATAACAGAGTATTTTGCTGATTCAGTGCATTCTATATGAATAGGTAACATTTAGCCTGGAGAGAAAATATTCGATTAACCTTTGTTTTTGCTGAATGCTAATGCAGTCTCACAAGATGACTAACTGTTTGATTTTTTTAAAAATCTTAAATACACCCCTTAGTATTTGATTTATAATAAATCACCTTTATGGGGCATTACTCATTTTGTGGGCCGTAAAGCTGCAAGCCTGTCTGTCACTTCACCAGGTGCGATTCACTTGCAGCCATTGTTGCGTGTTTACAATAAAAATCGCAGACCTATTCATTTTTGTGAAACTGCATGTATATTCTTTATGTGCAAATCGGGGCAAAAACGAAGGTAATTAGGCTATTTCCTCTCCAGGTTGAGTGTTTTTTTATGTATAAGAGCATAGTGAGTGAAACAGGAGCCCTGGTTCACAATGCTGTGACTTCTCAGGCGACTTGCTGCAATGCGTGACACAGAAAGTCGCAAAGCTTGCTGCTCTTTTATTACATTCGGGATAAGCTTTGCTCTCATTTATAGTTTCTGTACCTGCAATGTGCAGTGCATTCATTCTGCTCTGGTTGTGTTAATGACAGCGCCTCTGAGTTCTGTATCATTATTTCCTTCTTGTAAGATTTCCTGTCTTGCTGAAGCACACAATAAAAAAAAAAGAGAAAAAAGAAAGTCGCAAAACACATTCATTTCAATGGGTGCCATCGTAATTGCTGCATCTCAAGTCGCATTGACTTGCTCCTGCACTATTTTTCCTCCTCTTCCTTGGACACGAGTGCCATAGAGTGCAATGTTAAAATCACAAAAGTCGCAAAGGTGTCATCTTCTTTGTCTTTGCGGCTTTGGCTGGGACCTCGGAGGGTTTTCGTAAATTTGACAACATGCGTCACGCTCTGCATCTTTATGATTCTCCAAAGCCAAAGTCGCTTTGAAGTCGCAATGCAAAGTCGCACTGGATGTCGCAGGCCTTTCGGGGTCGCAGCCCTGTGAACCGAGCCTTAGCCATGCCAGAACAAGGTTTAGCATTATCAGGAAGCCCGGCCAAAGCAGGGACATTCAGACGATGCTGGAGGGTGCATGTAGACAGGAAGTGGCTAAAAAATGGCTGGAGGAGATCAGCAGCACTGATGAAAAAAAAGGTGAAAACAGTTAACAAAAATATTCACAATGCATAGCGTTTTAGCAAACGAAATATCACAAACATTTCTGATTGGCTGCTGTAGGAAACCGATTGCAGCTATTTGTCTTGTTAAACATTTGCCCTCTGGAAGATTTACCCCTCTTAATGACCAGGCCACCTTTTGCGATATGGCATTGCGTTACTTTAACTGACAATTGCGCGGTTGTGCGACGCTGTACACAAATAAAATTTATGTCCTTTTTTTCCCACAAATAGAGCTTTCTTTTGGTGGTGTTTGATCACCTCAGTGTTTTTTTGTTGTTTTTTTTTTTTTTTGCTACAAACAAAAAAAGACAATTTAAAAAGAAACAAACAAAAAAAAAACAATATTTTTACTTTCCGCTATAAAACACATCCAATATAAACAAAATAAAATGTCTTCATCAAGTTAGGCCAATATGTATTCTACATATATATGGTGAAAAAAAATCCCAATAAGCGTATATTGATGGGAGCGCAAAAGTTATAGCGTCTACAGACTATGGGATATAGTTATTTATTTTTATTATTATTTTATTTTTTTACTAGTAATGGAGATCAGCGATTTTTTTTATTTATTTATTTAAAAAAAAAAAAGAATTTTTTTTACTTTCTGCGAAAAAACACATCCAATAAAAAAATGTAAAAATATTTTTGGTAAAAAATAAAATCGGGTATATTGATTGGTTTGCGCAAAAGATATAGGGGGTTGATTTACTAAAGCTGGAGAGTGCAAAAACCGGTGCAGCTGTGCATGTTAGCCAATCAGCTTCTAACCTCAGCTTCTTCAATCAAGCTTTGACCATTAGGGCCGGTTCACATTGTAGCGAGGCGGAGCGGCGCGATGCGGCGCTCCAGGCGATCTCAAAGCGGCTTGCTAGGAGACTTCTATCATAGAAGTCAATGCAAGCCGCCTGAGATCGCCCTAAAAATAGTGCAGGGACCATTTTTCTAATGCGGAGCGAAGCGATTCGCTCCTATTAGAACGGTCCCATTTGCACAGCATTGAGGCGAATTGTCAGGCGACTCAAGTCGCCTGACAATTCGCCTAGATGTGAACGGGGCGCGAAGTCGCGCCGCTCCGCCCTGCTGCAGTGTGAACCGGCCCTTAGCCTGCATTCACATAGGGGCAACCCGACTTAGACTCGACTTCGCTAGGCGATTTCAGGGCGACTTCAAGGACCCGCGACTTTACAACACGACTTTTGCCAGGCGACTTTGCCTTGACCAGAGAAGGGAGGGAGGGGGCTGCCTAAAAATAAATTCTATTCTTTTAACTGTAAAGTCGCTTCCATGTAGATGGGGATCCGACTTGGAGGCGACTTCTATTGAATCCTATGGGCACAAGTCGGATAGATTTCGCCTAGAATTAGCACAGGAACCTTTTCAGAAGTCGCCTTGAAGTCGGAGCGAT
>BLSH010537994.1:70759-85242 GCA_018402905.1 Glandirana rugosa
GATACATAAAGGATACTAACAGACGAGGTAGATCACCGGTATTTCACCATTAAAGGACTAACGTCGTAAAGTCCTTTTGTAGAGTAATACCTGTGATCTACCGCGACGGCTATTATCCTTGATGTCGAAATATATATATATATCTGTCTGAGGATAATAAACAATGACTTGGAAGTATAACACGTAACGGAACAAATTCTAGTAGAGGTCCTAGAACCTAAAGGCAGGAAGAGGTGTAAATGTCAACGACAGAACAATCAAAACTAATCTCACAACTTTCTAACTGTAACAAAGCCTTGGATAGCAGTAAAAATTCCACCAGGAATTCTAATCTTTCAACACTCTAATCAAAACTAACAAGACAGCAACTGTAAATGTGGAGAAGGACGGAAATCCAAGATCCTGGAGATGATCTTAAACAAGGCAATGCACAATATGAAGGTTCAGTAACAAATAATAGGAGTCTGTCTATATATATATATAAAGCTGTAGTTCCTATTATCGGCAGCGCCATCTAGTGTCCATAATGAGATGTTTTCCTGAAATGCTGCAATCAGGAAATTACCACTTTATGGCCACTAGATGGAGCAGACAATCATAGGAAATACATAGGAAATGGCATTTCACACATATTACAATACTATAGGGAAGATTTGCAACGTGTGTGAGAAACTGGAACATTTTTATGAATAGACCCCATAGTGTCAAATTCTTCTTTTATGGATCAAGCTACAGCAGTGGTTCTCAACTCCTGTCCTCGGGACCCACTAACAGGCCAGGTTTGCAGGATAACTGAAATACATCACAGGTGATAGCATTTGCTGCTCAGTGATTGCAGTATTCTAGTCTGCATCTCCCCAAGTTAATACTTAAAATCTGGCCTGTTAGGGGGTCCCGAGGACCGGAGTTGAGAACCACTGAGCTACAGGAAGCTGAAATCTGGTTAATATGGAGTCCTGATTTTCCTATGCCAATGTGGTACTCAATGTCTCCTTACATAAGGTATACTGAATTCTACTTGATCTTATTGCATGTTACAGAGAGACATATGCAACAAAACAGGATGGGGGTATTCTCCTCTGCCAGTCTTCCATGCCCCCCTGCCAATGCTGCCAGGACTGTAACACACAATGGGGGCTTTGCTGCACATTTATTATGGCTCATTTCATTAATTCCGCTCAAGCCGGTATTCTTCTCTGGCTAAATATTGCAATCATAACATTATATTCTGTTACTTGATTTTTTTTCCCCCCCAGAATAATTCAATGTAGACATTGTCTAAATAAAACAAATATAAAACAATGCCGTTGTCCTGATATTTTTTTATGAAAGTGACCCTGTCATCAGCTAACACATTACAGGCTGGTCGTATAATGAAAAGGTATGAAAGTAGCCCTATTGCTTCGGTCATACATTATATTACCAAAAGTATTGGGACGCCTACCTTTACATGCACATGAACTTTAACCACTTCCGGACCGCGTGGCGTACATGTACTGCTGCAAGGTGGCAGCATAACGCAAATCGCCGTCTATAAGCGGCGGTTTGCGCACGCACGGCTAGGGGGTGACCATGCCCGCCGCGAGCTCCAGGAGTGTGGCCGCGGGTCGGGTGGACTCGATGTCTGCCGGTGACCCGCGATCGCTTACAATAGGAGAAAAGCGGGGAACCTCCAATGTAAACATGGCGGTACCCCGTTCTGACAGGGGACATAACACTGATCTACTGATCCCTGTCACTGGGATCAATTAGATCTTTTATGCCCCTGCCAGCCCAGCCCCCACACAGTTAGACTACGCCTAGGCAACATAGCTAACCCCTTGATTGCCCCTGCAGGTTAACCCCTTCCCTGCCAGTGACATTTACACAGTAATCAGTGGCTATTTTTAGCTCTGATCGCTGTATAAATCTCATTGGTCCCAAAAAAGTGTAAAAAATGTCCGACATGTCCACTGCAATACCCCAGTCCCGCTAAAAATCGCAGATCGCTGCCAATACTAGTAAAAAAAAAAAAAAAAGGAAAAATGCAATAAATTAATTCTCATGGTTTGTAAACTTGGCAACTTTTGCGCAAACCAATCAATAAACGCTGATTGTGATTTTTTTTACTATAAATATGTAGAAGAATATATATCGGCCAAAACTGACGAATAAATTAGTTTCTGTTATTTTTTTGGGGGATTTGTATTTTAGCAAAAAGTAAGAAATATTTTTTTGTAAAATTGTCACTTGTTTATAGCAGTGATCAGAAATGACGCAGAGGGGATCAAATACCACCAAAAGAAAGCTCTATCTGTGGGAAAAAAAGGACGTCAATTTAGTTTGGGTACAACGTCGCACGACCGCGCAATTGTCAGTTAAAGTGATGCAGTCCGAATCGCAAAAAGTGCTCTGGTCCTAATGGGGGAAATCCCTCCGGAGCTGAAGTGGTTAATGACATCCCAGTCTTAGTCCATAGGGTTCAGTATTGAGTTGGCCCATCCTTTGCAGCTATAACAGCTTCAACTCTTCTGGGAAGGCTGTCCACAAGGTTTAGGAGTGTCTATGGGAATGTTTGACCATTCTTCCAGAAGCCCATTTGTGAGGTCAGGCACTGATGTTGGATGAGAAGGCCTGTCTTGCAGTCTCCACTCTAATTCACCCCAAAGGTGTTCTATGGGGTTGAGGTCAGGTCTCTGTGCAGGCCAGTCAAGTTCCTCCACCCTAAACTTGCTCATCCATGTCTTTATGGACCTTGCTTTGTGCACTGGTGAGCTGTCATATTGGAACAGGAAGGGGCCATCCCCAAACTGTTCCCGCAAAGCTGGGAGCATGAAATTGTCCAATATGTCCTGGTATGCTGACACCTTCAGAGTTCCCTTCACTGGAACTAAGGGGCCAAGCCCAACCCCTGAAAAACAACCCCCACACCATAATCCCCCCTCCACCAAATGATTTGGGCTAGTGCGCAGAACAAGGTCCATAAAGACATGGATGAGTGAGTTTGGGGTGGAGAAACCCGACTGGCCTGCACAGAGTCCTGACCTCAACCCGATAGAACACCTTTGGGATGAATTAGAGTGGAGACTGCGAGCCAGGCCTTCTCATCCAACATCAGTGCCTGACCTCACAAATGCGCTTCTGGAAGAATGGTCAAACATTCCCATAGACACTCCTAAACCCTGTGGACAGCCTTCCTAGAAGAGTTGAAGCTGTTATAGCTGCAAAGGGTGGGCCAACTCAATATTGAACCCTACGGACTAAGACTGGGATGCCATTAAAGTTCATGTGCGTGTAAAGGTGTCCCAATACTTTTGGTAATATAGTGTGTGTAAGTGGTACTATTGTTTTTGGTTATATGGGTAAAACTTGGAAGGAATGGGAACGTTGGAGGCGGCTTAAAGCGGAGTTCCACCCAGGTAAAAGTCAGCAGCTACAAAAAGTGTAGCTGCTGACTTTTAACAATCGGACACTGACCTGTCCCACGCGCCAGCGATGCGGTCTCCCGAAGCCTCGCTCTCCTCACCCTCCCCTCGGCGGCGCCGACATCACAAGTGTGGGCGTCCGGCTTTGGCTTCAAAGCTGGGCGCGCACTGCGCATGCGTGAGTCGCGCTGCACACTGTGAATGCCCGGCATAGCTTCTGGGACCTGTGACGTGTTCCAGAAAATCAGAGGGAAACCAGATGGAGGGGAGGAAGGTGAACTTCCTTCCGGATCCACGGCTCTAGGAGAGGACCTGTTCAACCCACGTGTGTAGCTGAGTTTCTGACCTATGTATAAGTCCTGTTAATCCCTGTTCACACCTGAGAATTTTTCAGCTTGTAAAACGCTCAGTTCTGAAGCTCCAAAATGTCCAGCATATTTGAGGGGGGGCAAACAATGCATCCACAGCCACCCCCCCCACCCTCCTGTGGGTTGGTCGGTCGGGTCCGCACACGACCACCACAACCAACGGTCGGTCGATGAGTCCCACACTTATATGCAGGTAGTGCTTCCCTCTGGGTGGCGGTTTCGTCTCCTCCGGCGGCCTCCATGTCTCTTCCCTTCTCCTCTCTCCTCGCCATGCTCCAATAGGATTGCATGTCATTTTGGCCAATGGGAAACGGGTCTCAGGACCTGCTTCCTGATTGGCGGGGAGATAATTCAGTGTGACAATAGCGAATATTAATTCGCTATTGTCACACAACTGGATGGGCTCGGAGCGTAGTGTTTTGTGCCCCAAGCCCACCCTTTTTTGAAGCCTAAATGTGCTTAAAAAATACCCCCAAAAAACGCCCCCTACTGGAATACATGCACCCACCATCCCGAATGTTAATTAGGGGGCCGGACGCATTGATCGGGGGGGTTCCCTGTGCCCCTAATGGACGGGCCACACCTGGCTAGACCGCTGTGAGTGCTGGCTGGAAAGGGAGCCCATCCTGGCTGGACATCGATGGCAGACCCATTTGGGAAGTGTATGGCAGGACTCCGACCAGGCCACATCACCAACACCTTTCGCTTTGCTTCCTTGGAGCTTAGTAATGGTGACCTATATAATTTTTACCATTTTTTTAATTTTATTTTTTTTACCAATTTAATCCTTTATTAACCCATTATTACCAATATTTAACCCTAAATCATTCCTATCTCTTCCTACTCATTCTATATTTTTTTTTATTAGACACCAACAGCAAAATCTCCCTTTAGTTCTGGGTCAGCACCTGCCCACTTTAAAGTTTTGGGTCTTCCATGCACCTCAAGGTGCCCCCAATCCTCCCCTTGTATTCTGCACAATATAAAATACTTTAAAACCAGGAATTCAGCCACTTTGTAAAAAGTGAAGGCACGCTGTGGGCAGGGGCGATGCTAGGTGGGAAAAAGAGCAGGGGCCTCAGCCCGAAGGTAAATATGATAATCCTCCCACATTTTAAAGTAAGCCCCGCCCAAACTCCACCCAATGCCCCGCATCCACCTTAAAATGAACCCATTATGACACCAAATCTTTCGGCCCATCTTGCTTTGAACATTTAAGTTATTTAATTTCTATCAGTAAAATGTATCTGGCCCAGTATTTTTAAAGAAATGGCAACACACTTTGAACTATGTTGTTTCTTGTTTAGTATTCATTCTTGTTTTTTGGACTCATTAGGTTTTGTCAAATACGGCCATATAAAGGTATAAGCATTTTTTTCCAAGTACAGTTGTTGTCTTCAAAATTAACCCCGCATCAGTCTATTTTATTAACGGCCGCTCGCTCAGGGCTAATAATACAGTTTGACTGCCCCAAGACCCTGGGCTTTTCAGGGGCCCACTCGGGGTTGTGGCCCCCCTCAGCCCCCCCCTCTCGGCGCCACTGGCTGTGGGGTTGATTTACTAATACTGGACAGCTGGTGGTACAGATGTGCATGGTAGCCAATCAGCTTTTAACTTCAGCTTGTTCAGTTAATCTTAGACAGGAAAACCTGGAAGCTGATTGGCCACCATGCACAGTTGCACCAGATTTTGCACTCTCCAGTTTTAGTAAAACAACCCCTATGAGTTAAGTCCAACTAGGTGTATGACACCTTCTTTGCTCTATTATTTACATTTGACAGGTTTATCACTCTGCCGGAGAGATACTCTGGGATCTGAGAGGAGAGAAGCACACAGAGCAGCATGTCCTCCCCTCTGCTGCCTATTCACAGAAGCCTTTGTATTTTGTGAAAGTGCTCACATAATACCAAGATTGGGCAGGAGGAGGGGAGGGGTGAGCATAGCAGCTGCAGCAACTCTACTGTTGAAGAAGCTGAGATCAGAAAGATTAGTGTAGGACTGCCAGAAATACAGCGATAGCCGCCGGTCCATAAGGGGCGCATGCGGGGCTTCGGACTCATAGGTTTCTATGAATTTTTTTTTTCACGCCACATGATTAGACCCAGGGGCTCTAATTGGCTTGAAGCGCCCCAAACCCACCCACTTATGACACTAGCGAATCAATATTCCCTATTGTCTTCCGGCTTCTCCTCCCGGCCAATCAGGACAGGAGGCGGATTGGGTTGGCCGGGAAGGAAAAAAATATATATTTATTTTGCATATGTCACTTTACAAATGACATGTGCCACTTTAAAGTGTTACTAAACCCAGGAGCCTGCAGTCATTATATCCGCTATCCCACAGTACACAGAACATGGAAATACAATTATTTTAGTAAATATAAACTGCTAAATACCTTTTCTCATCTGCAGTATATAGCAGTCTTATGACTTCTATCAGTGTCTGGTTAAAGCTTGTAGGAGGAGTTTTCATTCTCTTCTGACTGTCCTACGAGGCTGCAGGACCCCTGACCCTCTGTCTGGACAGTGCTGATTGGCCCTGTGCTGATCACATGCACCCTCCCAAGAAAAAAAAAGCTATCTAGCAATGCACTCCAAACTGAGCATGTGCAGAGTGACTCCAAAGGCTCTGTCTTATCAGCATATAGATTGGGGACAGTAGAAGAAGGGGAGAATCAGAGAAGACAGGATCAAACAACCTTTTTATACAATGCAGAGAACTAACCCCTTAGGTTCCACAGTGCGTATACCAAGCATGCTTTACTGCATATACAGACTGATTTTACTGTTGTGGGTTTAGTAACACTTTAAGGAGTAATTTAATTTTTATACTGGTTGAACCAGACTAACTCTGCATCTTTATGGTTGTATTTATCCTACTTTCATTCACTTATCTAAGAAAATATTTTTTTTGGGGGGGCGGGGTTCTTTCTGGGCCCTGCTGGGCATGAGATACTAGGGTTGCCACCTGTCCGGGATTCACCCGGACAGTCTGGATTTGGAATCATGTGTCCGGGTTTCAGACCTCCTGAAACCCGGACACATTATTGAGAATGGACTGCGATTCCCCAAATAACTGAATACCACAGCCACCAAGTGCATAGCTGTGCGCAAAATCCCCCACCCCCCTACATGGACAGGAAAGGAGAGAGGGTTTGATTTCCTCCTGCTCCTCCTGCCCTTACCCCTCTGTCTGCCCACCCACCCAAACCTTGGCATTCTGTGATTGGGAAAGGGATGCATGGGCTGGAAATTTGAAGCTCAGCAGCCAGCAGAGACATTGTGGACGAAAGGCGTCAATGCTTGAGCCTCCATCCCCAGTGAGCTCACCATCCAATGTCTGAAGTCTCCCCCCTACCTCCCTTCTTTTTCCTGCCTTTTAATGAGTGTGTACACTAGGGTTGCCACCTCTTCCCTTTAAAACCGAACACATATGAATTACACAGGTTCTGTGGCTGATTAAGGTGGTAATTAAACTCACTTGGTGCCTCATCTGCATTAAATTAGCCTCAGAACAACCTGTGTAATTCATGTGTTCGGGTTTAAAGGGATGAGGTGGCAACCCTAGTGTACACTAAGATAAGGGGGACTCAAATATAAGGAGTGCCCTTGTGTACTCTGATGTAAGGGGGGATTTGGGGACCATGGTTTAAGGGGAAATGCTGGGAACTCTAAAGTAAGTGGGAACTTTGGTGAGCAGAAACCCCCTTACATCAGAGTTCCCCTTTACACCAGAGTCATCAGAGTTCCTCCTTACAATGAATAGCCACTAAAGTGTTGGGGTTTGGATTGAAGAAAAGGTGGCAACCCTATGAGATAACCATGGAGTAAGAAACTTAACCTTGTACTGACTATTCTTCTTTTATATTAACCGTTTCTTTTTTTGTTTGCTCATTGATGTTACACTGTATGCTGTGTACTTAGCCAAGATAGCATATTCTATATGCTTTTTTTTTTATCCCTTTTTGTCTCTTTTTCTTTCTTTTTTTTTGTTCTTTTACAACATGGTCTATTGACCTGTGTTATCTATGAAAATTCTCAATACATAATATTTAAAAAAACAAAACAAAAGACAATGTAACTATATTGTGGATACAATGTAGCTGCTTTCTTTATTTGTATTTATGTATATACAGTTGTATCCAAAAGTTTAGGAACCCCTGACAATTTCCATGATTGACATTTATAAACATTTGGGTGTTTGGATCAGCAATTTCATTTTGAGCTCTCAAATAACTGAAGGACACAGTAATATTTCAGTAGTGAAATGAGGTTTATTGGATTAACAGAAAATGTGCAATATGCATCAAAATGAAATTAGAAAGATGCATAAATGTGGGCACCCTTGTCATTTTGTTGATTTGAATACCTGTAACTACTTAGCACTGATTAATTGGAACACACAATTGGTTTGGTGAGCTCATTAAGCCTTGCACTTCATAGACAGGTGCATCCAACCATGAGAAAAGGTATTTAAGGTGGCCAATTGCAAGTTGTTGTTCTCTTTGACTCTCCTCTGAAGAGTGGCAACATGGGGGCCTCAAAACAACTCTCAAATGACTTGAAAACGAAAAATGTTCTACATTATGGTTTAGGGGAAGGCTACCAAAAGTTATGGCAGAGATATAAGCTGTCAGTGTCCACTGTGAGGAACATAGGGAGGAAATGGAAGACCACAGGCACAGTTCTTGTTAAGGCCAGAAGTGGCAGCCACATAAAATATTGGAGAGTAGAGTTGAGCGAACACCTGGATGTTCGGGTTCGGCCGAACTTCACAGAAATGTTCGGGTTCGGTACCGAACGTTATCCGAACTTTACCCCGGACCCCGAACCCCATTGAAGTCAATGGGGACCCGAACTTTTCGGCACAAAAATGACTATAAAAAAGTCCTGGAAAGTGCTGAGGGCTGCAAAAGGAATAAAAATGGGAGATGTTATTAGATCTGCAATCTGTCCCTCAAAGCAGTAGTAATCTCTACCTAGTCCAGTATCAGATCGTTCTGTAATCAGATCGTTCTGTAATGCAGGATGAGAGATCTTTCTGTAATGCAGGATGAGATGTTATAGATCTACAATCTGTCCCTCAAAGCAGTAGTAGTAATCTCTACCTAATTTTTAGATCTGCAATTTGTCCCTCACAATCTGTCCCTCACAGCACCGGCAGCATCCTCTCCCTACACTAACCTGAGAGCATGTGACATGCAGCACCGTTACTCCAGCCTCATATAGAGGCTGGGTCACATGATGCACTGGCCAATCACAGCCATGCCATTAGTAGGCTTCTAGAGAAAACCAGTGAAACGCTTGTTGATTGGCTGCCCTGCAGCTATTCAACATGCGTGATAAAATACCAGAACCCAGAACCCGAACATTTTTCTCAAGCGTTCGGCTTCGGGTTCGGTACACGGACACCCGAAAGTTCGGTACGGACCAAAACTTTACAGTTCGGGTTCCCTCAACTCTATTGGAGAGACAAAGGCGAGGATGGTGAGAACGGTCAAAAACAGCCCACAGGCCACCTCCAAAGACCTCCAACATCAACTTGCTGCAGATGGTGTCACTGTGCATCGTTCAACAATTTAGCGCACTTTGCACAGGGAGAAGCTGTATGGGAGATGGGAAAGAAGCCTTTTCTGCACGCACGCCACAAACCGAGTCGCTTGAGGTATGCAAATGCACATTTGGACAAAGATTGAGTTATTTGGTCATAATAAGAAGAAAAACACTTGCTACCCACAGTAAAATTTGGTGGAGGTTCCATCATGCTGTGGGGCTGTGTGGTCGGTGCCGGTACTGGGAATCTGGTTAAAGTTGAGGGTCGCATGGATTCCACTCAATATCAGCAGATTCTTGAGAATAATGTTGAGGAATCGGTTACAAAGTTGAAGTTACGCCGGGGCTGGATATTTCAACAAGACAACGACCCAAAACACTGCTCAAAATCTACTCGGGCATTTATGCAGAGGAACAAGTCCAATGTTCTGGAATGGCCATCCCAGTCCCCAGACCTGAATATCATTGAACATCTGTGGGGTGATTTGAAGCGGGCTGTCCATGCCCGGCAACCATCAAACCCAACTGAACTGGAGATGTTTTGTAAGGAGGAATGGTCCAAAATACATTCATCCAGAATCCAGACACTCATTACAGGCTATAGGAAGCGTCTAGAGCAGGGATATGCAATTAGCAGACCTCCAGATGTTGCAGAACTACAAATCCCATGAGGCATAGCAAGACTCGGACAGCCACAAGCATGACACCCAGAGGCAGAGGCATGATGGGACTTGTAGTTTTGCAACAGCTGGATGTCTGCTAATTGCTTATCCCTGCTCTAGAGGCTGTTATTTCTGCTAAAGGAGGCTCTACTAAATATTGATGTGATTTTTCTGTTGGGGTGCCCACATTTATGCACCTGTCTAATTTCATTTTAATGCATATTGCACATTTTCTGTTAATCCAATAAACCTCATTTCACTACTGAAATATTACTGTGTCCTTATTATTTGATAGATCAAAATGAAATTGCTGATCCAAACACCCAAATATTTATGAATAACAATCATGGAAATTATCAGGGGTTCCTAAACCTTTGCATACAACTGTATATATATATATTTTTTGGTCTTTTTAGTAAGGCAGGGATTTCTTCCTTATTTATTTTTAGTTGTATTAATGTTACCCCTCTGATGAACAATGTACTGTATATGCCTGGAGTTACACAATAAAAATGAAACTGTTAAACTGGTAGTTTACAGGAACTCGCAGTGTTAAGCTGGGAAACGAAACTTCCCAGCCTCTATATACTCTGCTCAGCTCATAGGCTGAATACATTCTGCTAGCTTTGGTTTACTTTCATTTCTTCCTCCTTCCCTTCAACAATGGCGGCTGCTGATCTGAAAGACGAGCTGAACTGCTCCATCTGCCTGAGTGTGTACGAAGATCCTATCATGCTGAGATGTGGACACAACTTCTGTTTCACCTGTATAGAAAATTTATTGACCTCACAAGAAGGATCTGGAGGATATTCCTGTCCACAATGCAGGATGCGGTTTGCGACGCGACCTGAACTACAGAGAAATATCGTTTTAAGGAATATTGCAGATCGTTTCCAGGCTACTCATCCCGAGGAGGAACCCAGCGGAGTCTTGTGTAATTACTGCATTAACTCTTCAGTACCCGCTGTCAAGGCCTGCGTCCATTGTAAGGCTTCTCTGTGTGAGGGCCACATCAAAGTGCACAATAAATTATCGGAACATGTATTGATTGAGCTCACCACTTACCTGGAGAACAGAAAATGCTCCAAACACAAGAAGATGTTGGAATATTATTGCAGTGAGGACTCTGTCTGTATCTGTGTGTCCTGTAAGTTGGATGGAACACATAAGGGGCACCAGGTAGAGTCGATTGAAGATGCCTTTGTGAAAAAGAGAGAAAAGTTGAGGAACGTTCTTGAGGAGTTGTCTTCACGGAAAGAGGAGGCCACAAGTAGGATCCAAACTCTTCTGGGTCACAAAGATAAAGTAAAGAGGAAAGCGGCTACTTTTACCAAGACCGTCACAAACTTGTTCAGAGACGTCCATAAAAAGTTGGATGCTCTTGAGAAGCGAATCCTCAACGAGGGTCACAGGCAAGAAGAGGACGCTACCAACTCTGTAACTGACCAAATCCAACGTCTGGAAGCTAAAAAAGATGAATTCTCCACTAAGATAATGATGGCTGAGAAGCTGTACAACGTAATGGACCCGCTAATCCTTTTAGAAGACAATGGGACAAGCAAAGGGGTTTATGAAGACTTGAAGGGAACAACAAGAGAGGGAAACGATGTGAAGGATCTCCATGAAGGACCAACGTTCAAAACATTGCTGAAGGGTTTGTTTGATATTGTAAATCAAGTGAGGTTGGATAGATTGCAGGTTGATTCAGACATTGTACTAGATGGAGATACAGCTGGAAAGAGCTTGAGGCTGGATTCACACCATTGCGGTGCGAATTCCAGCCTCTCTGCTGCCGGGAAGGGACGGAGCCGCCGTTCGGCGGCTCCTGTCCGTTCCCACAGCGCAGCAGCTGCGGGGGGAGAGATGGGGGAGGAGCCACGAGCAGGGGAAATATCCCCGTTCAGTGCGGAGTGCATCTCCGTGTTAGATGCGCTCCCACTGGACTCAACGGGCTGGGAATTCGCACCGCATTGCACAAAAAACGTGTGCGGTTTTTGTGCAATGCGGAGTGCGAATGCACCGCACAGATGTGAACTGGACACATTGAAAACAATGTGTTTTCAAGTGTCCTGCGAATTGGATGCGGTTTAATCCGCATCCAATTCGCATAGGTGTGAACCCAGCCTGAATGTTTCTAAAGACTTAAAAACTGTGTCTGACACAGAAATAAGCAATACCTACCCAACAACTCCAAGGAGATTTAGTATTAATCAGGTTTTAAGTAAAACTAGTTTTTCATCAAGACAACATTACTGGGAAGTGGAGACAAGTAAAACAGGTAACTGGAGGATAGGGGTCACTTATGAAAGTATAGACACCAAAGGAGATCAGAGTGCCATTGGAAATAATAAGAAGTCCTGGTGTCTGCGACGTTATAATGGCAAATATTCTGTTATGCATAATGAGAATGCAATGAATGTAATGAAATCATTTTCCAGCCACAATTTTGGGGTGTATGTGGATTATGAGGATGGCCGGCTCTCCTTTTATGAGCTGAGTGATCCGGTCAGACACATATACACCTTTCGCATGACTTTTACAGAACCTCTCCATGCTGCATTTCTAGTAACTAATGGTTTTGTGAAAATCATGAACATGCCATACTGAAAACTATCAAATACTATTGTGGGTCTATTGATATTTTAAGGGGGCAAACATAGGAAACTGCCCATAAGGGATGAGTTTGGATTCAGTCCAAACTGTGAAGGAAGCTGTCAGTACAATAAGCCGTGGTTGGGACATTCCCCACCCAGGGCCGGATTAACGTAGGGGCTATTGGAGCTGTAGCTCCAGGCCCCTTCCTAAAGATAGGCCCAGCCAATGGTGTGAGTGAGTCACTAATACTGCCCAGCCCTGTATACAGTGTACATATGGTTGATATGTAAATTGCGACAGCATATTTAATTAGTTTTAACAAAAAATTGTTTGCATTTACATTTTATTTATTTCCATAAAAAGGCCCACCAAAATCCTCAGCACCAGGCCCATGATGCTCTTGATCCGGCCTTGTCCCCACCCCAGAGTTCCAAATATACAAAAAAGCTTGGATGTTGGGGTTATTTGCCTTCCTCTGGATCAACTGCGGGTATAGGATTGTGTATATGGGATATTGGTTGAACTAGATGGACTTGTGTTGTTTTTTAACCTTACTAACTATGTAACTATGGATGCTAGGGACATCATTGACCTAAAATTTCCATATTGGCCCATCACTAACAGCTTCCTTCTTTGGTTCATCCAAACAAGGGCTCAGACCAAACCCAAGCTTATCCCTACTGCCAATGCAGGGTAAAGCAATAGGTTCTCTTAACTGCTTGCCGACCGCCCCATGCACATTTACTGTGGGGTGGCGGCTCCTCTGGGCAGAATTACGTACACGATTGGGCACAGCGGAAGCTAATCAGTGGGTACGGCGGAGCCGATGTCCACCAGGAGTCACTGAACGCTCCCGCCAGAGGCAGAATGGCAGTCTGCCTATGTAAACAAGGCAGATCTCCGTTCTGTTAGAAGGGAAGACAGAGATCCTGTGTTTCTGCTAAGCAGGAACACGGATATCTGCCTTCCCACAGTTAAAGTGTTTGTTACCCTAAAAAAAAAATAGATCCTGTTACTTTAAAGCATGTTATACAACACAGTGATTGTGCTGTGTATTTTTGTATTTTGGCCCCCTGTAACACCCGAAATACCTAACTGATCCTGCCTGGTTCTGTCCTCCCCCCTGCAACCATGGTTTATCATGGCTGCTGAGCCCCAACACCGTGGTCAGGTTACGTGCCTCCGTCATCCGCTGTGTTTCGTGTCCTCCTCTTCCCCCTCCTCTCCCCCCTCCCTCCCTGCCTGTCAGCTTCACGTCCATACCCTCCCACTCCCTTCCTGCTGCTCAATATACAGTTAATTTTGTACACTATCCTCTCTGTTTAATAATGTAAGCTAACCCAGTGTCTGTGTTATATAAAAATAATGCAGCTATATACCTGATTTCAGAGCGCCCCTGACCAGCCGCCTCTCTACTCTTCTCCTCCTCCCCTCCTGACTGATGTCAGTGGGAGATTTTTGCCCCCCCCCCCCACTACAGCTGTCAGGCCGAGAGAGGGGAGAGGTGGCCAAACACGTGAGTGCCGAGCTGCGCTCCGAAATCAGGTATATAGCTGCATTATTTTAATAAGTCACACAGTGAAGATTTCTTCATAATCAAGCAGCCTGCGCATTGTAGTACTTTCTTTATTATAGGGAAGTAATGTAACTCAAGCTATAGAGAAAGGACCAGACACGTTTTACATATCTGCTATTGACCTGTTTATTTGGCAATGCCCTGTCATTACTTAAAGAGGAGTTCCAGCCCGCAACCCCCAATAATTAAAAGCAGCTACAAAGTACAGTGTCTCACTTTTACTATTAGGGCCAGTGGCCCTAATCCATGAGCCCAGCTCCTAATCTACATGCATGATCCCAGACGCATGGATTTCAATGGGTTTTTTTAAGCACATGATTAGAGCC
>BLSH010537994.1:85252-106188 GCA_018402905.1 Glandirana rugosa
CTGTTAGTACCCCACTAACTTTTTTTTTTTAATGTTCTATTGACCTCGAGGTGAAATTTGTAAAAAAACGAAAATAAATAAAACAAGTAAAAAAAATCACAGTGTTATTTCTTACGTGTTTTAACTTTAATTAAGGAAATAAAGTAACCATTTATAACATTGAAACTTTACGTTTCGTTACGTTACATATGTAAAATAGATGTCATTGTTACTTGATATTAGTTTCTTATTATTTTTACGTAAATATGAAAACATTGTTAAAAAAAGATTCCGAGCGTATTTTTTTATTTTTTCTACTAAAAACGTTCTGTTATCGGTGGTTTTTTCGGAATAAACAGGATTTTTATTATATGTCATACATTTAATTTATACCGTAATAATACAATATATACGTAATGGGAGATTTTTGCCCCCCCCCCCCCCACTGCAGCTGTCAGGCCGAGAGAGGAGAGAGGTGGCCAAACACGTGAGTGCCGAGCTGCGCTCTGAAATCAGGTATATAGTGGAGGGGGCAGACGAGTGAAGTTTCCCCTTTTGAGTGGAGCTCCGCTTTAAAATAAACAAATGAATGCATATATAACATAATAATGCCATATTTAATTTACATACTGTATATTATTTTTAGGACAAATAAGGCTTTTTTGGTGGCTATTGTCTTGCAAAAATCATCTTTTTTATTTTTTTATGCGAGCCTTAGAAAAAAATTGTTACAAAAGTATAAATGCATTTTTATTATTCTTTGATTATAGTTCATTGTTACTGTAGATAAAATGTATACATTGCATTGCTTTGCATTTCAAAGTTACAATATTTACCAATGAAATAAAGGAATTAATTTCAATTTTGTGCATTCTTTATTGTGACACTAAAAAAAATGAACAAAATAAATAAAAGCAAAAAAATGTTTAAAGTGGAGCTCCAGTTATCTTGTAATTTTTTTTTTTCAATCACCCCATGATTGTCACTGCAACTCCATTCTAAATCAGCATACTGTATGATTATCATCTTTTTTTTTTTCTATAAAATCCAGCATTACTTACAGCACCCCCTGGATCCTCTAAGCAGCCATTTATAGTGTGGGCATCTGAAGCCTACTAGGAGTTTCTCTGGGATTAGGTGCAGCTGGCTACCCAGCATGCACCTTCTGATCTCGCACATGTGCAGTGGGAACTATTTGCGGCGCACTATGTGTATTGCAGGTTGCAAAAGCAATGGCGACGTCGGAGGAAGTTCCCGCCCCATTGTTATGGCAACTTGTCAATAAAGTATGCAACCTGGAAGGAAGACACTGGTATCCCAGGAACCAACGAGAAAAAAGAAATGGCGTACCTCGCCCCGGTGAGATAGGGCAGAAGTGGAGCGATTTCTTACATTCAAAGGTACTAAAACTAAACAAAAAAAATGATAATATCCAAAAATATATGGCACAGGGATTGCCAACAAATGCACCCATGTTCCCAAAATAGGGTGGAACTCCGCTTTAAATATTAATGGCTGGCAAAATAGAAAAAAAAATCAGCAGGAAAATAATAGCTAATGGGATTGAACACAGAGGGACTCCCGCATTTCCCAGCCAATGATTCAGGGGCAGGACTTGTTGATCAGTTGTGTCCAATGACAGCCCAGAGCTCTGTGTTGACAAATAACACAGGGCTCTGTACAGAGGAAGCAATCTCTCTGTTTCTTATCCCTGCAAATGCATACTAAAAGACCTTGGTATATATACACATAGAGGTTAAGTCCAAGGAACCAATCAGCATGTGTGTGTAGTATCTAATTGATTGTGTGGAGCTAATTGGAGTCGATTCGATGTAAATTGGGAACCGCTGAGGTCCAAAATCCTGGGTGAAAGGGAAAGCCATGACTCCTGAATGAAAAATGTCCATTGCACACCCATGTGAAGAAGTCTAAAAACAAAGGTGCATTAAAATGTAATACAGTTTCAGATACAGTCTCACTATAAGTCGCTGACCTGATTGGACCCCTATGGAGTGGCGGATGTCCGCTGCTATCCGATTCTGTCCGCCAAATCCAAGCTGATGGTGGTCCTATTTTCCATCCATCTGGAGAATGGAATCGGATGGGATCGAATGAAAATGGACAGGCTGCCCGTTTTCATCTGATCTCCCCATAGAGGGGAGCGGGACTTTGTCCGTCTTCACTCTGCTCAGTGAGGGAAGATGGACTTGTCATCCGCCTGCGATCCCCCGCTGAGCAAGTGGAGTCCATCAAATAGATCCACCCCGTGTGAAAGGGCCTGGGTTGCAAAATGTTCTTCCAGCTCTTCCTTGTTAGTACCTCCTACTTTGCCAACTTTTTGTTGCCCTGTCCCAACTTTTTTGAACGTCACTGCAGGGCTGCCCTGTCCTCCTCCTGCTGCTGAATTTCACTGTAGGGCTGCCCTGTCCTCTTCATTCTGCTGAATTTCACTCCAAAGCTGCCCTGTCCTCCTCCTGATGCTTAATTTCACTGCAGGGCTGCCCTGTCCTCTTCTTATTGCTGAATTTCACTGTAGGGCTGCCCAGTCCTCCTCCTGCTGCTGAACTTCACTGCAGGGCTGTCCTGTCCTCCTCCTGCTGCTAAATATCACCACTGGGCTGCCCGGTCCTCTTCCTGCTGCTGATTTTCTGGCACTATGGGAGTTTACAGCTTCGGGTCTCTGCATTCAGCTAAAGGTGTCCACATCCAATCATCTTTAATACAGCTGAGCCCAGAGACCTGAAGCTGTTAATTCCCACAGCATAGGAAGTTCAGCAGCAGAAAGAGGACAGGGCAGCCCCACAGTGAGGATTTCTATAGAATCCAGCAGCCTGCGCATTGTAGGACTTTCTTCATTATAGCGAAGTAATGTAACTCAAGCTATAGAGAAAGGACCAGGCACGTTTTACATATCTGCTATTGACCTGTTTATTTGGCAATGCCTCGTTATTACTTAAGATAACAAATGAATGCATATACAATGTAACAATGTCATATTTCATTTACACATGTTATTTTTAAGACAAACAGGGTGTCTATTGTTTTGCAAATATAATTTTAATCTTTTCTGTGAGCCATTGAAAAAATTGTAACTTAATTATAAATGCATTTTAATTCTACTTTGATTATAGTTAATTAAACAAAGTGAAACGCTTGTTGATTGGCTGCCCTGCAGCTATTCAATAGGCGGGATCAAATACCCGAACCCAGAACCCAAACTTTTTTTCAAATGTCCAGGTTCGGGTCCGGGTCACGGACACCCCAAAGTTCGGTACGGACCCGAACTTTACAGTTTGGGTATGCTCAACTCTAAATATGACTAAAATGAAAACAACTGAGATGACTAAAATACAACAAAACTAAAATGCCATTTTAGTCAAAAGACTAAGACTAAAACTAAATTTAAATTTGACGTCAAAATGAACACTGGTCTGTAGTGCATGTTCATACTTCAATACCATAAATAATAACATATAAGATTTTTCACTCCAGCAGTATATCATGAGTTTGGAAATTGTAGAGAAATGCTTAAATAATGCATTACAATTTAACTACACCCATTAGATTTTAGATGACTAAAATGAGTTTTAGTCGACTAAACTTATTTTAGTTGGCTAAAATGTACTAGAAAATTTAGTCGACTAATATGTCCTGGAGATTTAGTCGACTAAATACGACTAAAACTAAAACAATTGCAGAAGACTAAAATGAGACTAAAACTAAAATGCCATTTTAGTCCTAAGACTAAGACTAAAACTAAATTGAAATTCGCTGCCAAAATTAACACTGCTAGTCAGGTTGCTTTAGCTGACATCATCTGTAGATAAATGAAACAGTAAATACAACAGTAACAATTCTACATCTCATGTCTCTCTCTCATCTACATCTCTATCTCACGTCTGAACAGTGTTTATAAACATCGTGTCAGGTGGCCCTTTTCTATCTCATGTCTGAATAGCGTCTACACTATATTACCAAGTATTGGGGCGCCGGCCTTTACACGCACATGAGCTTTAACCACTTCCGGACCACGTCGCGTACATTTACTGCTGCAAGGTGGCAGCATAACGCAAATCGCCATCTATAAGCGGCGGTTGGTGCATGCACGGCTAGGGGGCGACCGTGCCCACCACGAGCTCCAGGAGTGTGGCCATTGGTCAGGCGGACTCGATGTCTGCTGGCGACCCGCGATCGCTTACAATAGGAGAAAAGCGGGGAACCTCCAATGTAAACATGGCGGTAGCCCGTTCTGACAGGGGACATAACACTGATCTACTGATCCCTGTCACTTGGATCAATTAGATCTCTTATGCCCCTGGCAGCCCAGCCCCCTCACAGTTAGAACACGCCTAGGTAACATAGCTAACCCCTTGATTGCCCCCTGCAGGTTAACCCCTTGCCTGCCAGTGACATTTACACAGTACACAGTAATCAGTGTCTATTTTTAGCTCTGATCGCTATATAAATCTCATTGGTCCCAAAAAAGTGTAAAAAATGTCCGACATGTCCACCCCAATATTACAGTCCCGCTTTAATGGCATCCCAGTCTTAGTCCATAGGGTTCAATATTGAGTTGGCCCACTCTGCAGCTATAACAGCTTCAACTCTTATGGGAAGGCCGTCCACAAGGTTTAGGAGTGTCTATGGGAATGTTTGACCATTCTTCTAGAAGCACATTTGTAAGGTCAGGCACTGATGTTGGACGAGAAGGCCTGGCTTGCAGTCTCCGCTCTAATTCATCCCAAAGGGGTTCTACTGGGTTGAGGTCAGGACAGTCAAGTTTCTCCACCCCAAACTCGCTCATCCATGTCTTTATGGACCTTGCTTTGTGCAGTGGTGCGCAGTCATGTTGGAACTGGAAGGGGCCATCCCCAAACTCTTCCCATGAAGCATGAAATTGTCCAAAATGTCTTGGTATGCTGACACCTTAAGAATTCCCTTCACTGGAACTAAGGGGCCAAGCCCACCCCGCACCATAATCCCCCCTCCACCAAATGATTTGGAGCAGTGCACAAAGCAAGGTCCATAAAGACATGGATGAGCAAGTTTGGGGTGGAGGAACGTGACTGTCCTGACCTCAACCCAGTAGAACCCCTTTGGGATGAATTAGAGTGGAGATTGTGAGCCAGGACTTCTCGTCCAACATCAGTGCCTGACCTCACAAATGCGCTCCTGGAAGAATGGTCAAACATTCCCATAGACACTCCTAAACCTTGTGCACAGCCTTCCTAGAAGAGTTGAAGATGTTATATGTGGGAGCTCTCTATTAATGCATGCTGGGTGCTTATGTGGTCATTGTTTGCAGATTCGGGGAGTGTCAAGTGGTGTGCCTGTCTGCAAGGACCCTCGGTTGTCTTTCCATCGATATACCACTGGCTGGATGCTTATCACTACGGGCTTGCTTATAGCTTCCTTAGGGTAAGCATACCCAATCTTTTCCTTTGTAGAGGATACACTGGAGTTTTCCTAGTGTTTTGGAACATAACACGATTTGATGCTAGTTTTCTTCACAAGTCACAACTATGACATTTATGAATTTTGTTCATATATTCACCTTCCTATGATTATGAACTTTATTCGATCATTTTGATTTTTGAATCGCCAATGCTATGTATTTTTTCCTATCAGTTATTTGTTTTTGCACAGTGTGCTTTATATAAAATATTCGTGTTGATGTATTGACAAATTTATTTATGCACAGCGCACTTTTGTACTATATGAGAGTCGATGTATTCACAGTTCCATATGTGCACAGTGCACTTTTTGTATTGTGAGTTATATATTTTGAAGGGCGACTCTTTATATAGAATTTAGCTTCACAATTGGTTGGGTTGTAGTGTCAGCTGCTGGTATAGCAGGGAGCGCAGTAACAATATTAACATAATCTCTACCTTGTTACATTAGGGGGTCAGTCAGGTCCTTGTTTGACTATGTCTTTGTTGTTTGTCTATGAGAAAATAGAGATTATTAAAGGACCGTACACACAATGCGACAGTCATACAACAAGGGTCGTAGAGCAGCTTGTTGTACGATAATCCGACCGTTAGTACACGCAATTAGAACATCCAACGTACAAGGGGCATACAACAGAAGCTGGATGAGCAAACTAGAAAACTTTGGTTGTACAACAAGCGGTCAAACGACCGTTGTATCGCGTGTACAGAGAAGTTGGGCCAACAAAGATGTACTGTGCAAAACACGCATGCTCAGAAGTCAGGAATACACGGAAGTGTCCGTTCGTGTAAACCAGTGGTTCTCAACTCCAGTCCTCGGGACCCACCAACAGGCCAGGTTTTAAGTATTACCTTGGGGAGATGCAGACTAGAATACTGCAATCACTGAGCAGCAAATTATATCACCTGTGATGCATTTCAGTTATCCTGCAAACCTGGCCTGTTAGTGGATCTTGAGGACAAGGGTTGAGAACCACTGGTGTAAACCTACGTTCCTAATTAATAAATTACATTCACCAGAATGTCCTCTTTAGGTGCTCGCAGCACGTCACCACGTTTGGCTTTGTTGAAGCTTTGTTGAACGATTACTTGACTCATGTCAGTACGCTAGACACCACAGCCAACGGCCGATTTTGGGCAAAAGTTGAACGTGCGGTCGTACGACCGTTGCACTGTGTGTACGAGGCATTAGTCTTCGTCCATTCTGTGCATTGCAACCACTTTAACCACCAAGTACTGCTTGGACCTTGAAGAAGGACACACACCCTGAAAGCTTGTCCTGAAAAATTGAATGTTAGTACAAAAAAAAAAGGTATCATGGACAGTGCTCAATTTTCTCTGGCACAATTGCACAAATATGGCTACAGTCACCTCAAGCATTAAAACCACTTGAAATCTCCGCGCACAAGACCTTTGGGATAAACCATTCAAGCACCTGGTCTCTGCTAGAGACAAACTAATACAATTCAAATTCTTACACCGCTCCTACTACACTCCAGCTAGGCTTGCGCGTATATTTCCACCGGCCTCCTCAGGGTGTTGGCGGTGCTCCTACAGCCCTGTGGCGACTTATCATATCCTCTAGGAATGTAGTCAGATCCGCACTTTCTGGGAGCCGGTAACTGCTTGCATTGCTGAGGTCTTAATGGTCCCTATCCCCATGACAATTCAGGTGTGTCTCTTGGGATTGGTGGATGATATAGTGCCCTCCAGGGTAGGGTTGCCACATCATCCCTTTAACCGCTTGCCGACCGCTGATCGGCAATTGACGGCGACAGAGTGGCTCTGTAACGCAAATCGCCGTCATACGTCATGTACATGAAGGCTGTGATAACTTCCCTTCCCCTGTTAGGGCAGTCCCCCATACAGTTAGAACACGCCCAGGGAACATACTTAACCCTTAGCGCGCCCCCTGCAGGTTAACCCCTTCACTGCCAATGGCATTTACACAGTAATCAGTGCATTTTTATAGCACTGATCGCTGTATAAATGCCAATGGTCCCAAAAAAGTGTCAAAACGTTCCGACATGTCCGCCCCAATATCGCAGTACCGCAAAAATCGCAGATCGCCGCCATTACTAGTAAAAAATAAAAAAAAAATAAAAACCCCAAAAATGAATTCTCATCATCCGTAAACGCGACCACTTTTGCGCAAACCAATCAATAAACGCCGATTGCAGTTTTTTTATCGCAAATATGAGGAAGAATATAAATCGGCCAAAAACGGTGAAAAAAAATGTTTTTTTATATTTTTTTTTTGGATTTGTATTTTAGCAAAAAGTAAGAAATGTATTTTTTTTTGCAAAATTGTCGCTCTTCTTTTGTTTATAGCGGCGATCAGAAATGACGCAGAGGGGATCAAATACCACCAAAAGAAAGCTCTATTTGTGGGGAAAAAAGGACGCAAATTTCGTTTGGGTACAACGCCGCACGACCGCGCAATTGTCAGTTAAAGCGACGCAGCGCCGAATCGCAAAAAGGGCTCCGGTCCTAAAGCTGGAAATCCTTCCGGTCCTTAAGTGGTTAATCCAGGACACATATGAATTACACAGGGTCTGAGGCTAATTTAATGCAGATGAGGCACCAAGTGAGTTTAATTACCACCTTAATCAGTCACAGAACAACCTATGTAATTAGTATGTGTCCTGGATTAAAGGGATGATGTGGCAACCCTACTCCAGGGCCCACAGAACACTTCTCACCATCTTGCTGTATTACGGTAAAAAGGTTATCCTTCTTCACTGGAAAAAATACACACCCCCGGGAATGGTTCAGTGGAAGAGGTTAATCAACAAGGTAATGCCATATTACAAATCAACATACATAGCTAGAGGTTGCGGGAAAAAAATTGACAAGGTGTGGAGAGCCCGGTATGACTCACCTAACTCAGCAAGCTGAGGGCTGAAGCCATGCCATCCTCATGTGCAGTGGGGACAGGGGGTGATGGGGAGTAAGGCACTTGGATGTAGGGTTGCCACATCATCCCTTTAATCCAGGACACACATTAATTACACAGGTTGTTCTATGGCCGATTAAGGTGGTAATTAAACTCACTTGGTGCCTTATCTGCAATAAATTAGCCTCAGAACAACCTGTGTAATTCATATGTGTCCTGGATTAAAGGGATGATGTGGCAACCCTACTTGGATGACCATGCAGGCTGGACCAAACCTCTATCTATGGGTGGGGAGAAATGGTTACTCAACCAAGCCTCCTTTTCAGCTTAGATGGAATGTCAACTTGGTGAAAAATGTTTTTCTTATCCGAAGGGTGTGGGTGAAGGTAGCTCGACTGGACAGGGGAGAAGGGGTGGGGGTGGGGGGGGTGTTTTGATGATTTGTTTGGTTATATCATGCCTAGCTAGGAATCTTATGTCTAGTTAGCAGGGGATCTTGCATGATCCCAGGGGGAGTCAGGCTTGACCCCCCAAGTTTGTATTATGTGTTGTTGCCTTATATAAAACCAATAAAAAATAATTTATAAAAAAATAAATAAATCTCTGTGCACAAGGGACAAGGACGAAATGCAATATTGGATACCGGTGATGTTTAGACCCCCAGAGAGCATTGCATTAAAACAGTCCTCCAGGGCCATTTCGCAGCAAGTTCACAGAACATTGACTCATTTCGAACACTTGTGTTCGCTGACCGAGACACCTCGCCACTCACTATCCGGAATTTACAGGGCCATACAAGCTCACACACATGGTACGCTCCCCTCATACACCAGACGTTGGTCAGAAGAGCTGGGGACCCAGATCTCGGAGGTAGAATGGCAGAAGGCCTTCTTATTTACCCATAAGGCGACTGTCTCGAGCTATGCCCAGGAGAAGAACTACAAAGTGTTGTCCAGATGGTACTATGTACTGACTACACTTAACCAAATTTTCAGATCAGGCTCAGACCAATGCTGGCGATGTCACTCGGAGAGAGGTACTCACCTGCATATATGGTGGGAGTGTGACCCCATACAGAGGTTCTCGTCTCAAATATTTTCAGCTTACTCAGACATATATGACGAACCTCTGGAGGCGTCCCCCACAATTGCCCTGCTGTCTATACTCCCAGGAACGGTAAAGGCCCAAAAGGCAAGACTGCTGAGATTCTTCCTCGCAGCAGGCAGACAGTTAATCTCCTGGTTTTGGAAACAATCCCCCCCCCCCCCCTCCCTTCTCTCTATGGGTCAGTGAGATCAATGACATTATGCTCATGGAGGAAATGGAGGCCAAGGAGAAAGACAAATGGGATAAGTTCACAACTTTATGGACTATTCGGATCCATTATGCTGCCTCAGACGTACTGAAAGACAGACTCGCTGCATCCCATATGGCAGATGCTGGAGCTACGGGTACCTACACACCCATCCCTTAAGGACAAGCAGTGTGTGTCAATAGAGTGGGGGGCACACCGCTCCCCCCCCCCCTGCCCCCCCTTTTCCCTAATATAACTATACCCCCTTTCTCTTCTCATTTCTCTTCTAATTTCCTATCTTTCCTGTTCTCTTCTCTCTCTCTCTGTTTCTGGACCTTCCCTCCATGCCTTTACGGGGCTCTGCCCCACAAATTTTCCTTCTCCAGCAATTACTGAGGGACTCACTCAGTGTCCCCACATACAGAGTCACTCTTTAATGATCGAAGAAATGGTACTAGACTCACCATTGTGGTTGGTGCCCTAAAGTTATAAACAGCTGACCTCTATGTCGTTTTGATGATTCATATAGTAGCATTGCCGCAGTCACCCTGTCATTTCAGATGCATTAACCTGTGATCGTATGACACCGCTTTCTTCTTCGTTATATTTTCTGTATACTGACTGTAAACCCTTCATGCTTTTATACGCTGGAGGAATATGTATATGTTTTCTATACTCTTGAACGAAAGAAATAAAAATATATTCAACCTAAAAACAGCCCTCCAGGTTGGACTAATCCTCTGCAGGAGAAGACCCAGAGCTCAGTGTGCTCAGACTATTTAATACAGACTCCCAGCAGTCTTCAAGGCCTTGCTCCCTGAGATTGGCCAGGGGCTGTATAAATATTCATACTGCCATCCACACTGATGATCCACAGCTTTTCTGGACAACACAGAGAGTAAATGGACTAGCATAGATGTGCGCACATTGGGTGCCAGGTGTGCCTGGGTACACCCTAATCATCCTGTACTGTGCAGATTCCCCCTGCTGCCTGGCTGCAGAGAAAAGGAACAGGGGAATCTCTGTCCTCAGTCCCTTTCAAAAGCGAGACATCAGGGTTCTGCTTAGACCCCTGATATTTTACCAAAGCCCTCCAACAAGGCTCTTAAAAAAAACGGTAATAAAATAATAAAAAATAATATTGTAAAAAATACTATTAAAAAAGCAAAATTAAAAAAAAAAACAAAACTGCTGACACAAATCTCTGACCTACTGACGTGTCCAGTGCTCTACTGACAAAAATGCAGCCAACATTAAATCTATTTATCAAATCCTAGCACCTATCCAGGAGGGTGCTGCATAACATTTGATTTTGCCCATTAATACAGAGAAAACGTACATGCAGTTTTCCCAAATAGCACAGCAAATGTTTTATAAATACATCCCTATGTAACCATCAAATATGTTAGACTGTCCTAAACCTCTGACACAAACCCCTAAATTGATGGATATTGTTATTATGGGAAGTTATATGCATGTTTAACCAATTATTTTTTGTGCATTCATTCTAAAGCCTCGTACACACGGGACGACGATCGTATACAACAGGTCATACTAATGACCGTTGTATGCAAAATTGATCGTTCGTATGCGCGATTAGAACAGCCGACATACGACGGTCATACAAGGGAGTTGTATGAGCAGACTAGAAAACTTGGTCGTACCAACAAGTGCTCATACGACCGTTGTATCGTGTGTACAGAGCAGTTGGTACAACAAGTTGTATTGTGCAAAACACGCATGCTCAGAAGTCAGGAACGGCCGGATGCTAATTACATGCACCTGAATGTTCTTCTGTGGTCGTACGATCGTGTAGTGTAGTCAGTATGCAAGTTACATTATCCAACATACGATTTGAGATGACCATAAGTACGATCGCCATGTGTACGAGGCTTAAGTCTCTGTGTCTCTGGGGGGGTGGCAGTGGGTGTGTCCCCTGCCTATATACTTTGTGCTAAAGGTGTGACACCTCATCAGCTTAGAAAGTTGGGAGGTGGAGTTAAGCCCGGAATCGAAACTTCCCAGTCTGTCTATACTCTGCTCAGCTCAGAGGCTGAATACATTCTGCTAGCTTTCATTTACTTTCATTTCTTCCTCCTTCCCTTCAACAATGGCGGTTGCTGAACTGAGAAACGAGCTGAACTGCTCCATCTGCCTGAATGTGTATGAAGAACCTGTAATTCTGAGATGTGGACACAACTTCTGCTCCACCTGTATAGGAAATGTATTGACCTCACAAGAAGGATCTGGAGGATATTCCTGTCCGGAATGCAGGATGCAGTTTGAGGAGCGACCTGCACTACAGAGAAATATTGTTTTAAGGAATATTGCAGAGCGTTTCCAGGCTACTCATCCCGAGGAGGAACCTGGTGGAGTCTTGTGTACTTACTGCATTAACTCTTCAGCAGCCGCTGTCAAGACCTGCATCAATTGTGAGGCTTCTCTGTGCAAAGGTCACGTCAAAGTGCACATTAACTCATCGGAACATGTATTGATTGAACCCACCACTGACTTGGAGAACAGAAAATGCTCCCAACACAAGAAGATCTTGGAGTATTATTGCTGTGAGGACTCTGTCTGTATCTGTGTGTCCTGTAGATTGGATGGACTACATAAGGGGCACCAGGTTCAGTCGATTGAAGATGCTTTTGAGAAGAAGAGAGAAAAGTTGAGGAATGTTCTTGGGGATTTGTCCTCACGGAAAGCGGAGGTCAGAAGCAGGATCCAAACTCTTCTGGGTCACAAAGATAAAGTGAAGAGGAAAGCAGCTACTTTTACCAAGACCGTCACAAACTTGTTCAGTGAGGTCCATAAAAAGTTGGATGCTCTTGAGAAGCGAATCCTCAATGAGGGTCGCAGGCAAGAAGAAGAAGCTACCAGCTCTGTAACTAACCTCATCCAGCGTCTGGAAGCTGAAATAGATGAATTCTCCAACAAGATAATAATGGCTGAGAAGATGTACAACATGATGGATCCGCTAATTGTTTTAGAAGATGATGGGACAAATAAAGAGGGTCATAAAGACGTGAAGGGAACAATAAGAGAGGGAAACGATGTAAAAGATCTCCATGAAGGGCCAACTTTCAAAACATTGCTGAAGGGTTTGTTTGATATTGTAAATCAAGTGAGGTTGGAAACATTGCAGACTAATTCAGACATCGTACTAGATGTGGATACAGCTGGAAATGGCGTGAAAGTTTCTAACGTCTTAAAAACTGCATCTTACACAGAAAGTTGTATTTACCTAATGACTTCAAGGAGATTTAGTAATAATCAGGTTTTAAGTAAAACTAGTTTTTCATCAGGACAACATTACTGGGAAGTGGAGACAAGTAAAACCGGTAACTGGAGGATAGGGGTTGCCTATGCAAGTATGGACATCAAAAATCGGTGTTCCATTGGAAATAATAAGAAGTCCTGGAGTTTGCGAAGGAAAGATGACAAGTATTCTGTTGTACATGATGAGAATGAAATTGGCTTAAAGCAAACATTTTCTATGCTCAGTTTTGGGGTATATCTGGATTATGAGGATGGCCGGCTCTCTTTTTATGAACTGTGTGATCCGGTCAGACACATACATACCTTTCGCACCACTTTCACCGAACCCCTTCATGCTGCATTACTAGTATTGAACAGTTCTGTGACAATTATGAACATGCCATACTGAAAGCTATCTAAGGCAGGGATGTCAAACTGGTGGCCCTACAAGTCCCATCATGCCTCTGCCTGTGGGAATCATGCTTGTAACTGTCAGCCTTGCAATGCCTCATGGGAATTGTAGTTCCGCAACAGCTGGAGGGCCGCCAGTTTGACACCTGTGATCTAAGGGATCATTTCCAAAATACTATTGCAGGTCTGTTGCTATTTCAAGGGGGCAAATGTAGGTAAGGGATGAGTTTGGATTCTGTCCAATCTTTGAAGGAAGCTGTCAGTACCGGTCCAATAAGCTGTCACTGGGACACATACACAAAGAAGCTTCCATACTCGTGACACCATCGACCTAAAAATTACCATATTAGGCCGGCACTGACAACTTTCTTCCAGGTTCAACAGAATCCAAGCCTATCCCTACTGCCAGTGCAGGCAGAAGCAACACCTTCACTTAAAGTGTATGTGTGAAGCCTAAACTTTTTTTGAAGGTTGGAGAAAGAAAGGATTACTGCCCTCTTGTTCTAATTTTTTTTTAAGAAATGTTCTCTCTCTTTCCATTGGGTTTCCAGGATGGGAAGGGAAAATAATCTAGCCAACAGAATACTGAATTTATCCAAAAAATCTGTTAAAAATCATTAATTGCCTCATCCAGCTGCTTGAATTAACCTTTTGTGCCCTCCAATGCAGCGCCATCAACCAACTAAAGCAGACTGAGATAAGCTAAAATGAGATTCGGTTTGCATCTACTTTAATGAGATTAATTTTATGCAATCATTTTGCAGCCACAGTTTCTGGATTATGAGGATGGCCGGCTCTCCCTTTATGAACTGTGTGATCCGGTCAGACACATTACACACCTTTCGCACCACTTTCACGGAACCCCTCCATGCTGCATTTCTAGTAACTAATGGTTTTGTGAAAATTATGAACATGCCATACTGAAAACTATCAAAGAGATCATTTCCAAAATACTATTGCAGGTCTATTGATATTTCGAGGGGCAAACATAGGAAACTGCCAATAAGGGATGAGCTTAGATTCGGTCCAAATTTCTAAGGAAGCTGTCAGTACCGACCCAATCAGATGTGGCTGGGACATTCCCCACCCCAGAGTTGCAAATACACAAAAAAGCTTGGATGCCTGTGACATCATTGACCTAATATGGCCATATTGGGCCGACACAAGCATCTTCCTTTTTTGGTTCAGCCACACAAGGGTTCAAACCAAACCCAAGCTTATCCCTACTGCCAGTGCAAGGTGAAGCAACACGATCCTTTAAAGCAGTGGTTTTCAACTCCGGTCCTCAGGACCCACTAACAGGCCAGATTTTAAGTATTACCTTGGGGAGATGCAGACTGGAATACTGCAATCACTGAGAAGCAAATGATATCACCTGTGATGTATTTCAGTTATCCTGCAAACCTGGCCTGTTAGTGGGTCCCGAGGATAGAAGTTGAGAACCACTGCTTTAAAGTGTATGTGTGTAGCCTAAACTTTTTTTTTTTAAGGTTGGAGTAGGAACGGATTGCAGCCCTCTTGTTCTAATTTTTTTTTAGAAATGTCCTCTCTTTTTCCATTGGGTTTCCAGGATGGGAAGTGAAAATAGTCTAGCCAATAGAATAATGAATTTATTCCAAACTTAAAAAAAAAAAACTCTGTTAAAAAACATTAATTGCCTCATCCAGCTGCTTAAAGTAACCTTCTGTGCCCTCCAATGCAGCTCCATCAACCAACTAAAGCAGACTGAGATAAGCTAAGATAAGATTGGGTATACAGCTACTTTAAAGCCCAACTTTGGGGAATTTGAAAGTTATCTCTTGCAGCGGGGCTGTTCCTGCACTATAGATAGGGGAAGGGTTTAAACCCCTGTGGGTTTATTATTTGCTGTGTCCCACTGGGGAGATTTCCCTTCAGTTCCTGACCTAGGGATGCAACAGGAATGTGAAGGGAATTTCTATCATAGACAATTATCACCACAATAGATGCTCCCATTGGAAAACCTCACCTCAAAATTTTGGACTTCCCATAAATTTCTGTTTCAGTAACGATGGTCACCAGGACAAATAGATTGTAAATAAGTGGGCAAACAGCAAAAACATCTTGATATACATGCATACATTTTAAATCTGTATTCTTACAACTTATTTGATACTTCCTTATGTATAGATACAATAATAGCAACACAGACACATAGAAAATATGAAATTCCCTAGGGCCCATTTGCATTTATGTAGTGTGCTAAGGCACATGCTTTAAAGAGCTATGTCACCTGTTAAGATGCGTTGCATTAGGGCAGCTCATCGAAATCTCCGGGCTTCCAATGCAGCAAACCGCCCCAGGTATTAGACGTGTCACGTCATTTTTGCTTTAGTGCACTATGGTGCTTTTTTATGCTTTGCAGCGCATTGCATGTATGTGTATATATATATATATATATATAGAAAGATTACTTTGTGGGTAAAACAAATTTGGTAGTGAAATTCTTCCATAGTATAGTATAGTAAATTATAAAAATAATAAGTAATATTGATGTTGCACTTTGCATAACGTTAAAATCAGACCGAAATTCATGGATGGTCAAATGCAAATCCATAGTTCAGAATTCGTTTTGACAGTTCGGATTCCTAAAAGGCTTCTGGGAGAAAGAGACCAAGGTCTGGTTCAAAGTTTATATCTGCTTACAGAGCTTTTTTTTCTCAGAGATTCGATACAAGAACCCCCCCTATGTGTCGCTTCTTGTCTCTGTCCCCCCCCCCCCGTCCACCTCCAAGCACTGTCTCTTGGTTCCCCCCCTACCCAACTCTCAGTACTGCTGCTTTTAGAGAATACAGAGGCAAGTATCATTTTGTAGTTGTAAGTAATTTGTATGGAATTTGTTAATGATGACAAGAAAAGCAGTAGAGCAGATCCCCGGCAGCCAGTAGCAATAGAACTTCACTGCATGGCTGCCCTGTCCTCTTCCTGCTGCTGAACTTCACTGCAGGGCTGGCCTGTCCTCTTCCTGCTGCTGAACTTCACTGCAGGGCTGCCCTGTCCTCTTCCTGCTTCTGAACTTCACTGCAGGACTAGCCTGTCCTCTTCCTGCTGCTGAACTTCACTGCAGGGCTGCCCTGTCTTCTTCCTGCTACTGAACTTCGCTGCAGGACTAGCCTGTCCTCTTCCTGCTGCTGAACTTCGCTGCAGGGCTGGCCTGTCCTCTTCCTGCTGCTGAACTTCGCTGCAGGGCTGCCCTGTCCTCTTCCTGCTGCTGAACTTCGCTGCAGGGCTGCCCTGTCCTCTTCCTGCTCCTGAATTTCACTGCAGGGCTGCCCAGCCCACTGCCTGCTGCTGAACTTCACTGCAGGACTGTCCGGTCCTCTTCCTGCTGCTGAACTTCTAGCACTGTTGGAGTTTACAGTTTCAGGTCTCTGCATTCAGCTGCACTAAAGATGATCCAATAGGGACACACCCCCTACTGCCTTCTCCTCCATTTAGAAAAGTTATTTCACTGATTACACTACCTGTAACACAATTTGTGAATGGGGGAGAGTTCAATCAGTCATGAGCATCTCTCCACCATCCATGCAGTGATTTCAGCGAAAGAACTTTTCCCATTGGAGGAGAGGGCAGGAGGGGGCGTGTCCACATCCAATCAGCTTTAGTGCAGCTGAGCCCAGAGACCAGAAGCTGTTAAACTCCACAGCATAGGAAGTCCAGCAGCAGGAAGAGGACCGGGCAGCTCCACAGTGAAGATTTCTATAGAATCCAGCAGCCTGCGCATTGTAGGATTTTCTTCATTATAGGGAAGTAATGTAACTCAAGCTATAGAGAAAGGACCAGACAAGTTTTACATATCAGCTATTGACCTGTTTATTTGGCAATACCTTACGATAACAAATGAATGCATATATAATTTAATAATGACATATTTAATTGACATATATTATTTTTAGGTCTATTGTCTTGCAAATATAATTGTAATCCTTTATGTGAGACGTAGAAAAAAATTGTAGCAAAATTAGAAATGCATTTTTATTCTACTTTCATTATAGTTAGTTAAAAAAAAAAATCATTGTTACTGTAGATAAAATGTATACATTGTGTTCTATAGTTTAAATTCCTAGTAAAATTATAATTTTAGTGCAAATGATTGCAAAGTTACAATATTTCCAAATTAAATAAAGGATTTATTTTCAATTGTGTGCATTCTTTGTGATGGTAAAAAAATGAATAAAAGCAAATCATTTTGTAATTTTTTTTAAAAAAAAGTCACCCCCGCGATTGTCGCTGTAACTATACTCTAAATCGGCATACTGTATATTTGTAACCTTTTATTTTAAATAAAATCCAGCATTACTTACAGCACCCCCTGGATCCTCTGAGTGGCCATTGACAGTGTGGGCATCTGAAGCCTACTAGGAGTTTCTTCCAGGATTAGGTGCAGCTGGCTACCCAGCATGCACTTTCCGATCTCGCACATGTGCAGTGGGAACTAATTGTGGCGTACTATGAGCATTGCTGGTTGTCATAGCAATGGCGGCGTCTGAGGAAGTTCCCGCCCCGTTGTTATGGCAACCTGTCAATCAAGCATGCAACCCGGGAAGGAAGGCACTGATATCCCAGGAGCCAACGGGAGAAAGCAAAGTATGTACCTCGCCATGGCGCGGTAGGACGGAAGTGGAGCGATTTCTTACATCTAAAGATACTAAAACTAAACTAAAAAAATTACAATATCCAAAAAAAATGTATGGCACAGGGATTGGCAACAAAAGGTTGTAAAATTGGGTGGAACTCCGCTTTAAATATTAATGGTTAGTAAAAATAGAAAAAAAATAGCAGGAAAATAATAGCTAATGTGAGAAAGAGAAGAACGAGTTAATTAGGAGTAATTACTGTAAACCAGAGGTCTCCAAACTTTTTAAACAAAGGGCCAGTTTACTGTCCTTCAGACTTTAGAGGGGCTGGATTGTGGTTGGTGGGGGGTAAAAAATGTCCTGCGCCCACTGGGAAGTGCCAGTGCCCCGTCACTGGTATTAGTAGGAGGAATAGTACACTATTATTGGTATTGGTAGAAGAAAAAAGTGCCCCATAGTAGATGTCAGTGGGAGGAATAGTGCCTCATATTATTGGGAGGAATAGTACCCCAAGGGCCAGATAAAGGCTAGTAAAGGGCCGCATTCATCCCTCGGGCCGCAGCTTGGAGACCGCTGCTGTAAACTATGAGTTAAAGAGGAGCTCCGTCTGGGTGAAAAAAAATTAAAAGTCAGCAGCTACAAATACTGCAGCTGCTGGCTTTTAATACAAGGGCACTTACCTGTCCAGGGAGCCTGCGATGTTGGCACACAAAGCCGACCCCTCCATTGGCTCCGGGTGCAGGCGCCAGAATCCTTACTAAGGGAAATGGGAAGTGAAGTCTTGCAGTTTCACAGCCTGTTTTCCTACTACGCATGCGCGAGTGGCGCGACGCTTTTTGAATGATCCCATCGTCTTCTGGGACACACAGGTCCCAGAAGGCAACAAGGGGGGGAGGAGGCCATAAAAAAATTGACGTACCTCGCCGCGGTGACATGGGATGGGGGTCCCGAAGAAATCCTACCAAAAAGGTATGAAAAAGAAAAAAAAATGATCCAAAAACGAGGGGGGTACCTCAGTTCTTTTGTTTTATTTTTGCCTGGAGTTCCACTTTAATAAGGGACACATTTTATTTTAAGAAAACAAAAACTTTTTTTTTTACTAGTCAGGTTGCTTTAACTGACATCATCTGCAGATAGACAATCTTTTAGATCTGCAGATGAATGAAACAGTAAATACAAAAGTAACAATTCTACATCTGTCTTTATCTCATCTACATCTCTGTCTTATGCTGGGGCTGGTGCAATTATTTTTGAGACCCTAGGCGAAACCTCATTTTGCCGCCCTCCACCCCTGACCCCACCCACTTTTGCCCTGTCCATGTATACGATGGAGGTGGCGGAGGTGGAGATTTTTGCAGCTCCTCTCTAACCAATTTCTTTAGCCGTGGTCCACAGGCCCACACCTGTGCCTCTGGACCTGGCCCAAAGACAAATAATGGCAGCACCGGCTCGCTTCCATAGCTAGCCACAGTCCGCAGGTACATGGACAGGCTGGGGTAGTATATGGACAGGGGCTGGGTGCCCTGGGCCACAGTGCGCACTAGGCGGCCGCCTACTCCGCCTAGTGGTAGAGCCGGCCCTGGTCTTACGGTTGAACAGTGTTTATAAACATTGTGTCAGGTGGTCCTTTTTTGTTTTTGTTACCGTTTGCTGTACTTACACAGCAACTTCTTTAAAGTGGAAGTTTTTAAAAA
This sequence comes from Glandirana rugosa, assembly GCA_018402905.1. Taxonomy (NCBI): domain Eukaryota; kingdom Metazoa; phylum Chordata; class Amphibia; order Anura; family Ranidae; genus Glandirana; species Glandirana rugosa. The sequence continues at coordinate 104,833 of BLSH010537994.1, forward strand.
TCTTTTCTATCAATAGATAGAATGGAGAAGAGTTAGATGCTCCCTCAGGTGTAACGACTTCCTGTGTCCCCACAAAAAGAGTTTCCTGGACTCTGTTAGCTTCTTCTCTGGCCACAGCAATTGGGGAAAGTGACCTCAGAAATTGTAAATTAAGTTATATACTTACTAGGTACGGAAGATCAGCAGATGGATGCTTGCTCTTCTCTGTCCCCTTTAACCAGAGAAACCCACCATGCAGATCTTGGGTGCTCAGGGGACCCAGATAAAAGAGTTGAAGAAATAAGGGCTCTGAGGATGACAGTTAAGCCTGTGAGTAATGGGGTTACTTTCTACCCTCAGGATTATCTCCAGACCTTTGGTTAGAGAGATCTGGAGATAATTGTGAAGGAGGACGAAGCATCAAAAAAGTATGTTGGAGCGGCAGGCGCTTTGAAGTGTTTTGAAGTCAAAACAAGTGTAAATGAGCCCTAAGGAGTCATGGAATGTTGGTGATTTTTATATCAGCGTATTATCAACTGAAGTTTTAAAGTGGTTGTAAAGGCAGAAGGTGCATTCTATGCATTAAGATAATAATCCTTCTGTGGGTAGCGGCCTCCCTCAGCCCCCTGAGCCCCATATCTGTCCAGCGATGTCCACGAGTGTCTCAGCCGTCCAGGACTCACCTCCTGATTAGCTGAGACACAGCAGCGGCGCCATTGGTTCCCACTGCTGTCAATCAAAGTCAGTTAGCCAATCAGTAGGGGGAGGGGGGATACCCATATATGTAATTTCTGTGCTACAAAGGTATCTCTACCATTTTATATTACTGGGTCAGTCAGGTCCTTGTCTGTCTATGTTTTGTTGTATGTCTATGTAAAAATAAAGATTATTCAGTCTTCATCAATTCTGTGCATTGCATTCCTAAAAACCAATCACTGTGTATCAAGGACAAGGCTGAAATCCAATATTGGACACCGGTAATCTTCGGGGCCCCCAAACGGCACTGCATTAAAAGCAGGCATGATTGTGAGATGGACATCACCAAAAATACAAGGTAAAGCTCTATCATACAAGAAGAAGAAGAAGCCATATCTGAACATGATCCAGAAACAGTGGCGGCTGGTGAAGTTTTTGGATGGGGGGGCGCCAGGCCCCGCCCTTCCCTTTGACCCCTCCTACTTTTAATAAGCCCCGCCCCTTATAGAATCCACCCACTCCGTCCCCTGTATTCCACATATTGTGTCAGGGGTATACAGCTCAGCATCACAGGACACAGTATACAGCTCAGCATCACAGGACACAGTATACAGCTCAGCATCACAGGACACAGTATACAGCTCAGCATCACAGGACACAGTATACAGCTCAGTATCACAG
>BLSH010537994.1:118737-128784 GCA_018402905.1 Glandirana rugosa
CCGTCGAGACGTCACTTGAGGTTGTCGTCCATCTGTCCTCTACCTGCTGTTGGACTTCACTGCAGAGCTGCCTGGTCCTCTTCCTGCTGCTGGACTTCACTGCAGAGCTGCCCTGTCCTCTTCCTGCTGCTGGACTTCACTGCAGGGCTGCCCTGTCCTTTTCCTGCTGCTGGACTTCACTGATGGGTTGCCGGATCAGCTGCATTAAAGATGACCAAAAAGGACACACCCCCTCCTTTCATCTCCTCTATTGAGTAACGTTCTTTCCCTGATTACACTGCTTCTATCAAGATCTGTGAACAAGTGAGAGTATCTGATCAGACTTCCCCCCCATTCACAGATCATGTTGCAGGCAGTGTAATCAGTGATATAACTTTTCGAATTGTAGGAGATGGTAGTAGGGGACGTGTTCAATTCCGTTCATCTTTAGTGCAGCTGAGAACAGCAGCAGGAAGAGGACCGGGCAGCCCTGCTGTGAAATTCAGCAGCAGGAAGAGGACAGGGCAGCCCCTGCAGTGAAATTTTTTTACAGAATCCAGCAGCCTGCACAATGGACATACTTAATTACAGGATACCAATGTAACTAAAGCTGTACAGATTTTATTAAACTAAACCTCAGCTTTAACCACCTCGGCTCTCATCCCTGTACACCCTCAAAAGGACCAGAGCAACATTTACTGCTATTGACCTGTTTATTTGGCAATACCTTGTCATTGCTTAAAACCAAAAATGTAATATATATCAGCTTACTAGAGCTGAGCGAACCCGGACTGTAAAGTTTGGGTCCGTACCGAACTTTGGGGTGTCCGGGACCCGGACCCGGACTTTTCAAAAAAAGTCCGGGTTCGGGTCCGGGGTTCTGGTAATTTTAATGAAAAATCTTAAAAATGCTGTAAAAAAGTCAAGGAAGGTCCTAGAGGTCTGCAAAAGGAAGGAAAATGGGGTAAGGGTGGGACAAGTGCCCTACATAGAAATGGGGACAGGGAAATAACTTTAAATATTTTTTAAAAAATAAAAACATAAAAAATGCAAAAATGGAGATCATCTTCAAAATGGGTCTGAAAAGTATTAATTAACATTAGAGGCGATAGAACTGTTCTAAAATCATCTTCAAACTGTGTCAAAAAAGTATAAATGAGCCAGGAGTATCCATATCACTGTTCTGCAAAATGTGTGTGTCACTTTAAATGAAACCGGGAATCAGTGCACATCTCTTCTGCACAATTATTTAAAGTCTGTGTGTCATTTTAAATGAAACCGGGAATCAGTGCACATCATTTCTGCACAATTCTTTAAAGTGTGTGTGTCACTTTAAATGAAACCGTCAATCATTGCACATCTGTTCTGCACAATTTTTTAAAGTCTGTGTGTCACTTTAAATGAAACCGTCAATCATTGCACATCTGTTCTTCACACTTCTTTTTAAAGTCTGTGTGTCACTTTAAATGAAACCGTCAATCATTGCACATCTGTTCTTCACACTTCTGTTTAGTCTGTGTCACTTTTATTATTGCAGCTAATCATTGAACATCTGTTCTTCACACTTCTGTTTAGTCTGTGTCACTTTTATTATTGCCGCTAATCATTGCACATCTGTTATTCATACACAACATCTGTTCTGCACCAGAACAGATGTTCTTCACACATTACATCTGTTCTGCACACATCTGAAAATAGTTTAGAACACTTTACCTAAAACCTATGCTGTAGTTTCACACACAGATTCCAGATGTTTGAAGAACAGGTGTATGGTTCCGCACCCGGTTTTAGGTAAAGTGTTCTAAACTATTTTCAGATGTGTGCAGAACAGGTGTAATGTGTGAAGAACATCTGTTCTGGTGCAGAACAGATGTTGTGTATGAATAACAGATGTGCAATGATTAGCGGCTATAATAAAAGTGACACAGACTAAACAGAAGTGTGAAGAACAGATGTGCAATGATTAGCGGCTATAATAAAAGTGACACAGACTAAACAGAAGTGTGAAGAACAGATGTTCACTGATTGACGGTTTCATTTAAAGGGACACACAGACTTAAAAAAATTGTGCAGAGCAGATGTGCACTGATTGACGGTTTCATTTAAAGTGACACACAGACTTTAAAGAATTGTGCAGAACAGATGTGCACTGATTCCCGGTTTCATTTAAAGTGACACACAGACTTTAAAGAATTGTGCAGAACAGATGTGCACTGATTCCCGGTTTCATTTAAAGTGACACACAGACTTTAAATAATTGTGCAGAACAGATGTGCACTGATTCCCGGTTTCATTTAAAGTGACACACACATTTTGCAGAACAGTGATATGGGTACTCCCGGCTTATTTATACTTTTTTGACACAGTTTGAAGATGATTTTAGAACAGTTCTATGGCCTCTAATGTTAATTAATACTTTTCAGACCCATTTTGAAGATGATCTCCATTTTTGCATTTTTTATGTTTTTATTTTTTAAAAAATATTTAAAGTTATTTCCCTGTCCCCATTTCTTTGTAGGTCACTTGTCCCACCCTTACCCACATTTCCTTCCTTTTGCAGACCTCTAGGACCTTCCAGGACTATTTTCCAGCCTTTTTTGTGCCTAAAAGTCCATGTCCACATTGATTTCAATGGGGTTCGGGGTCCAGGACAAAGTTCGGGTTCTGTCCGGACCCGAACCCGGACTTTGTCCCGAAGTTCGGCCGAACCAGCAGAACCCGGACTTCTAGAAGTTCGCTCATCTCTACAGCTTACCAATCATTAGATGCGGTGGCTGCTTTCGTTTTCTTTTTTTAGACCCCTTTCACACTGAGGTGTTTTTCAGGTGTTTTAGCACTAGAAATAGCCTCTGTAAAGTGCCTGAAAACCGCCTCCCATTTATTGCAATGGATCTTTGCAGCGCTTCCAAAACACCTGAAAAGCCCTTTGGAAGCGCGGCAAAATGGTTTTTTTTTGTTTTGTTTTAACCGGCCTGTTTTACCGGCGCCTCAGTGTGAAAGGGTTCTTAGACTTTTTTTCCCTCTGTCTTCATCTGGTGATCTGGCCACTAACACACCTTCTGTATTGAAGTGCCCTCACTCTGGATGAAGGGGCACAGCAAGCAGCCACACTGTCAGTCTGGAGGAGTATTAGATGCACTAGCAGATTTAAATACACTAACACATTGAAGCAAACCTCAGCTCACACTTTATAATCAGTTACAGCTTTTTGTTTTCCTTTAGGAAAGGTTTTACATATTTAAAAGCTGATCATTATGAGCTCCCCTGTCAGGGTTAAATGATTTGTCTTATCCATGTAAACTGATACAGCTGGAGGAGAGCTTGTTCTTTTGAAAAACAACAGACTAACTGGTGAGATCACCAGATAAAAATAGAAGAAAGAAAGCCTAAAAAAGAAAACGAATGCAGCCATCACATCTAAGAATTGGTAAGCTGCAATATAATAAATGTTTGCTTTTGGGTTTAAGACCGCTTTCAGATAACAAATGAACAAATATATCATTTACAAATGTAATATTTACGACAAACAAGGCTTTTTTTGGTGTCTATCGTCTTGCACGATTATTTAAAATAAAAAATAAAAATTCCAATCCATAGAAAAAATTGTAACAAAATTATACATTCATTTTTATATTCTACTTTGATTATAGTTAGTAAAAAAAAAAAAAATTGTTTCTTTAGGTAAAAAGTATACATTTTATTCTATAGTTTGACTTATGTACAATCACACTGATATTATTTTCATGTGAAATAAAGGGTTTATTTGTACTGTTGTGCTTTCTTTAAGACCGGTTCAGCCCCTGCGCCATACATAGGCGGCGGCTGGTTTTGAGTGGCTGTACCGGGACATAGTCTGCAGCTGCAGGCTATATCCCGGTATCGTTTTTTAGAGCGAAGGGTCGGCTATCCCGGGATAATGACCGATCCAGCTCGGGAGCCACTCGGTAGTTATCCCAGGGGGCGGGAGGGGACACCCCCCGCCCGCCGCCTTCCGCCGCTCTTCTCCGGCCTCCCGTCCCACCAAGAGACCGGAGCGACGATCCAACGCCTCCGCCGGCTAGAAGGAGACCTGACAGAAGCCGGAATCGGCTCTAATCGTGTCTCCTTCAGCAAATTCCAGAAGCAACGTCACAGCGTCACTTCCGGTTTACTCAGCGGCTAACGGCGCCAATTTAAAAAAAATTACAGTATTCAGAATCACCGTTTTTGGCGATCTGATTACTGTGAAGTGCAAAGGAGGGATGGGGGGTCTTTTAGACTCCCAGCCCTCCATAAAGAGTACCTGTCACCATATATTACTATCATAAGGGATGTTTAAAAAAAAAAGTAAAGCTCCACCGTCCCCGCGAGCTCGCGCAGCAAAGAAAACGCATACGTAAGTCACGCCCGCATATGGAAACGGTGTTCAAACCACACATGTGAGGTATCGCCGCGATCGCCAGAGTGTGAGCAATAATTCTAGCAAAAGACCTCCTCTGCAACTCTAACCTGGTAACTGATAAAAATGTTTAAAGCGTCGCCTATGGAAATTTTTAAGTACCGGACTTTGTCGCCATTCCGCGAGTGTGCGCAATTTTCAACCGTGTCAAGTAGGATATCTATTTACTCGGCGTAACATCCTCTTTACCAATATACATAAAAATAGGGCTAACTTTACTGTTGTCTTATTTTTTAACTCAAAACAGTGAACATTTTCCAAAAAAATTGCGCTGGAAAGACCGCTGCGCAAATACCATGTGACAAAAAGTATTGCAACGATCGCCATTTTTTTCTCTAGGGTGTTTGAAAAAATATATATATAATGTTTGGGGTTCTATGTAATTTTCTAGCAAAAAAAAAAATGTTTTTAGCTTGTAACCAACAAATGTAAAAAAGGGGCCCGGTTGGTAAGTGGTTAACTGATGCTAAATAACAAAATGTACAAAACCATTAATGGTCAGAAAAATAGAAAAAAAATCATCCGTAAAATAACAGCTTAGAGAAGAAGGGGAAGAAGAAGTTTATTAGGGTTGATTAATGTAAACTATGGGTTAATATGGGACACATTTTATTTAACCGTTTCAGATCCGCGCTATAGCCGATTGACGGCTACAGCGCGGATCTGAATTGTCGGAAGGCCATCAAACAGTGGTGGCTGGTGAAGCTTTAAGATGGGGGGGTGCTAGGCCCCACCCTTCCTTTTTGACCCCTCCTACTTTTAATAAGCCCCACCCCTTATATAATCCACCCACTCCGTCCCCTGTATTCCACATATTGTGTCAGGAGTATACAGCTCAGTATCACAGGACACAGTATACAGCTCAGTATCACAGAACACAGTATACAGCTCAGCATCACAGGATACAGTATACAGCTCAGCATCACAGGACACAGTATAGAGCTCAGCATCACAGGACACAGTATACAGCTCAGCATCACAGGACACAGTATACAGCTCAGTATCACAGGACACAGTATACAGCTTAGCATCACAGGACACAGTATACAGCTCAGTAACACTGGACACAGTATACAGCTCAGTAACACTGGACACAGTATACAGCTCAGCATCACAGGGCACAGTATACAGCTCAGCATCAGAGGACACAGTATAGAGCTTAGCATCACATCACAGGACACAGTATACAGCTCAGTATCACAGGACACAGTATACAGCTCAACATCACAGGACACAATATACAGCTCAGTATCACAGGACACAGTATACAACACAGCATCACAGGACACAGTATACAGCTCAGCATCACAGGACACAGTATACAGCTCAACATCACAGGACACAGTATACAGCTCAACATCACAGGACACAGTATACAGCTCAACATCACAGGATACAGTATACAGCTCAGCATCACAGGACACAGTATACAGCTCAACATCACAGGACACAGTATACAGCCCCAGAATCACAGGACACAGTATACAGCTCAACATCACAGGACACAGTATACAGCTCAGCATCACAGGATACAGTATACAGCTCAGCATCACAGGACACAGTGTACAGCTCAGCATCACAGGACACAGTATATAGCTCAGCATCACAGGGCACAGTATACAGCTCAGCATCACAGGACACAGTATAGAGCTTAGCATCACATCACAGGACACAGTATACAGCTCAGTATCACAGGGCACAGTATACAGCTCAGCAACACCGGGCACAGTATACAGCTCAGCATCACAGGGCACAGTATACAGCTCAGCATCACAGGGCACAGTATAGAGCTTAGCGCCACATCACAGTACATAGTATACAGCTCAGCATCACAGGGCACAGTATACAGATCAGCATCACAGGGCACAGTATAAAGCTCAGCATCACAGGACACAGTATACAGCTCAGTATCATAGGACACAGTATACAGCTCACCATCAAAGGACACAGTATACAGCCCCAGCATCACAGGACACAGTATACAGCTCAGCATCACAGGACACAGTATACAGCTCAGCATCACAGGACACAGTATACAGCTCAGTATCACAGGACACAGTATACAGCTCAGCATCACAGGATACATTATACAGCTCAGCATCACAGGACACAGTATACAGCTCAACATGACAGGACACAGTATACAGCTCAGCATCACAGGGCACAGTATACAGCTCAGCATCACAGGGCACAGTATACAGCTCAGAATCACAGGACACAGTATACAGCTCAGTATCACAGGACACAGTATACAGCTCAGCATCACAGGATACAGTATACAGCTCAGCATCACAGGACACAGTATACAGCTCAGCATCACAGGACACAGAATATAGCTCAGCATCACAGGGCACAGTATACAGCTCAGAATCACAGGACACAGTATAGAGCTCAGCATCACAGGACACAGTATACAGCTCAGCATCACAGGGCACAGTGTACAGCTCAGCATCACAGGACACAGAATATAGCTCAGCATCACAGGGCACAGTATACAGCTCAGCATCACAGGACACAGTATAGAGCTTAGCATCACATCACAGGACACAGTATACAGCTCAGTATCACAGGGCACAGTATACAGCTCAGCAACACAGGGCACAGTATACAGCTCAGTATCACAGGACAGAGCATACAGCTCAGCATCACAGGACACAGTATACAGCTCAGCATCACAAGACACATTATACAGCTCAGCATCACAGGACACAGTATACAGCTCAGGTACACAGGACACAGTATACAGCCCCAGCATCATAGGACACAGTATACAGCTCAACATCACAGGACACAGTATACAGCCCCAGCATCACAGGACACAGTATACAGCTCAACATCACAGGACGCAGTATAAAGCTCAGCATCACAGGACACAGTATACAGCTCAGCATCACAGGACACAGTATACAGCTCAGCATCACAGGACACAGTATACAGCTCAGCATCACAGGGCACAGTATAAAGCTCAGCATCACAGGACACAGTATAGAGCTTAGCATCACATCACAGGACATAGTATACAGCTCAGCATCACAGGGCACAGTATACAGCTCAGGATCACAGGGCACAGTATAAAGCTCAGCATCACAGGACACAGTATACAGCTCAGCATCACAGGACACAGTATACAGCTCAGCATCACAGGACACAGTATACAGCTCAGCATCACAGGGCACAGTATACAGCTCAGCATCACAGGGCACAGTATACAGCTTAGCGTCACATCACAGGACATAGTATACAGCTCAGTATCACAGGGCACAGTATACAGCTCAGCATCACAGGACACAGTATACAGCTCACCATCAAAGGACACAGTATACAGCCCCAGCATCACAGGACACAGTATACAGCTCAGCATCACAGGACACAGTATACAGCTCAGCATCACAGGACACAGTATACAGCTCAGTATCACAGGACACAGTAGACAGCTCAGTATCGCAGGGCACAGTATACAGCTCAGTATCACAGGACACAGTATACAGCTCAGTATCACTTGACACAGTATACAGCTCAACATGACAGGACACAGTATACAGCTCAGCATCACAGGGCACAGTATACAGCTCAGCATCACAGGGCACAGTATACAGCTCAGTATCACAGGACACAGTATACAGCTCAGTATCACAGCACACAGTATACAGCTCAGCATCACAGGATACAGTATACAGCTCAGCATCACAGGACACAGTATACAGCTCAGCATCACAGGACACAGTGTACAGCTCAGCATCACAGGACACAGTATATAGCTCAGCATCACAGGGCACAGTATACAGCTCAGCATCACAGGACACAGTATAGAGCTTAGCATCACATCACTGGACACAGTATACAGCTCAGTATCACAGGGCACAGTATACAGCTCAGCAACACAGGGCACAGTATACAGCTCAGCATCACAGGACAGAGCATACAGCTCAGCATCACAGGACACAGTATACAGCTCAGCATCACAAGACACATTATACAGCTCAGCATCACAGGACACAGTATACAGCTCAGGTACACAGGACACAGTATTCAGCCCCAGCATCATAGTGCACAGTATACAGCTCAACATCACAGGACACAGTATACAGCCCCAGCATCACAGGACACAGTATACAGCTCAACATCACAGGACGCAGTATACAGCTCAGCATCACAGGACACAGTGTACAGCTCAGCATCACAGGACACAGTATACAGCTCAGTATCACAGGACACAGTATACAGCTCAGTATCACAGGACACAGTATACAGCTCAGTATCACAGAACACAGTATACAGCGCAACATCACAGGACACAGTATAAATCTCAGTATCAGAGGACACAGTATACAGCTCAGTATCACAGGACACAGTATACAGCTCAGCATCATAGGCACAGTATACAGATCAGTATCACAGGACACAGTATACAGCTCAGCATCACAGGACACAGTATAGAGCTTAGCTTCACATCACAGGACACAGTATACAGCTCAGCATCACAGGGCACAGTATACAGCTCAGCATCACAGGACACAGTATACAGCTCAGCATTACAGGACACAGTATACAGCTCAGCATCACAGGACACAGTATACAGCTCAGTATCACAGGACACAGTATACAGCTCAGTATCACAGGACACAGTACACAACTCAGTATCACAGGACACAGTATACAGCTCAGTATCACAGGACACAGTATACAGCTCAGTATCACAGGACACAGTATACAGCTCAGCATCACAGGACACAGTATACAGCTCAGCATCACAGGACACAGTGTACAGCTCAGCATCACAGGATACAGTATATAGCTCAGCTTCACAGGGCACAGTATATAGCTCAGCATCACAGGATACAGTATAGAGCTTAGCATCACATCACAGGACACAGTATACAGCTCAGTATCACAGGGCACAGTTTACAGCTCAGCATCACAGGGCACAGTTTACAGCTCAGTATCACAGGACAGAGCATACAGCTCAGCATCACAGGACACAGTATACAGCTCAGCATCACAAGACACAGTATACCGATCAGCATCACAGGACACAGTATACAGCTCAGCATCACAGGACACAGTATACAGCTCAGCATCACAGGACACCGTATACAGCTCAGGGACACAGGACACAGTATACAGCCCCAGCATCACAGGACACAGTATACAGCTCAATATCACAGGACACAGTATACAACTCAGTATCACCGGACACAGTATACAGCTCAATATCACAGGACACAGTATACAGCGCAACATCGCAGGACACAGTATAAAGCTCAGTATCACATGACACAGTATACAGCTAAGCATCACAGGACACAGTATAGAGCTTAGCATCACATCACAGGACACAGTATACAGCTCAGCATCACAGGGCACAGTATACAACTCAGCATCACAGGACACAGTATACAGCTCAACATCACCGGACACAGTATACAGCTCAGTATGACAGGACACAGTATACAGCTCAGTATCACAGGACACAGTATACAGCTCAGCATCACAGGGCACGGTATACAGCTCGGCATCACAGGAAACAGTATACAGCTTAGCATCACATCACAGGACACAGTATACAGCTCAGCATCACAGGGCACTGTATACAGCTCAGCATCAAAGGACACAGTATACAGCTCAGCATC
>BLSH010538002.1:0-11564 GCA_018402905.1 Glandirana rugosa
GTCAGATCGTTCTGTAATGCAGGATGAGATCTGCAATAGACTATACCTAGTCCAGTCAGATCGTTCTGTAATGCAGGATGAGATCTGCAATCTGTCCCTCAAAGCAGATCGCTCGGTAATGCAGAATGAGATCTGCAATCTGTCCCTCAAAGCAGATCGTTCTGTAATGCAGGATGAGATCTGGAATTTGTCCCTCAAAGCAGTGGTAGTAGTCTCTACCTAGTCCACAATCAGATCGATGAGATGTTATATTATATATATCTGCAATTTGTCCCTCACAGAGCCGGCAGCATCCTCTCCCTACACGACCCAGAGAGCATGTGACTGCAGCACCAAGTGACTCCAGCTTATATAGAGGATGGGTCACATGATGCACTGGCCAATCACAGCCATGCCTACTAATTGGCTGCCCTGCAGCTATTCAACATGCATGATAAAATACCAGAACCCAGAACCCGAACCCGGACTTTTTCTTAAACGTTCGGGTTCGGGACACGGACACCCAAAAGTTTGGTACGGACTTTACAGTTCGGGTTCGCTCAACTCTAGTGATTACCCTTCTCACTAAATTCACAATATACAATTAGATTGTACAGTTTATGGCCACGTTTATACACCTAAAATTACTAATTGCACTTTCAGTGGCATTAATTGTTAACGGCACCTCAAACACACAAGCAAACACACATTTTGCCATGTGAAAAAATGAGGGGCAAATGCTGCAAAACGCACAGTAAAAAAAACACACAAATCACAAAATGCCCCATGAACCACATGTAGTGCAGCCAGTTGAAATCAACAGGCTGCCATATGCATGTCACAGGAAAAACGAGACACAAATGTTTGCTCCCACTATGCTAGATGTGAATGGGGCCTGAAAGTGAAATTGGTGAGGTACCACAAGAACAATGAGGCTCCTTTCACATCTGTGTGTTTCCTTGCATTTCAGAAATACGCACCAAGCTCCGCTCTAAAAAAAAGTTCTGAAGCTTCATTGGGGTGATTGCTGCACGTGTAGAGCGGCCCATTCAGGAGGGTGGGCTGCCCTATGTGTGATGAGTGAAAATGCTCAACCCCCCCGCTAAAAAAAAAAAACGCATTTGGGAATGTGAGTACCCGCTATGCAGAGATGTGAATGGGGCTTGACAGCTGAGTGTTTCTGTCCACTCCCTCCTATGTAGTTGTATAAAGATTCTCATACACTATGCAATCTCTCGCATTCCCACATGCGTTTTTTTTTTTTTTTTTTTAGTGGGGGGGGCATTTTCACTCATCAAACATAAAGCAGCCCATCCACCTGAATGGGTCATCCTACACGCAGCAATCACCCCAAAGAAGGCGAGAGTGGAGCTTGGTGCGTTTTTTACTGTGATTTTTGGTGCAGCGCATTTATGAAATGCAAGGAAAAGCACAGATGTGAATGGAGCCTCATTGTTCTTGTGCATAGGGCAGACAGGTGATATCAATTGGCTGCACTATATGTGCTTAATGGGACATTTTGGTGTTTTGTGGGTTGTGTGTTTTTTACTGTGTATTTTGCAGAATTTGCCCCTCGTTTTTTCACATGGCAAAATGTGTGTTTGTTTCTGTGTTTGGTGTGCCATTAACAATTAATGGCACTGAAAGCACAACTTGTAATTTTAGGTGTATAAACGTGGCCATACACTATACAATCTAATTGTATATTGTGAATTTAGTGAGAAGGGTGACCACTGATTGATTGCATTTCCTTTAAAAAACATGCACCTGAGAATGGGCAGTAGGTAGGAGGGTGGATGATGCAGGCTGTGTGCTAATGAGGTCAGCTGGTCAACTCCTTCCTGCGTCATTACCTGTAGTCTGTGTGAAGGTAAGACATTACGAATGGAAACATGGATGGAAGACAGTAAAGTAAGTGTCTGTAAATTTAATGGAAAGTGTTGATATTTTTGCAAAAAAAGTACAAGAATGCTATATTGTTACATAGGGGAGCTGGAATTTGGAAATAAAAAGTGATCAAAGGTGAGCTTAACCTTTAGCATCAAATAAATACAACACTTTAAAGTTGCAGAACTATGCATAACAAATGCTGGCCTGTAACAGGAGTTAATTAAACTGCAGCCATGTTGGTCCAAATTTTAACTGAGATATCTATTAATGGGCCGAGTCAGACCCAATTAGTTCAATGATAATGTTCTTGAGTGCACTCTATAGTGACACCCCAGATATACAGTATCTCACAGAAGTGAGTACACCCCTCACATTTTTGTAAATATTTTATTCTATCTTTTCATGTGACAACATTGAAGAAATGACACTTGCTACAATGTAAAGTAGTGAGTGTACAGCTTGTATAACAGTGTAAATTTGCTGTCCCCTCAAAATAACTCAACACACAGCCATTAATGTCTAAACTACTGGCAACAAAAGTGAGTACACCCCTAAGTGAAAATGTTCAAATTGGGCCCAAAGTGTCAATATTTTGTGTCACCACCATTATTTTCCAGCACCGCCTTAACCCTCTTGGGCATGGAGTTCACCAGAGCTTCACAGGTTTCCACTGGATTTCTCTTCCACTCCTCCATGACGACATCATGGAGCTGGTAGATGTTAGAGACCTTGTGCTCCTCCACCTTCCACACAGATGCTCAATAGGGTTTAGGTCTGGAGATATGCTTGGCCAGTCATTCACCTTTACCCTCAGCTTCTTTGGCAAGGCAGTGGTCTTCTTGGAGGTGTGTTTGGGATCGTTATCATGTTGGAATACTGCCCTGCTTCTCAATCTCTGAAGGGAGGGGATCATGCTCTGCTTCAGTATGTCGCAGTGCATGCTGACATTCATGGTTCCTTCAATGAACTGTAGCTCCCCAGTGTCGGCAGCAATCATGAGCCCCAGACTATGGCACTCCCACCACCATGCTAGACTGTGGGCAAGACACACTTGTCTTTGTACTTCTCACCTGGTTGCCACCACACACGCTTGACACCATCTGAACCAAACAATTGGAATTTTTTAACAGCTTACCTGTAAAATCCATTTCTTTGAGTACATCACGGGACACAGAGCAGGCTATATAATCATTATCTGATGGGTTATACGCCACCTATAGGTGAATAGATACTGGTAATTCAAATTAGACAGGAAGGCTCCCCCTATATAACCCCTCCCATCCAGGGATAACATGAGGTTTTGTAGCAAGCAATGAATCCCACAAGGAAAACAGAGAGGGGAGGGACCTCTGTGTCCCGTGATGTACTCAAACAAATGGATTTTACAGGTAAGCTGTTAAAAAAAAATCAAATTTTTCTTTTTCATACATCACGGGACACAAAGCAGGCTATATAATCATTACCTCTGGGACATCCCAGAGCAATATAACCTGAGGGGAGGGAGACACCCCTATTAACCTGCAGCCCTTAATATGCTGTGGCTAAATGCTGAATCCTCCACTGCCTTAACATCCACTTGATAGAATCTTGTGAATGTATGTACTGAGGACCATGCAGGGGCGTAACGATAGGGGCTGCAGGGGTTGCAATTGCAACCGGGCCCCATGGTCCAGGGGGTCCATATGCCTCCCTTGTACACCTGAATAGGAGGGATGGCGGGGTGGCATTTAGATGAACCAATCTCCTATCCAGTTTACTTGTCTTCTACTGTTCCCAGGGTCCCTGTGTCCTTCCCTGGTCCCTCCCACAGAGCTGCTGTCTTCCCGCCTCCTCTCTCCTGCCAGCTGCTGTAGAAGATGTGTCATAATGGAAAGATGGGAACTGGTCGGTAAATTTGTAATTTACCTGCTCCTTCCTTTTCTGAATGAACAGAGTCAGTGATTGGTACCAATTGGTTCATTCATAACTGAAGCATAGTAAACTGTTTTTTACTATACTTCCATTTCTGAATGAATGGGAGGCTTGGTGCACAGTGATTCCTGTCCATTCATTCTGTGCAGCTGAGGCTACACAGATGAAAATTGAGAGCTGAGGTTTGTTTAGACCCCTGATATCTCATCAAAGCCCCCCAACAGAGCTCCAAAAAAATTGTAAAAAATTGTAAAAATAAAATTGTAAAAGAAATAAAATGAAATGGTAAAAAAATAATACAATTAAAATAAAAGTTAAAAACTACTTACACCAGTGAGGGAACTATCAGGATTGCAAAGGTTGCAATTGTAACCGGGCCCTGGCATTTCACCACCATGGGAAGGCCTGAAGATGGCAGAAAGGGGGCCTGCTGCAGAACTTGTGAAAGGGCCCCGCTGTGGTACGGTAATAAAGGGACCCGCAATAGGATTAAAGGGTCCTGGATCAGGGAGGAAGAGGGAAGGGACCTGGCCAGGGGTCAGGGGGCCCTTCATAATTTCTTGCACCGGGGCCCTGAAGGTTCTAGTTACGCCTCTGCGACCAAGTAGGGGCCTTACAAATCTGTGCCACCGGTGTCTGGTGGCAGAAAGCCCAGGAGGTCCCAGTAGGGACCTCCTGGTGGAATGAGCTCTCACCCTGAATGGAGGAGCCTTCCCCTTTAAACCATAAGCTTGAGTAATCAGCTGGCGAATCCACAGCGGAATAGCTGTCTTGGATGCCACCTGATCCTTCCTAGGGCCTTCAGGTTAAACAAAAAATGCATCAGTCTTCCTGATGTTTGTAGATCTCTTCAGATAGATCTTAACAGCATGCACCACATCTAGAGAGTGCAATCATCTCCGGTAAATAAAAAGAAGGTAAAATAATATCTTCATTGAAATGAAAGGCTGGCACTTCCTTTGATAGGAAGGATAGAAGAGGCCGCAACACCACCTGATCCTGGTGCAATCTCAAGTATGACTCTTTACAAGAAACAGCTGCTAACTCCAAAACCCTTCTGGATGAGGTGATGGCAAAAAGAAAGACTAGTTTCCTAGTCAAAAGAACCAAGGGAATCTCCCTAATAGGTTCAAAAGTCTGCTTCTGCAGCACTGACAAAACCAAATTCAAATCCCATTGACAGGGAGGAATTCTAACAGGTGGTAAAAAAAGAGTTACCCCTTGAAGAAAAGTCCTCATCAAGGAGTGAGAAGCCAAAGACCTCTGAAAATATACAGACAAGGCAGAAACTTGTCCTTTGATTGTAGTCAAAGCCAGCTTCAAGTCTACTCCTGCTTGAAGAAAGGCTAGTATTCTACCAATCACATACTTGCGGGGATGCCATTTCCTGGTCTCATACCATGCAATGTAAGCCTTCCAGACCCTGTGATGAATCCTCCTGGTGACTAGCTTTCTAGTGTTTACCATTGTAGCCATCAAAGGGCCTGAAACCCCACAATCTCTTAATACTGTGGCTTCAATAGCCATGCCCTCAAACTTAGTGCACGTAAATTTGGGTTTAATATAGGACCCTGAGAGAGTAGATTGAGTTGGACCGGAAGCTGCCAAGGCCCGTAGCCTGTTAACCTTACTATCTATGGGTACCAAGGTATCCTGGGCCAATCTGGCGCCACTAGAATGACTGTTGCCGCCTCCTCCCGAATTTTGGGCAAGAGATGCGGTAGAAGAGAGAATAGTGGAAAGGCATAAATTAAGGATAACTGGGCCCATGGAATCACCAGAGCGTCCACTCCTATAACCAGAGGATTCCTTGCTCGGGACACAAACTGCTGGACTATGTTGTTATATTGAGATGCCAGTAGATCTAGCTCTGGCATCCCCCTGGGGGGGGCAAATTTCTTGAAACACTTCAGGATGCAGCGACCACTCTCCCGGGTGTATCTGTTGTCGGCTGAGAAAGTCTGCCTTGCAATTTTCCACCCTTGGGATGTGAACTGCAGAGACTTGGTACATGATTTTCTGCCCAATAAAGTAGTAGGCAAACTTCCTTGTGTGCCAACTGACTCTTGGTGCCAAACTGATGGTTGACATAAGCCATCGCCGTGGCATTGTCGGTCTGTACCCTTACCGGATGACCCTGCAACCTGGATGTCCAATACCTCAGAGCTAGCCGAATGGCTTGTAGCTCTAGGACGTTGATGGGCAATCTCTGCTCCACCAAGGACTATCTTTCCTGGACTGTGGAGTCTTCCATGACCGTTCCCCAGCCTATAAGACTGGCATCTGTGGTCACAATCTTCCAAGACACTGGAAGAAAAGATCTGCCTTGAGACAGATTCTGGTTTGCTAGCCAACAGATGAGACTCCATCGAGCCCTGGGGGTTAAGGACATGCAGGAATCCAGAGTATTCGGCTGCCAGTTCCACTCTGCTAGGATGTTGAGCTGAAGTGCCCTGGAGTGAAACTGCTTATAGGGTATTGCCTTGAAAGAGGCTACCATCTTCCCTAGCAGCCTCATACAGAGGCGAACTGAAGTGTGTCTCATCGCCCTCACCTGGCATACCAGAGCCTTGAGGTCGCTGATCTTCCTCAGCGATAAGAGTACCCTTGCCTGGACTGTATCTAATTGTAGGCCTAGATATTCCAGAGACTGAACTGGGTCTAAGAATGATTTCCCTACATTCACGACCCAACCCATGCTTTCCAGGAACTGGATTGTTAGGGCCACATTCTGCTCGAGTCTTTACCGAGACTGATCTCTGAGCAAGAGGTCGTCCAGGTATCCCATTATTAGGACCCCTCGTAACCTTAGAAGGCCCAGCACTGGAGCCAGAATCTTTATGAAGACTCAGGGAGCTGTTGTGATCCCGAACAGCAGAGCCAAAAACTGGTAATGGTATTCTTCTATTGCAAAATGAAAAAACCTGCATCCTTGATGTCTATTGATGCCTAAAAATCTCCTTCCTGGAGCGAGGCAATCACTGAGCGGATTGACTCCATACGGAACGGCCATACCGCAAGATATTGCTTTAGGGCCTTGGCATCTAGAATAGGCCTTACATCTCCGTTTGGCTTCAGGACCATCAATAGGTTCCAGTAGAAACCTGTGGCCCTCTCGGTTGTTGGCACCTCTGCAATAACACCTTGCAGAATCAAGTGATCTAGCGCTTGAAACAAATGTCCCCTCTTTACCGGTCCATAGGTACTCTGGATCTTAGGAATCTTAGAGGGGGTAAGCTTGGAACTCCAGTTGTATCCATGGGACACTGTGGTGACATCCCACATGTCCTGGACCAGCTCTTCCCATACACTTGCAACGTGTAACAACTTTCCCCACACCCGCACGAGTGGAAGCGCCCCTTCACAAGGAGGGCTTGGTGGCAGGCTTGACCTTCTGGGTCTAAGGCTTTTTCTGACCTTGACCCTGCTGGTTACTTCAGGATCCAGACCCTTCTGTCCTTTGAGACTGCCTAGGGCCGGTAAAATCAGAGGAACCAGAAGCTGAACCCCTAAAGGAGGGACCTTGGCCGTCTTTTTTACCGGCAGAAGCGAATGCTTACCTCCAGAAATGTTTTTAATATACTTGTTAAGGTCTTCCCCAAATAGGGGAAAGGGGAAATCTGTTAGCAATTTCTTACAGGGGAGTTCAACTGACCAGGTCATTAGCTACAAAATCCTGCGCATGTCCATGGATATTTGCTGCATTGAGTCTTTAAGAGCATCCACAGCAAAACATAGAGCCTGAGGTAAATCCATGGACTCCTTATCCGGCTCTTCCTCTCCACTGGGTCTCTCAGCCTGATCCTTTAAGGCTTGGCATACCCCAATCGCTGCTACAGCAGGTTGAATGACAGAGCCAGGCAAGGAAAAAGAGGCCTTTAATAAGGATTCCAGCTTTTTATCTACAGGATCCTTGAACCCCTGAGCATTATAAACAGGGCAAGTCGGGGATTTACTAAGGGATGTGACTGCTGCATCAACAGTCGGTACTCCCCACTTTCTCAAAAAGCTTTCCTCCATAGGATATGTCACAGAAACCCTTTTAGGGGGAATAACAATCTGTCTGGGTGCTCCCAGTCAAAATAAGTCACCTTCTCAAGGAGAGGGTGCAAAGAGCACCCCTGTGCACCTTGTGGTGGTTTTAATGACCCAAGGGAGGAATATGCATTCACAGGACTCTCCGCTGGAGATAACCCGAATTCTGCGCGCACCTTACGTGTCAGTGCCTGGATCAGCAGCCTCTGAGATTAAGAGGCAAGTGTCCATGGGGATTCTTCTGGCTCAGGATCCTCTGAAACAAAGAGTCTGTTATAGAATCGGCCAGATCCCCTGTAGCTTCCTCCTCTTCCTCATCAACCCATTCTTGCTCTAGAATCAGAGGGTTAGGGGAGGGAGACCTATCACATTTCTTGGTACCCTGTGTGGTAAAAGCAATCATACCAGCAATCCTGGTTTCTAAGACTAAAAAAGCCGCCGACAGAACAAACTGCGAGGAAACAGATGAGGGGTCAGCTACAATACCAGATAGTCACAGCGGCTCAGATTGCCCAGTCACTTCTGGTCTCTCAGGGGAAGTAATGGCAGCAGGGGTCCGACTAGCCTCAGCAAGGGCTGTGGTTACCACACCTGTGCCTCCAGTTTTACCACAAGAAGTGGAGCTCCCCCGTGCACTTCTTGGAAGCCATAGTTTGCTAGTGCATGCACTGCTTAGCCCATCTTCCCCAAGCTTAGCTTCCTTCCTAACCGTGCCCCCAGGAGGATTTTAGCCTGCTCTGTGTGCAGCACTGTCTGCCAGCCCCCTCACACTGCACAAACTCCATTGCTACTCTCTGGGGACTTCCTGATATCCTGTGAGTATCCCATGTGCACGCCAATCGGTCCTGCAGCCGCATGCGCGCTCCCGTAGTCATCCATTCACTTCCATAGTGAAAGGACAGCAGAGTGTTGGTGCAGGCTCCCCCTAGAGGCAGGCTCATAGGCATTGCTGGCAAGATCCTCTCTAGCAAGAGATTGTCCTTTCACTGAGCTCTGTGGTGGTGGAAACAAGGTAGTGCAGCCAAAAGGAGGGAATTTTAGAACACACAAGTTTTTTTCCCCATGCCTTTGCAGGAAGCCAGTCAGGTCCAGCAACATTATCCCCATTAGGGATTACTCACCACTCCCACCGCAGGGCCTGTAGGAGATCTCAGGCCCAGCCTTCATCCATCTTTGTCTCAAGGACCTTCAAGGATCGGATACCCTATAGTATGAGGGTCCACTTCCTTGGACCTGTACAGCACCCTGCAGGAGTACCTTGTTTTTGGAATCCCAGGCTTTCCTGTACACAGGGTCCAGCACCATGTGTGGTCACATTACAGGCAAAACCTCACAAAATTCTTCTGTCTTGAGGCCCAGGTACCATTTATCTTAGCTTTAGTAGCTGTTTAAAATGGATCCAGTGAAGGCTGTCTTTGATTCTAAAAGTAACCTATGTGGGAACCAGCATAGAAGCTCCACAGAGCTATCAAGGTGACCATCCACATTCTAGACACTTGCGAAAAAACTGATGTGCTCCCAGAATGGGAGGAGTTATATAGGGGGAGACTTCCTGTCTAATTTGAATTACCAGGGTCCATTCACCTATAGGTGGTGTATAACCAATGAGGTAAAGATTATATAGCCTGCTCTGTGTCCCGTGATGTATGAAAAAGAAAAATGTATCTTGGTCTCATCAGACCACAGGACATGGTTCCAGTAATCCATGCCCTTAGTCTGCTTGTCTTTAGCAAACTGTAGAAGAGGCTTCCTTCTGGGACGGCAGCCATGCAGACCAACTTGATGCAGTGTGCTGCGCATGTTCTGAGCACTGACAGGCTGACCCCCCACCCCTTCAACCTTTGCAGCTATGCTGGCAGTACGCATACGTCTATTTCCCAAAGACAACCTCAAATTCTTTGGTCGACCATGGCGAGGCCTGCTCTGAGTGGAACCTGTCCTGTTAAACCGCTGCATGGTCTTGGCCACCATGCTGCAGTTCAGTTTGAGGGTCTTGGCAATCTTCTTATAGCCTAGGCCATCTTTATGTAGAGCAACAATTCTTTTTTTCAGATCCTCAGAGAGTTCTTTGCCATGAGGTGCCATGTTGAACTTCCAGTGACCAGTATGAGAGAGTGAAATCGATAACACCAAATGTAACACACCTGCTCCCCATTCACACCTGACACCTTGTAACACTAACGAGTCACGTGACACTGGGGAGGAAAAATGGCTAATTGGGCCCAATTTGGACATTTTCACTTAAGGGTGTACTCACTTTTGTTGCCAGCGGTTTAGACATTAATGGCTTTGTGTTGAGTTATTTTGAGGGGACAGCAAATGTACACTGTTTTACAAGCTGTACACTCACTACTTTACATTGTAGCAAAGTGTTATTTCTTCAGTGTTATCACATGAAAAGATAGAATAAAATATTTTAAAAAATGTGAGGGGTGTACTCACTTTTGTGAGATACTGTAGGTATCCCTAAGTGTTCCTGAGTGGAGTACCCCTAGAAGGTGAATACAAGGTACCTGATTCCTTAATGTTAGTGATGGTCGGCTTGCTGTGGGGCCCTTCTGTGGATAGTGTGCACAGATCTGTCTCTTTAAGAGTGTGTGGAGAATAGTTACAGGGCTGCAGAGCAACAAGCAGTCTATGTGGACTGGGTGTAGTAAGGGATTGTTGTATCTCCTTTCACCACTTCTGGCAGATGACAGGTCTGACTCCACGTGCTTGGTGATCAACGGTTTCAGCCATCAGGTCCCACAGGCTCAATCTCCCTCATCTCTGGTCTATACATGTGGCTCAGTTTCTGGCAAGTGATGGCAGCCTCAGCAGCAGGACTGTCCTCCCTCTGAAGCATACAGACAGGATCAGGCAGCAAGTCCCCTCTGTGTGACTCTCTCTTTATGGTGCAGCTGCAGCAGGTCCTCTCAGCACAGTGTCCACTTGCAAAAAGACCCCCTAGTGTGTCCCTTTTGCCCGAGAAAGCAGCCCCTGTCTCTCCTCCTCTGTGTGTAGCCACCCTGGCTCTTGTAGTTTAGAATCTATCGGTCTCTCATTCCCTTGTGTTGAACCCAGCACTCCAAGAAAGTACAAGTCCCAGTGTCCTTTGTGGCATCCTCCTCCTGCTGCCAATTGGATACAATCCTGCACTGCCAGGAGGGAGATGAAAGAATGATTACAGAGCCCGCTCTCACACAAATCCAAGCGGCGAAGGGGGGATGTGAGTGCCTCACACAGCTGCAGAGTCCTGCCCTTGTCACACACACAGCTGCAGAGTCCCGCCCTTGTCACACACACAGCTGCAGAGTCCCACCCTTGTCACACACACAGCTGCAGAGTCCCGCCCTTGTCACACACACACCTGCAGAGTCCCACCCTTGTCACACACACAGCTGCAGAGTCCCGCCCTTGTCACACACAGCTGCAGAGTCCCTCCCTTGTCACACACACAGCTGCAGAGTCCCGCCCTTGTCACACACACAGCTGCAGAGTCCCCCCCTCGTCACACACACAGCTGCAGAGTCCCGCCCTTGTCACACACACAGCTGCAGAGTCCCGTCCTTGTCACACACACAGCTGCCGAGTCCCGCCCTTGTCACACACACAGCTGCAGAGTCCCCCCCTTGTCACACACACAGCTGCAGAGTCCCGTCCTTGTCACACACACAGCTGCCGAGTCCCGCCCTTGTCACACACACAGCTGCAGAGTCCCCCCCTTGTCACACACACAGCTGCAGAGTCCCGTCCTTGTCACACACACA
>BLSH010538002.1:12472-32466 GCA_018402905.1 Glandirana rugosa
AGACATGTAGGAAGTAAAATGTTGTCGATTATAGTGAGTACTCGTAGTCTACTGAAAACATCTGGAAACGACACAGTTATACCTTAAGAATCTAAAACACGTAGTACGGACTGTTACTTTTAGATTACACGATATTTTAAAACGTAACAATAGATAAAGTAAGTATTCACCATAATGAATTTCCGATACGTTTGGAATTGTTACTCGAAGAGAATAAAAGAGTAAAAACCAGACAATTTCGGACTGTGATCCGTTTATTTTACTAGTAAACGTCACCCCGATACCGGTATAACGTTCCCAATCAACCATCAATTCCCCTTGTTTATTTTTCTTTTAATGAATGTGTTAGGATACGAGGGGAGACGTCCATCTGGCCAGAGACGTCGAAGACGTGGGGACGCGAGTTGATTAGATGCCAGGACTGTAGTTCTGGTCTCGTCCCAGGTATCGGGACGAGACCTACACTGTTCCGGTTCCCAAACAGGTAGTGGTCTAGATCCCGTAATTTTCTTTTTATTTGTTCCCCTTAACTACCAACTAACCCTTGCAATATGGCCATAGCCCCACTGCAAATGATCATTTTATTTGCCTAGTGTCAGGCTTTAACAGACCAAAAATGAGAAAATAAGAGAAGCTCATTGTTAAGGTTTGCATAGCCTTTAAGTAATACCACTTATGAATGAAATAGATAACAATGCAAAATTTTATAGCACATTAGATTTTCATTGTCAGGCATGATGCACAAAATCTAAGAATTCCATATTGACACAGCAAAGGTCTACAAAAGTCATCTGATGCTCATGAGTGATATTAGCTGTTGTAAAATGAAGGATGTACAGATGGTGACACATGGCTTGGAGTCCTGACACACTTGCAAATGAATTTACAGTCTGTTGAATTAGTCAATTAATAGAGTAGAGCGAATTACTGAAATATCCACTTTGATTGCAGTTCACTCATTTATTCCCCTGATCCAACTTTCAGATATGCTGATCTATTTTTTTTTTTTTTTTTTTTACATTTTTGCTTTTCATTTGCATTTTTTTTTATATATATTTCTTTTACATAAATATGTGTCCCCTCCACACTGATACCACACAAAGCATAGAGGTTAGTGTCATTACAGCTAGGAGTATATGAGGAAATATCCCAGAATGTTAATACCAAGCTCTGTCTATAATCAGACAGGTGAATAAACAACAAAGTTATGTTCCCTGGGTGAGATATCATTTTTAAAGTTTTTGGTGGAAAAGGATTGGATCAAAAATTGTGTCTCTTTACCAGCTTAAAAAGCTGAGAGTTAATTTTTATAGCTGAACTCCTGCAAGGACCCCCTAAACTTCACTGACCCCTCACACACCTCAACCCAGTAGATTAAGAAAAGATAAACCTAATAATTGGATGATGTTCTAGGTCCACAGTCTTCTTTCTTATGAATTTCAAGTTCTTTCTTCAGGTGCCCGCAAGGCTGCATTGTGACAGAGACACTTCAGCCTTCCTTTCTGTTAGTGGAATTATGAAAACTCCAGTGATGGTGTAAGAATATCACGACCAGGGGCAGCAACAAGTCCAGCCTATGTCAGGCCTGGACTGCAGTGCTGGAAATTCGGCTACTGAGGTCACATTAAAACAGAAATTTTAATAAGGCCATTTTTTTATTATTTCAAATGGGTTGGAGCAGAGAAGCTGGGAGTGATGAAGAGTTAAAGAACTAAGACTAGACAACTGAACAAAGGGTTCAGTTTTGGGTAGACAACAGTAGGGTTCCATTACTTGGTAGATCTTTGCCCCAACATACTGGGCCCACATGGACCAAATTCAGCTTCATGGTGAGCATTGATGTTAACCATGTTGATATCTGAATAGTCTAATTGGGAAATGTTTAAAATGATCCTGAAATTTTACCATGCCCTTCGCAGTTACACATCCTTTACTTTTACTCTCAGAGACACCATTCTGCAACAAGGAATATGTGTACTGTGTAAGCTCTTGCAACTTGGAGCTAGCACAGGGCTGTGGACTCTCTTCTTAACCCCCTTTGAATGTGTAGGGTGCCTGAGTGGCCAATCATAAAACACTAGTGCCGTGGGTGGAAGGAGAGTAAGTCACACACTTCGCCATACATGGAAATACTGTATATTTCTCTTTGATCTTTGGAATAAAATGGCAAGGGGAGTGAGGGAAAAGAAGGTAAATGTGTATAGTACCATTGGGGTGGGAAGCAGTTAAGTAACCTGTTGTTTTGCTCTATGTGAATAAAACATTGGCTCAGTTAAAAAGAAACAAAGTAGTAAGTCCAAACCACCAACATAATCATCTATGATGGGTATAAATACACTTTAAAGTGGAACTAAAGGTAAAACTGTTTTTCATTAGAGTAAGG
Source organism: Glandirana rugosa (assembly GCA_018402905.1). Classification (NCBI taxonomy): domain Eukaryota; kingdom Metazoa; phylum Chordata; class Amphibia; order Anura; family Ranidae; genus Glandirana; species Glandirana rugosa. The sequence goes on from BLSH010538002.1 coordinate 14,856, forward strand.
GTGGTTTGTAACCCTTGTCTGTTTTTTTTTAGCCATCTGTGTCCCATTTGGGAAATTTCCCTTCACTTCCTGTCCCATAGCCATAACAGGAAGTGAGAGGAAATACCTCCAAAGTGAAGAAATTCCTGGTTGTCCCCAGGGTCACCAGAACTAGTGTCCCCATTGGAAGCTTTCTCCACTATTCTTGCTCTGAGGAAAACCCAAAAGTTTGGGAGTTTCTTTCACTTTCATTCTAGGTGATCACAGTCATCAGGACATATAGAGAGGGCAAATCTTCCTAATAAGGGCACAGATGGCTACAAAAAAAAAAAAACCTGACAGGTGTTCGAATCTCTCTCCACTTTATCCAATGTTAAAAAAAACTTTTACCTTAAGTTTACTATGGTATCTGTAGTGATAAAACCTCTCAAAGGTCTCAAAGCACAGATAACGACTTAAAAAGCACAGTTAAATGAACAATCTTGTTCTATACGTCTCAAAAAATGAAAGGTAATGTTAACTTATTTTATAGAATTTGCTGGTATACAGAATAATGTCTTTTGTCCTTTCTGCAGCAGAATGCAGAGTTCAAAGTCATTTTAAATGATATCTGCATGTTAATTGTTCTTTGACTTTATGCATGTATATTTATTTCTGACAAGGCAGATACTCATTTTCTGTCTATCCCTGTATTTGCTCAGCTCATAAGCAATTTGCTGGAGGGTATCAGAAATGTAGGTGGCAAGGTCAGGCAATGCATGTCAGAGCAGCCTGTGAATAATTAGTGCTCTTAATTGTTCCCTTTGGGAAGGATCTGGAGAATATGGGCTATTGATGACTGATGATAGGAATCGGGTACTCTGGAGGATGGCACAATGAATGTGTATGTGTGTATATAAACTGATACATACTCTTTGAATGTAAATTAGTTCTGGAATATTTGTATGCACGTTTTGGTTGACAGCAGCAATGCCTATGTGTTCATGAATATTCTGAAATGAGGTGATAACGCACAAATGTGTACACAGAAGGATACGTACATGACATTGTCATGAGATTGCAAATAGCTTCTGGCAAAGGGGACCTGTCACCCCCAGCACATAGCATACTTTTCGCTTAGAAATGGCTAGTGCTTATGTTATTGCCAGCCGCAGGAATGTCATGTGTCACTACAGAGACAAATACTTTTAGCGAACAATACTTGGGAGCTGGTAAAAATTTGCAAGCTGATGATCTCTACAGATAGATACACACACATAGCTATAGTCAGGCAATTTCAACCATTGTGAATATGATTGAAGGTAAAGCAGGAGACAAAGGCAACTTACCATTATTTAATTGATCAACAAACTTATAACCATTTTATGCACTGAAAATAGATTTATTACATTGAAAGAATAACGGGGCTCTAACGGCAAATGAGCGAACACAGAAACCCGTCAAAGCAATCTCACAGAGAGCCAATGGATTTTTCACTGCATTAAATTGGGGTTTCTTCACCTCGATTACCTGGCTGAAAATGGTAAACTATTAATTAGATTCTTGTTCAATTTCGATGGTAAATTGAATTGAAATTGAGATTGAAGGATTTTTACATGTATGGTCAGCTGTAGAGCTCTTAGAGTGGAAACATTTTTTTTTAATGCTAGCACAAACAAACAAGGTAGTATGTAAGTGTAAGACTATAAAACATTTCTTTATTACCTCTTGCAACTGTTGCCTGACTCCCCCTTATTTTTTGTTTGCACAAGGAGGGGGCATTTGTTAAGACTTCAACCAGGGTCAGCATTTGCTTCCTGAACTGAGATTTTGGCACATAGATAACTAAATACTATACATCTTGATACCTGTGCTGTTTTTGGTCTGTTTACCAATGTCTGACACAGATCCAGAGACTTTTTTTAAAGTCCGTGGGTCTGTGTGCAAGATCATAAGTTGGGCCCATTGCTTGATAAAAAAAACAAAAACAAAACAAAAACATGGTGCACTTAGTGCAATGCAGCAAAGATGGGCATGGTTTTCATTGCGCCAGGGTTGTAATATTCTAAAAGACTTGGGTCATCTTTGGGCAATTGTAGTGGAGTAGTAATGGAGCGCAGTGGCGTATAGTGGACGTGGTCAACAGTGAAAGGGGCTTAAAGGGCATAGCTAAATAGAACTAAAACGTTCTTGTACCCATAAAATATGCTTAAATAGTTGCTCCACAAATAAGAGTTTCACAGACATGTATAAACATCAGCACACTCATTCTTTTAAAAATGCAAAAGTGCAGGAGTATGTAATGTAAAATATAGTGTGTGTGTGTATAGTGCAAAGTATACAATGTACAATATAGTATAAATAGTGCAGGAGTGTGTAATGTACAATATGCTGTATATAATGCAGAAGTGTAATGTTAATGTACAATTGTACAAATGTACTACTCCCCCACTAAATAACACTGTGACTGTACAAGAACTATAGGGATAGAAGGTGAGAGTTACAGTCCGGTCCTGAAGGTCGGTGGATAACAGCCAAAATTCCCTTTTATATGCTATTTTGTCCATTCTGCTGCTTGTTGTTGTGTAGGGCAACCATTCAATCTGTTGCCTGTTGCTGTGCAGTAAAACTGCTTGTAGCCAATGGCAACCTGTGGAGAAAGTAGCAGAGAGAGACATGCGTGCAGTCCCCCTTTGAGCTATCCCACGAGGATGCAGCATATTGCTATGGACCTGACATGGGCTAACACAAAGAGGGATTGTTGTAACCAATAAAGGGACCATACACCATTTAACTAAATTCCAAATATTTATTGGTTTTGGCAAATTTTAAACATCGGCCACAGTGTTATTCAAGGGATAACCTGATATTCTAACAATAATAATAAAAATGTTAATGAAATATGAAGCCATCCTAACTATAAAACATTAACACAAAATTACACGGTGTCCATCCAGACAATGCTGGGTGACTACTCCCCACCAGTGAGGAAAGAAGGGAACCTACCGGCTGAGGGCCCCCCAACACCATGGCTCTTTCGATTAAGTTTTGCAGGCCCATATTAAATATGTCCAGTCCAATTTCGGACAAATGTACTAAATCATTAGGAAACAAACCAGGCTCAAAACCTCCTAGTTCAACATAGGTGAAAAACACACCACCTAGAGAAACTAGAAAGTTATGAATAATCCTATTGAAGCGTTTCCTAATTCTATCTACATAAAATAGATTACCAATAGGAGACCAAATAAGCCTGAGAATCATTTCAAAAAATGCTAAAATTGTTTGTGGAAACAAAAGTTTGATAGAAAAAATGTCTCTTCATCTTACATAGCAACTTCCACATTTTGATTCTTCCTATATCATTTGCCCCAGCATGAATGACCAAAACTTGTGGAGAAGTCCAAATGCTGGATAAACGAATCAAGTGATCCCTAAGATTACACCATCTTAAATTGGAAGTAAACCCAGATTGGATTTACTTCCTCTACATTCCCCTGTAAACTAGAAGCATAATGGGCTACTATGCATCGCACAGTAGCCCATTATGTGCCACTTACCTGCAAACAAAGCCAGCGCTGTCCCCTGTGCAGTCTGCGTCCATCTTCAGCCCCTCTTCCTTCCGGGGCCGCGACTCCGGCTCTGTGACTGGCCCGGAGTCGCGAAGCCGTTTCTTCACTGAGCATGTGCTGAAATGACGTCAGCACAGCTAATACACTGCATATCTCCTGAACCGTACAGGTTTGTGAGATATGCAAGGCACCCACAGGTAAGCCTAATCATAGGCTTACCTGTAGGTTAAAGTGGTTGTCACGAGTTGACAACCACTTTAAACCCCTAATGCCTGACTAAAAAAACATAAAGTCATTAACATCCAGACCTAAATTGCTTGTGTAAATCCTGGATCCGGGATGTTTCTCTGCCCAGAAAATGTAGGCATGACCTACTATCCAGATTTTGTATTTGAATGAATCTGAAAAAGAAATTACATAATTAAGAGATCAGGGTGGACATATATTTTGTATCTATTACTGACCCAACGTCTCGCCTATTTAAGATCAGCTGGTGAGAAACCCAATGAATTGGCTGTAGTGGCCACCCCAATCCTAAAGGAATGTGATGAATATTGGAAACCTGAAAGATTAAGGAGTTTCAAGCATGAAGATATCGCAGCAGTAGGGGCGTGGCTTGCACGTGCTAGCTAATGGCCGCATAAGCAGAGAGCTCTCAGCCGAACCGGAGATAAATCGACCCACGAAGCAAACACCCGCCGCCGGAAAGGCTCACAACGACCCCAAGGATGTCCTCTAATCACCCTGCAACCGCACAGCGCAAGAGGAAAGAGAAACGCCGACCCCAGAAGGTAACAGACTTTTTCATTAGGCCGGCGCCAGACAGCATGGAGAAGCAATATGGCGCAGACGGCGCGGCCTCACAGAGACCAGCGGCTTACACAGATCTCCCTGATGCCGACGCAGAAGGAACCCAGGAGCAAGATGCACCATCCTCTCCTCCTCAATCACCTGTCTAAAGCCCACTGTCACACAGCCCTGCCAAGGCACGGATGAGATTAGACTCTCCGCAACAAGCAGCCACAGTGAGTACCGATCCCCAGGCCTGGGGCCCTGACTTCACTGCACAATCCCCAATAGCTTCCTTTCCCACAACAGGCCAGCCAGTCATGGATACTACCATGAAGGAAATGCTAGTCTCCCTGCAATCTTCCTTAATGTCCAGCTTAGCCCCTCTCATACACAAAGTTACTTCAGACGTCCAACACATGGGGGATAGAGTCTCTTACATGGAAGACAAAATGTCTGAATGTACCCACACTCTTAATGATTTGGTGGATGCCCATGAAGAGCAAAAAGAGGAAAATACATGGATTAGATCTAAATTAGCAAATTTAGAAGATTGCAGCCGCCGCAACAACCTGAAGCTGAGGGGGGTCCCAGAGTCAGTTGGCCCCTCAGAACTGAACAAATATGCAACTGATCTGTTTAACATCCTTTTACCAGGCATCCCTCCTATCGAATTAAATATTGACCGCATACATAGAATCCCCAAGCCAGCCCATCTAGCGGACAGTGTACCAAGAGATGTACTAATGCGGATCCACTTTTATTCCACAAAAGAACAGATCATAGCTAAAGCCAGGTCACTTCATATCCTACCACATCCATTTGACAAGCTGCAGATCTACTCTGACCTGTCGCAACATACACTACAACTGAGGGGACAACTAAAAACAATCACCAAAGCCCTCACAAACCACAAGCTGACCTACAAATGGCGTTACCCGGCGACAATAGTGGTATCCTATAATGGGTCCAAATTCGGGATCAGCTCAATGGAACATGGCCTGAAATTACTGCACACTTGGGGGATAATTCCGGAACAACCAGACCCCAGATCAGACCCCAGACCCAATCCTCAACTGGGCCCCAGTGAAAAATCCCACAGAGACTTCCGCAAACAACAAAATTAATGATGTCTTGCTCCATACACTGCAAATCCAGCGCATTCCGGTCCGGTCATAAGCACCTCACCGTCACAGTTGGACTATACCCCTGATTTAGACAGTGATTCATAATAACTCATCGCTGCTGTTACTTTACGAACCACTTGGTTCTTGTTCCTGTGTTCTCCTTCTAGCTAGAAGCCGAAAACAAAACTTCCCCCTCCCCAAAACAACAATCAAAAATTTTTTCCCTGCATCTTGATCTGAGATCCATCCTAATGGACGGATACATCAGGTCGCACTGGAAACTAAAAGCAAAACTGTTCACCACTGGAAACAAAGCGGGGAAAACCCTAGCAAATTACCTTAAGGGGAAAAGAGCAAAATCTAAAATAACTCACTTATATCATCCCCACACCCAGGAGCAACTTAAAAAACCCCAGGCAATTGCAGATGCCTTTAGTCAATACTATAGAGACTTATACAACTTGAACACGGACACAGCCACACACCAACCATCCACATCTGAAATCCAAGATTTTCTTAGCCAAATTCATCTCCCATCTTTAACCCAAGACCAACTTACAAAATTAAATGAACCATTTACCCAGGCCGAAATTAGGCATATAATCACTAATCTACCAAACGACAAGTCACCAGGTCCGGATGGATACACTGGCGAATACTACAAACAATACATAGACATCCTGGCTCCACATCTTTGTACAGCACTCAATACTATTGCTTCAAGAGCTACATTTCCCCCTGAAATGCTTGAGGCGATAATAGTCACACTTCCAAAACCCGGTAAAGAACCTACAACCCCAAAGAACTTTCGCCCTATCTCACTTCTCAATATTGACTCCAAAATATATGCAAAACTGATAGCCAACAGGATAGCAAAATACCTCCCAAACCTTATATATACTGACCAATCAGGCTTCACACAAGGGCGCCAATCCTCAGACGCCACCAGGAGACTAGTTGACATACTACATTACGCTACTTCCACCAAAACGCCTTCTCTGCTTCTGTCATTAGATGCAGAGAAGGCGTTTGATAGAGTAAACTGGACATATTTGGCCCAAGTACTGAAAAAGTTCTGATTTCAGGGAAAAATACTAGAAGCAATCCTTGCACTCTACTCTTCGCCATCAGAAAAAGTTTACACATCTGAAGCTATATCAGTGCCCTTCCAAATAACCAACGGGACCAGACAAGGTTGCCCTTTATCACCCCTAATCTTCAACTTAGTCATAGAACCACTCGCAGAACATATTACAACTAACCCCAAAATTACAGGCCTAACACTAGCAGCAAGGGAACACAAAATCAGTTTATTTGCTGATGATGTTATACTTATCATAAGCAACCCTACTTCTTCTCTGCCAGAAGTCCAAAAAATCCTAGAACATTATAGCATGATCTCTTACTATAAGGTAAACGAAACTAAATCTCTAATTCTAGATCTAAATCTAGACATCACTACTAGACTATACCTTCAACAAACGTCACCCTATGAATGGGCACAAGAAAAGATACCATATTTAGGAATCCAATTAACCAAATCCCTGAAAACACTATTTCAAGCTAACTATGTCCCCTTAAAACAACAACTACAGGACAACCTCATCAACCTATCTAAATATGAACTATTCTGGATAGGCAGACTGGCCGCCTTCAAAATGATGCACCTTCCCCAACTTCTATACCTCTTCAGGTCACTGCAAATCCCCATCCCACAAACGTATTTCAGGGCACTACAATCTCTCATATCATCGTACATTTGGATGGGCAAGAAACCCAGGAGAGCCCATAAAATATTGATCAAAACTAGACTCACGGGAGGTGCAGGATATGTGGATATCCGTGACTACTTCTACGCCGCAATACTTATCAATTTGAGGGAATGGTTCCGACCAAATCCCGCTTCGTCATGGGGAAAGATTGAGGCATCCTATCTTACTGATAATTCCCTATCCACTTGGCTAATGAGCACATCTCTGGGAGCTAAAATCCCAACATCTGTCCCCCCGACTATGGCGGTCTCAGTACAAACCTGGAAAACGATGACCCAACAATACTACCAACAATCAGAGGCAATTTCTGTACCTATTCCTATCCAAACCCTCCAACATCTAATACCATCGCTCCCCCTAAAACCCCGGATAGAACATGGCATTACCAACCTAGGGGATATAGTAGAAAATGGTAAACTCAAGCCCTTTCACTTATTGCAAACCACTTACTCACTACCAACTAAGGAGACCTTCACTTATCTTAGAATCAAAAACGGACTAGCCAACATCCCTAATCTAATTATCAGAATTGCCCACTCTCTTTGGGCCTTTCTCAACCAAGTAAATCACAACAAAAAAGGCATTTCACTATTCTATAATGCTTTACAACAGAAAAATTCAATGAGCAAACACACCCACCTTATAGAATGGGAAAAAGCTCTAAACTCTACATATACAGAACGCCAATGGCAAGCCGCACTCAAACACACATATTCAGCCACAAGGAGCACGTCCCTGTGGGAACTAACAATCAAAATCACCCAAAGATGGTATCTCACACCAGAGAGAATCTCCAAATTCTCCCCCACACAATCAAACCATTGTTGGAGAAAATGCGGTAAGGAGGGAGACCTTCTACATATCCTGTGGAACTGCCCACTCCTATCACAATATTGGGATGACACCTTCCACCTGATCTCACAAATCATTGAAACACCAGTTAAACCATCGCCACAACTGGCGCTTTTATCCCTGGGCATTGAATCCTACCCCCCATCAATCCGAGGTATTCTGATCAATATCCTTTTGGCTGCAAGGCTAAACATAACCCGCAGATGGAAATCCCCTGAAACACCCACGATAGTCGATATAATTGAAACCACTAACCTCCATTACATACAGTTGTGTTCAAAATTATTCAACCCCCACTGAAATTGATTGTTTTGGTCGGTTTGACATTGATTATGATCATTCAGTCATCCTGCTTACAATTAAATCAAAGAGGCACGTGTAGGTCAGACAAATATAACATAACATTTATAATGAAATAACCACAAATGTCTTTTCTGAGCTCACATCATTATCAGTTTTATTCAACCCCCAAGTGACATTCAATCTTAGTACTGAGTACAACATCCTTTTACAGTTATAACAGCTTTTAAACGTGAAGCATAGCTTGACACAAGTGTCTTGCAGCGATCTACGGGTATCTTCGCCCATTCATCATGGGCAAAAGCCTCCAGTTCAGTCACATTCTTAGGCTTGCGCACTGCAACTGCTTTCTTTAAGTCCCACCAGAGGTTCTCAATCGGATTTAAGTCTGGTGACTGCGATGGCCACTTCAAAATGTTCCAGCCTTTAATCTGCAACCATGCTCTAGTGGACTTGGAGGTATGCTTGGGATCATTGTCCTGTTGAAAGGTCCAACGTCTTCCAAGCCTCAGGTTTGTGACGGACTGCATCACATTGTCATCCAATATCTCCTGGTACTGAAGAGAATTCATGGTACCTTGCACACGCTGAAGCTTCCCAGTACCTGCAGAAGCAAAACAGCCCCAAAGCATGATTGACCCCCCGCCATGCTTCACAGTAGGCAAGGTGTTCTTTTCTTCATAGGCCTTGTTCTTCCTCCTCCAAACATAGCGTTGATCCATGGGCCCAAACAGTTCTAATTTTGTTTCATCAGTCCACAGAACACTATCCCAAAACTTCTGTGGTTTGTCCACATGACTTTTGGCATACTGCAGTCGACTCTTCTTATTCTTTGAGGACAGCAAGGGGGTGCGCCTGGGAGTTCTGGCATGGAGGCCTTCATTACGCAGAGTGCGCCGTATTGTCTGAGCAGAAACTTCAGTACTCGCATCTGACAAATCTTTTCTCAGTTCCTCAGCAGTCACACGGGGACTTTTCTCCACTCTACGCTTCAGGTAGCGCACAGCAGTCGAAGTCAGCATCTTCTTTCTGCCACGACCAGGTAGCGTTTCAACAGTGCCCTTTGCCTTGAATTTGCGAATGATGCTTCCTATGGTGTCTCTTGGTATGTTTAACATCTTTGCAATCTTCTTATAGCCATTGCCCTTCCTGTGAAGAGTAATCACCTGTTCTCTTGTCTTCCTGGACCATTCTCTTGACCTCACCATGTTTGTAACCACACCAGTAAATGTCTAGGAGGAGCTGAGTATCACAGTCATTTTAAAGTTGCCTAATTGGTGCTTATTAGGCTTTATTGCTGCTCCCTAATATCCACAGGTGTTTTCAATGCCTGATTGAAAACACTTCATTGAACCTCTGTTCTTCAGAGTGGTAGTCTTTAAGGGGTTGAATAATTATGTCAATGAAGAATTCACAAAAGAAACATTTACTACTGTATTACAAAACTAATTGATGTAATTTTAGTTGCATATGGTTCTTTAAGAAGTCCTTGTAGGATTTCATTCAGAATAAAATTACAAATGTACACTAAATTCCCTAAAACCATTTACAGCATTGGGGGTTGAATAATTTTGAACACAACTGTATATGAGCAAATCCTGGCCAACAACCTAAGTGATAATACCTCCACCAAATATAAATGGGACCTCTGGGCAAACTGATACAAAAACGTATTTTGAATGGAACCAGCAGTTAACACACTCGAGTGAAGAAACGCCTCATTAACAGACTTGATGCCCCCACTGGGGCAACACCTCGGATGCCCCCGATCGGTCGCTCATGATCCCTAGCGGGGAGACCGGGTGGTCTGGAGGCGTCGGGGGGAACCCACTAAGGGAGGCTGAGGCAAAATCAATAACATAACAAAAAACCTAGAAACAAAAAGGTCCCAAATTCCCACACCACTAAACTTCTTACCTACTCCAGAGAATAAAGAGATTGACAACGTCACACATACCAATAACGGAATTCCAGTTAATACTAGAGAATAGAATTCATCTTAATGGTATATATACATGTAGCATATATGGAACTATAACCTATGTTATCATCATCCTTCAATCTTCTACTTCCAGAACTACCAGCTCATAACAACTTACCCCTCACTGGCTTTTGTACTTCATTTGTACTTCATTTATATTTCATTTATATCTCATTTGTATTTCATGTATATTTCGTACAGTATCTACTACTGAACTTACAATTACAATACGTTAAATCTACTACTGTAATATGTAAATCTTCAATAAAAACGAAGACAAAAAAAAAAAGATAGCGCAGCAGTAAACTGGTATCTCGTTAGAGAGGACAAATCCTGGTGTATGAAAATGGAATTATCGGAAGGAGGTCTAACTAATAGATACCTAGCAACATTGGTGAATGGACATACTAGAAGATTGGGAGATTTCCCCCTTGTGATCCAATGCCCCTTACCCAAACAAAAGGTTTTGGACTTGCAAATGAAAAGGTTTAAGCACTCTGCTTCCAGTGGCACATGATAAAATAGAAGAAATTAACTTAATGATCTATTGTGTGCTGGGAACTCCCCTACTCTTAAAGCCCCAAAAAAGGCAATTGAAAAGGCAGCTCTGAAAACAAATTTCTAATACTGAGAGTAATTTCACTAGTAAATTAACAGAAATAGGGCATCTAGAATCCAAAGCATCTCCTAAATTCTTTAAGGACCTGATTGACCTGGAAGAGAGAAGACAAGGCTGGAAGGCCTGCAAATTTAAGAAAAAGCAAAACACCTGCCAATACTTTACTCACTGAGGCAGGGTTAACAGATTTAAAATATTCATTTCTCGTCAAAATGAATATTCTTCCTAGGGTACTTTACCTCATGCAAGCAGTACCTATCTCACTCCCGAAAGCCTTTTTTCCATCAATGAGGAAAGCCTGTTCAGATTTTATATGGGCGAACAAATGCCCAAGAATTAGCTTGGACAGACTATCCCTTCCAAAATTAAAAGGAGGCATAGGACTCCCTGGCTTTTCAAAATATCATTTGGCGTGCCAGCTCACCAGAGTGGTTGATTGGAATGTTCATGCATCCACAAAAGCATGGGTAGCAATTGAACAGGCCTTTTCCTCAATCCCACTACATCTCGTAGTGGCTACAAAACTACCCCATCTTGAAGGAATATACCCAACATCCACTCCTCCAGGTCACTTTGCAATCCTTTAGAAGAAGTTGCCTCCTTTACGATATATCTTCAGTACCAAGCCCCCTCACACTGATTTCACATAATCCAGATTTCCCGTCCGGTTTAGAAACACACCTACTACCTGAAATTAATCCTATGCATGCCCTACGAGCCAAATTCTTGTTCCAGAAACAGAATTTGCTGTCTTTTGAAAAACTACTAGAGTTAACACCTAACAACCCCATTTGCTTTTGGACGTTTAGACAACTGTCGCACTACCTAAATAACCCCAAACTACGTACGAACTTTGCTAGACCACGCACAGGTTTCGAAGAAATTTTCTCACGCACCTCCCCTCAAAGACACCTAATCTCGGACATTTACGCCCTTCTCTTCTCAAACATAAAAACCAAACATAATCTTGCTGTCAAAACATGGGAAAGAGATCTTAATATAGACCTCAACCCAGACAATTGGGAGAACATCTTCTCCTACATTCACAAAGGATCTATTAATGTGTCCGCCCAAGAAAATGGATTTAAAATACTCTTGAGATGGTACAAAACACCTCTCTTACTCCACACAATAAACCAATCCACTCCTGCCACATGCTGGCGTTGCTCTGAGTAGGTGGGATCCTTCCTCCACCATTTGGTGGACATGCCCCAAAATAACAGCATATTGGACAGAGATACAACACTTGATCACCCAGATTACAACGTACCAGATAGACCTCACCCCAGAACAAATGCTTTTTCACCACACTTCAATTCCATATACACGATACAAGCGATCCCTCTCATTGCACCTTTTAAATGCGGCAAAAATGACGCTTCCCACTCATTGGCAATCCTAAGACCCACCGACCATCCAGGAGTGGTTTAGAAGAATTAATAAAATAGAAGAATTAGAAGATCTTATCTACCAAGCACACGAGACATCACATATATTTCGCACGACTTGGGCATGCAGGCACCACTTTAAAACCTCAGAGGAATATAAACTGTTGACAAAAGCAACATAAATAATTGTCCGGCCCCTCTTGTATTACAGAGAGGTACAACGAATAGAACTCACGAACCCCAGATATGGCTACGGGTTTCGCGAAAGAACCTCCCGTCAGTGGTTTAGAACCTCCCTTTGCTTGACTAAAGCTCTCCCCAACATCTCGCATCCCGGCTTAGGATCAACAGAACTTTCCTTCCATTCCCATATGATTAGCCCACACCAACCAGATGCCTGTGGAAATGAGCGGCTCCTTGACTACTCCCCGAATTATAATCAGGCCTACGGAGAAGAGAATAGTAATAGTAAATCACATATAAAGCTGACACACCTATATCTGGGGAAAACAAAGTTTAGTCTTAATGTTCTTCAGGTCCTAAACGGCAGAGTAGATCGGGAGTCAACTTGTGAATGTTCTAGGTACGCACTTGTTTCCTTTGCACTTTTACCCTTTATATCTGGAACTAAGGTTGTATCAGGGTGACCTTTACACGCGTTATTATCCTAGGCAATGAATGTAGCAATGTTATACAAATAACTAAAAGCTTCATTGGGATTGTGGTTGGGTCGAGAGGGGGCAGAGTGGGGACTCGGAGTCGCTTGGGGCGGACCGGCCCATGCGCCCTTACCCAGACACAATGATCCCAATTGGGACGTCTGGGTGGTCTGGAGGTGCTGGGGTGGGTCTCCTGGGGCGGCGAGGAGTTCCTTCCTTGTATTTAGCTAACCTCCCTCGCCAACCAGCTATCCCTCTTTAATGAGGAACGACACCTAAGGAGTCCGGGTTAATGTTTAACGACTTTTCAAACTATCAAGCTGAAAGTATATATATGAAGTAATAAATAACTCTTTAGTCTATACATTTCCTATGTTAATACTGTGAGGCTAAAAACTATGTTCATCATCGTCTTTTCTTTTTATGTATCCTGTGAAATATTTCAATAAAAAATATTTGAAATAAAATATTTTTTTCTAAAGATTCAAGACATATAGAGGAGTCAGCTGGGCCCACAAACAAAAAGTCATCTAAATAGTGCAGGAAACCTTCCGAAGAATAGATTTCCGGCAAAACCCATGTAAATACTTAGAGAAAGCCTCAAAATAAAAACATGATAATGAAAAGCCCATGAGTAGAGTTGAGCGAACACCTGGACGTTCAGGTTCGGAGGGTCTGTGATAACGCCCCCTGCCATGCTAAACACACATTCCGACAATACACTGGCTGCAGGGAAGGCCAGCACCTCAAAGGCATAAAGGGCAAGCTCAGGCCATGTGGCCAATTTGGAGACCCAGAAGTTGAACGGGCAGACCCATCAGTCAGTACGTGTAGGCGTGTGCACACTTACTCTTGCACCATGTTGCTGAAATGCTGCCTCCTGCTAAGACGTTGTCTATCGGCTGGTGGTGCTGTTTGTTGTGGCGGGCTGCTGACAAAGCTTTGCCGCATTTCGGCCATGCTATTCCTGCCTTCTGAGGTGCTGGCGGTGGCACAGCTGCGTTTGTGGCCTCTTCCTCCTCCTCTGCCTTCGCCTTGTGCTTCTGCTGAGCCCCCGGTGTCATTTGGAAATGCCCTCAGCAGCGCCTCTACCAGTGTGCGCTTGTAGTCGCGCATCTTTCTCTCACACTCCAGTGAGGAAATTAAGGATGGCACGTTGTCCTTGTAACGGGGATCCAGCAGGGTGGCCACCCAGTAATCAGAAGAAGTTACAATGTGGGCAACTCGGCTGTCGTTGCGCAGGCACTGCAGCATGTAGTCGGCCATGTGTGCCAGGCTGCCCAGAGGCAAAGACAAGCTGTCCTCTGTGGGAGGTATATCATCTGTGTCCTCTGTATCCCCCCAGCCACGCTCCAGTGATGCCCACGAGCTGCGTTGGGTGCCACCCTGCTGCAATTCCTCCTCCTCCTCCTCCTCATCTTCCTCGTCCTCTAGAACTGTGCCCTGGCTTGAATATTTTGACCTGGACTATGCTGGTGCAGAAACCCACCCTCCGAGCCACTTGCGAATGACTGGCCTGATAACCGTGGAAATGACCCCTCTTCCTCCTCCTCATCCTCCTGTGCCACATCCTCTTCCATCATGGCCCGAAGTGTTTTTTCAAGGAGAAGTGGGATAGAAACGCTGAGAACAGCGTCATCGGCACTGGCCATGTTGGTGGAGTACTCAAAACGCAATACGCTACACAGGTCTCGCATGGAGGCCCACTCGTTGGTGGTGAAGTGTTGCTGTTCCGCAAAGCGACTGACCCGTGCGTGCTGCAGCTGAAACTCCACTATTGCCTGATGCTGCTCGTACAGTCTCCCCAGCATGTGCAAGGTGGAGTTCCACCTTGTGGGCACGTCGTATATGAGGTGGTGAGCGGGAAGGCCGAAGTTCCGCTGCAGCGCAGACAGGCGAGCAGAAGCAGGGTGAGAACGCCGAAAGTGCGCACAGATGGCCCGCACTTTATGCAGCAGCTCTGACATATCCGGGTAGTTTTTTAGAAAATTCTGTACCACCAAATTCAGCACATGTGCCAGGCAAGGGATGTGCGTCAAACTGGCTCGGCCCAGAGCCGCTACGAGTTTTCGGCCATTGTCGCACACCACCAGGCCGGGCTTGAGGCTCAGTGGCAACAACCACTCATTGGTCTGTTGTTCAATGCCCGTCCACAGCTCCTGCGCAGTGTGGGGTTTATCCCCCAAACATATCAGTTTTAAAACAGCCTGCTGTCATTTCCCCCTGGATGTGCTGATGTTGGTGGTGAAGGTGTTACACTGAGTGGATGATGAGTGGGTGGTCGAGGAGGAAGCGCAGTAGGAGGAGGAGGCAACAGGAGGCAAAGAGAAATGCCCTGCAATCCTCGGTGGTGGAAGGACATGCGCCAAATGGCTAGCCGTCTCAGGCCCACCCACTACTACATTTGCCCAGTGTGCAGTTAGCAAGATATAGCATCCCTGCCCGTGCTTACTGGTCCATGTATCAGTGGTTATGTGGACCTTGCCACAGATGGCGTTGCGCAGTGCACACTTGATCTTGTCTCCGACTTGTTTGTGCAGGGAAGGGATGGCTTTCATGGAAAAGTAGTGGTGGCTGGGTACCATGTACTGTGGGACAGCCACCGCCATCAGGTTTTTGAAACTGTCCGTGTCCACCAGACGGAATGACAGCATTTCAAAGGCCAGGAATTTTGAAATGCTGGCATTCAGGGCCAGGTGTGGGTGGTAGGGGGGTACTTCCTCTTTCTCTCCAGTGTTTGGGAGATGGACAGCTGTAAGCTTCCATGGGACCATGTGGAAATGCTTGGGGATGGTGGCGGACATGGTGGCATTGCTGTCATATCGTCTGTTTGCTGGGTGGCAGGTGACACTGTCACTGTAGAGGTGGAGGAAGAGGCCGAGGTAGCAGCAGAAGAGGAAACAGGAGGAGGCCGAGACCTTTCTTGGATTTTGAGGTAATTATTCCAATGCAGCTTGTGCCTTGAATTTAGATGCTTGGTCATGGGGGTTGTGCTCCAGTTGAGAACATTTATGCCCCGGCTCAGGCTATAATTGCACAGCTTGCAAACCACTCGTGTCTTGTCGTCAGCACATTGTCTAAAGAACTGCCACGCGGGGGAACGCATTTGAGCTGCCTTTGGTGTGCTAGGTCCCTGGGTGCGGTGGGTAGTAGCAGGCATATTGTCTAGGGGACGCTCGCTCCGCTTTTGCAACCTGCTTCCTCTTTTGCTGTGCTGGTGCTTCTGTGCGACCACCACCTCTTCCTCCAAACTCCACACGTCACTCGCATGACCCTCATTCCATGTGGGGTCTAAGACCTCATCATCCTCCAGATCATCTTCCACCCACCCTTCACCACTGCCCTCCTTGTCAGTCTGCACACTGAGGCAAGCTGCAGCAGTTGGCACCTGTGTTTCATCATCATCAGAAATGTGCTGCGCTGGTGTTTCCATGTCCTCATCCTGCAACAGAAGTTGTTGGGCATCGGTGCACTCAATGTCTTCCACTTTTGGGGCAGCGCTATGTGGATGGCCCACGGAAAGCACACCAGGAGAGTCATCAAAAAGCATAAGAGTCTCTTGCAGGACTTGGGGCTCAGACTGCTTGGCTAATTTACAAGGGGCTGAGGTGAAAGACAGATGGCCATGGGGTTCAGGTGCCAACTCTGAGCTTTCATCAAGGGAACTGTAGGGAGACAATGTGAAGGAACTGGAGGCATTGTCAGCCACCCAATCTACTATCGCCTGTACTTGTTCTGGCCTCACCAATCGTTGAGGGGCATTCGGGCCTACCATATACCGGTGAAGGTTCTGTTGGCTACCTGAGGAAGGTGTTTCCCTTGTGCGTGTAGCTGGCACACCTCAACCACGTCCTCTCCTTCCAACAGGAGGTTCACCAACACCACCAACACCAGCAGCACCAGCATCACCAGCAGCACCATGACCACGTCCCTTATTTGCTCTCCTCATTGGGCCCGCAAATGTACCATGTAGCCCTATGTAAGTATTTATTAATACCAATTAATACCTTTTTTTTGGAAAACACCAACGTAGCCTGACTTTTTATTTTGGTGCAAGAACTGCACTGCTCACACCAACAGCTGGAAGCTCTCCCTTTAGAACTAGGAGATGATTTTTGAACAATAAATAATTAGAGTTGAGCGAACCCGGACTGTAAAGTTCGGGTCTGTACCGAACTTTGGGGTGTCCGGGACCCGGACCCGGACCCGGACTTTTCAAAAAAAGTCCGGGTTCGGGTCCGGTGTTCTGGTAATTTTAATGAAAAATCTTAAAAATGCTGTAAAAAAGCCCAGGAAGGTCCTAGAGGTCTGCAAAAGGAAGGAAAATGTGGGTAAGGGTGGGACAAGTGCCCTACAAAGAAATGGGGACAGGGAAATAACTTTAAATATTTAAAAAAAAATAAAAACATAAAAAATGCAAAAATGGAGATCATCTTCAAAATGGGTCTGGAAAGTATTAATTAACATTAGAGGCCATAGAACTGTTCTAAAATCATCTTCAAACTGTGTCAAAAAAGTATAAATAAGCCGGGAGTACCCATATCACTGTTCTGCAAAATGTGTGTGTCACTTTAAATGAAACCGGGAATCAGTG